>JANIPN010000007.1:53296066-53309599 GCA_027478595.1 Erythroxylum anguifugum | reverse complement strand
TGTAATTATTATAGTGATAAAATATAAATAAATTAGAATTAACAACCAAACATGTTTTTGTTTTTATTTGAAAAACAGAAACAAAAAACTTAAAACGAAAACTGAAAACTACAATAAAAAACAGAAGTAAAATCAAACGGCCCCTTAACGTAAGTTGCACTTTTTTTTTTGATTCCTTATATAATTCTTTTATAATGTCGTGGTTTCATTTATTATTATTATTATTATTATTATTATAAATTTAATTAACATATAGTTAAAAATTAATAACTTAGCTAAAAATTTATATTTCCTAATTTTTAGTACATAAATTTAATTATATAATAAACATTTGATCACCGTATGATAAAATAATATTACTTTATTCAATAAATTAAAATTTTATTAATAAAAAATGTTAAATTTTATCAAAAATATCATTTTACTCTTAACTTAAGAAAAAAAATCAGGTTACGTCCTTATTATTATCGTAACTCAATTCTAATATTGTTAGTATTTTTTTTATAAAAATTATTTTAATATATGTATTGAGATCTAATTTTAAATGCTATAAACTTATAAAATTAAAAGGAGATTATTAACTTTAATTATAAAACTAATTATCAAGGAGGTCTTTTGTAATGTTTTAAAAATCGGACCGAAAGTTAAATCAATAAATTAAGAAGTTTGGGATTTAAAAGGTTCAACAGGTATTAGCCTGTCGTGAAATTAATTAAAGAAAATTAAAAATTTTAAAATATGATTGAAAGAGATTATCTTACCTATCGAAAAATTTAAAGTTTGATTGAAAAATTTTAATAAAATTTTAATAATTTATTTTAGTTTATATAATTTATTTAAAATATATTATACGTTTTTATATATCTAATATTTACCAAAAAATTAATACTTACATTTTTATCATAAAAATTCAAATTTACAACTTCCAAATTCTAATTAGGAACTTCTATAATATCTAGATCTAGATATAAAATACCCTCCATGGCTACTATTTGTCTTTCTTTCACTTAATTGATTTCAGCACCAATTATAATAAGATAGATAAAAATTGGTTCGATCAGTTTAGATAATCTAATGATATTATTTTAACATAATTTATTTCAATGACATCTTTTAATTAATTATGTCAAAAGAACGTCATTGTATTCAAGATCAATTTGGTGTTGAATTCACAATTAAGTTTAATTTAATTTAAATTAATTTTTTTCTTTTTAACTGCTCTTTATGTATATTCATTAGGTTCATAATATGTTGGCAATAATTATAGATTATAATTATAATTAAATAAATTAAAATTTCTTTTAATTTATATTTAATTCTCCAATTAAACAATTTATAATTATATATTAAGATTAAAGTCTACCAACGTGTTATGATCATTATAATATTAGAAATGTCAAAGTAATTCGACTCAATCTGTCTATGCATAGTTATGATATACAATTTAATTCTTTCCTCATATAGTGTCTACTCTTATTAAACTCAATCTGTTCACTCTTTTTTTTTTGAGAAGTTGAAAAATTCATTAAGTAGAATAAGTGTAGTGCACAACTAAGGAGAGGAAACTCCCCCTCGTGTGATCACACGACAACGTTCAACACTTCATAATCAAAAATTAAATGACAACGTACGAAACCAAGATGGAAGGCTATTGAACGACTGCATATCGATAATTAGGGTAAATTTCTTCTCTTCTTTCTCGATTCTTTGAAACGATTACTCAATTGGGGTAAGGAGCTCCGGATACTGCGATGCAACGATGGTGATGTTGCTTCTCTCTGATCTGTCTCTTGCTCGAAAGGATTTACATCTCAGGTAGGATGTTTGATACTATTTGTTTTGTTTCCTCATTCTTCAAGTGCTGTTAGGCTTCATGTTGAATATCAGGAGTCTTCCATCATTAACCCGTTTGGTAAGCGGTGGATCTGGAGATGTACTCCCAAGAGCTCTCGAAGGTGAGTCATATTCATTCTAATTTTCTTTCCCCTATTGTCTTGAGATGGTTATTACGAGAACTGCTTGAATTGCTTGAGTTTCTTAGGGAACATTTGTGCTTAAGAAGTACTATTTGCTTTACTGAATCCCAAATAGAAAGAACCCCCTGAGTACTATATTCTCCAAGCGAGAACCAATCCTCTGCTACTATGCTGTCCTAACTGATTTATAATCAGTTGTTCCCTAATATTTGTCGTTGAGAGTTCTATAAGAGAGATTAGGCTGTTAGAGCATCCTTTAAACCTTCTATTGTTTCTCTCTTTCCAAATAGTCTGGAGACAAGTTGCAATTGCTACCATTAATTTTTCCTTATCATATGTAGAGATATGCAGTTAGGATATCTCTAATAAGATATCTGTGAGGCTGCATTGAACATAGACTAGAGATTTTAATCCACATTTCTTTAGCAAAACCACATTCAAAGAACAGATGATCTCTAGTCTCCTCCACTAGATTGCACAAAATACATTGCTTAAGAGAGGATAGGAATTTTAGTCTATCTATAGTACTAAGCCTATTCAATATAGCTAACCAGAGGAGAAAACTGGGATTTGGTTTGAGAGCCTTGCTCTCCAAATCAGGGAGCACCACCCTATTCTTGTTATTGCCCCCTCCATCAGCCTTTTAGCTTGCCTGTTAGTGATTTATGATCTAGAAACTCCATCCTATAAATATATATCATTCTCCCCGAGACTTCTGTAATGTGAAATAGGCACAAATCTTAGTTCTTCTAAGGAAAGCAACTAACTATCATTTCTAATTATCTCTTAAAGCTTAGCCTTCTTACAGAACCTTCCCAGTAATGATCTAGCCAACTGATTATGAATTAAAGCCCCTTGATTGGTTCAGTTATCATACCAGAGAGATATTCTATCTCTTGTGTTGGACCCCGATCTTTTAGTGGTCACCCAAATTCAACATCATAAATACATAATTACTCAAATTAATCTTAGAAAACACAAATTCCTCATATATCCAAGTTATTCCGCTTCCGTTCTTTCGGTTTGATTTCCGATCCGTTCGTTTGATTCGATATTGTTCGCTTTTTTTTTCCGTTCTGGTTTTCCTGTTGGGGTCCGGTCTCGAGATCGGGTCTCAACATCTTGCCCCAATTTGACATGTAACATGTTGTTGAACATCTTCCCTCAACTTGAGAATTTGGTTAAAGAACCGAGAGTAACTGTCTTTAAATCTTAGAGCCCAAAAACTCTCCCCTTTTAATATGTAGATATGAATCCATTTGATCAACAATGAATGTTTTTCACTAAGAATTCTCCAAATTCTCTTGATCATTAGAAATCGGTTGTTCTTGGTGATTGACTCCAATCCTAACCCACCTGTCTCCTTTGGTTGACAAATATGCTTCCAATTCACTTTAGCTATTCTTTTCTCACCTTTTCCTTTACCTCATAGAAACTACTTCGTTAGTTTTTTCTTAACAAGTCCTTTGGAGAAGAAGATGTAAGAGCACTAGCAAACTTGCATAGACATTAAGTTTACCTCTATAGGACAAAGTTCTATTAGTCCAAGACATTAATCTTCTCTGAATTTTTTCCATTAAAGGGAGACATTCACTAAATCTTAGTCTCCTGGAAGAAATAGGAATGCCCAAATACAGATGAGGAGGATCTTGCTTTCTCATTCCAGATACTTGTGACAAGGGATATGTTAGGTGAGCAACACTTTTAGAAAGTAAGAAGAAGCTTTTATGGAAATTGATACTCAAACCAGACAGCTCCCTAAAACTATAGAGAGTACTCATCAGTAGAGAAACCGAAGGAGCATGTGCCTTACATAAAAGAATAAGATAATTTGCAAAACATAAACTAGTTAGGGAAAGCTTCTTACATTTAGAATGATATCTGAAGTTGGAATCAGATGAGGTGTTGTGTTTCAGCATAAGGTGGAGGACCTCCATGCAGACAAGGAATAGATAAGGGGAAAGAGGGTCCCTTTGCCTAAGACCTTTTTTGCCTTTAAAAGTCTCTGGAAGGCTTCCATTAATTAGTATTCCATATGAGGCTATTGTAATGCATTCCTGAATCCATTTCATAAACTTATAGGGAAAATTCATAACCTCCATAGTCTGTAGCAAGAAACTCCAATTAACATTATCAAAAGTTTTTTATAGGTCCACTTTAATAGTACATTTTTTAGGGCTTCTATTTTGAGTATACCTTTCAAAAGCTCCTGCAATAAAAGAATATTATCCTCAACATGTCTACTTCTCATAAAAGCTCCTTGATTCTCACTAATGAGTAAGTGAAGAACATCCTTAAGCCTATTTGCCAATATATTGGTGATGATCATATAGAGAAAATTAGTGCATGATATAGGTATAAAATCATTCCAAGTGACCGGGTTAGAGCTCTTAGGGATCAAACATAAAAAAGGTCTTATTGATCTCCTTAAGCAAGACTCCATTTTGGAAAAACTCCTTTACGACTTCCTTTACAAGACTCCCAATGTTTCCCCAAGTTTTTGGAAGAAAATACCATTTAATCTATCAGGACCCGGTGCCTTAGATCCATTCATGTTAAAAACCACCTTCTCTATTTCCTGATATGTGTGACAAGGCTAATTAGCAAGGAGGCTTCCTGTTCAGGAATCTTCGATGTAACATATTGCCTAAGATTCACTCCATTACTAGTAGAACAATCTTCTAAGCTTAGTAGATTTTGATAATAAATCCTAGCTTCCTTAGCATTTTCAGCCTGTCCAAATAAAGTTTCCCCAGCTTGCTTCTTTCTTCTTCAATCTCCTTTGTGGAGTTCTGAACTCTCCTTAAATTTAACAACTTCAATTCTTGTTTGATAGCCTTGAGCTTTTGCAAACAAATAAACTGCTTCATACCATAGATCTCATGCTCCAATCCCTTAGTAATTACCTTTTGAAAACCTTCCACATTAACTAGAAAATTGTTGAATCTGAAAGGGTGATGGATTCTAATCATTTTGAACAAATGAGGTACCTTGATAGGGGTATGATTATAAATTCCTAGGTCTAGGAAGGTGGTTGAACTCTTTGAAAAGGTAGTTAACCAGTCCACATTCACCATTACTTTGTCTAACTTTTTCCGAATGAACCAGTTTGAGCATTGTTTGTTGGACCAAGTGAATTTATGACCTTTAGATTTTAAATATGTTAATTTCACATCTTGTATACAATCAAACATATCCGAAGTGTAATTGAGTAGGATGCAGTTCCCCTCCGCCTTTGATCTATATAGATTTGCATTAAAATCCTCACTAACTAACCATGGACCCCTAACTCAAACTTTGAGTCTTTGAAGGGAATTCCAAAATTCAGTTCTTTAAAATCCTGTATTGAAACTGTAGAAAAAAGTAGCAAAAACATAAATGTTTCCCATTTTGAAGTTTCCGGTACTTCCACTTCCAAAAAGTCTCCATCGTAAACAATAATAATCCTTTCATAGGCATGACATTGGTGATTTGAGAGACATTGTCATTTGCTTCCCAAACAACCTAATTTATTCAGATTAGCTTCCCTAATTTTGGTTTCAGTAAACAAAATAATAAAGGCTTTTCCTTTAGAACAAAATCCCTTACCGCATTAAGCTTAGAAGGGTTGTTTATTCCTCTTACATTCCAAACTATCAGGGTCATATGAGATTCCTTTTCCCTTTGGAGCCTTTCCTACTGCTTCTATTACTTTTCCGTGAGGTTACTTGTTCAAAATGTTCCTCTTAAGTAGCTTCTTTTTGTTGTTCTTCCAAATATTGGGAATGTTGATTTAGTTGTATTTCCTTGTCTCTATGACAAAGAATTGTCCCACTAATTTCCTTTTCACTTTCCCGTGGTTCCCTGACAGTTTATTGGAGGCACTCAAAAGTTGTTGTTGAATTTTCACTTGTTGATTGGAATCTAGAAGGTTTTCCACTTGAGCGCTCTCATATTTTGTAGTTAGTTCTCTTTTAGCATGAATCAATCTACCTTGTCTTTCAAGATTATCTGAAAAATGTTCAGATTCCTCCTCTTTTCCAAACCCAACACCTCCAAATAATCTCCTATAGTGAAAACTCTCCCTGTTGGTTTCCATTCTTTGCCTTGTGCTTTTCAGGAAGGCCTCCATTGATATGTAACCAATACCTTGTCTTCTTTGAGAGAATGCCCGTCAGTCGATCTTAGGATAGGAACGTTGTTTTTTATTTCCTTTGAAATATCCATACTCATATATAATCGTGCAAATCCAATCCGTTTTCTTAAAGCAGTGTTTTCATCTATACAAATTGGTTTTCCCAAATAACTAACTAGCATACTCAAGCCTTTAGTTGTCCAATATTCTAAAGGAATATTATGGATATTCACCTAAAAAGGAATGTTTTTCAATCTAATTTTCTCTTATTCCATACCTAGTTGCCAATTTTGAAGAAATAAAGGAAGTTCAGAGATATGTCAAGGACCTTTTTCAATTACCTTTTGAGCTTCTGATTTAGAGGAGAAGGTAAAGATTAGGGAGGAGAAGGTAAAGATTAGGTTGTCTTCCTCAATTAGCATAACTTCCATTAGCCCTCTACCTTTCCAATTTCTCCGAGTCCAAGCTTGTATCACTAGAAAAGCTGACCTTTTATCCATAAAAAAACCAATGAGTGTTGCTTCCCACGACGTAGCACCCTTCTGCAAAATGTATAGACTTGGAGCCACCATTAGCTTTCCTTCAATCTCAACCGGTGGAAAGTAGATCAAAGAAGAATCCAAATTGTCACCCACAACCTGTTTCCAAGTCTTTCCAACCCCTCTATTGTGTGAATGCACACTGTCAGATGGAACAGAAGCTTTAGGAAGTGGAAAAGCAATGGTTGAGGATATAGGTGGGATAGTTTGATTTGTAGAGTGAGTTGGGGATGAAGAGTAGGATGTAAAGGATGATGCCATTTGAGAAGGGGATGAAGGGAGACAAGAGGGAGAAGGGTTGGATAAGGGTAGAGGTGGGAAATCTGTCTCCATTATAGTTTATAATGAAGTCTAATAATGTTTTATTTTGTAGGGAAAACACTGTCATCAAAGATAATGCTGGAAAGAAATAGGAAAGGATGGGTGAAGATGAAACTCAAAATGGCGGAAAAGATGAAACTGGAAGCTAAAACAGAAGCAGATTTAGGGTTAGATTGGGTTATCTACATGGTTCCTATAAGTGAAAGAGTAGTTGGTGGTTTGATGAGGGAGATGGCGAGTGGATTGGCGGTCGCTAGCAGTGGTGGAGTCGGCACTGCATTGTCGCTTAAGATGAAACTCAAAATTGATGATGTCTTTCACAAGCTTCACAACTTGTTTGAATTTGTTCACTCTTATTAACTAGTAATTGAGTTATAATTAATATTTGAAATACCTTTGTAAATCTAAATTCACTTCGGCCATAAAAGTTGCTAATTCACTGCTAATTAAGAACAGTGAAGCATTCTATATGATTACTTTAGAGTGACGAATCTTTTATTGGTTTACTCAACTATCTCCATATGATACATACAAGTAATACCAACTAAACTAACTTAAAGAGAATATGTCATAGTTAACATCAAAACACAGTAACTTTCATACGAGAGACCTTAATAATTTCAAGTTTAAGGATCAATTATACAATCATCGTAATAAGGAAATCTCCAAGCATATAAGTAATGTTTTATTTGAGATCTTAATAATCGGTTCAATTTGATGCAAGTTGAATATTATAATTATGATCTTATCATAATTTCAATTGCATTGTAATTATTCTACGGAAATTATCGTTAATATTAGAACATCAAGTGTAATTAACAAAATATATAAAAAATAAAATACCTTTATTAATTAAAATAATAATTTCATATATAAAATTAAGCTAATCGATTAGCTGCAAAGGCATAAATTACCACCTCCATTCCATAACACGAAATATTTACAAGATTGGTGTTTATGTGGTACAAATAATGTTAAGCAATTTAATATATTTGTAATCTTTATAAATTAGAAGTTACTTTGTCATAACATTTTATAAAGGGTAACAATTTAAAGATTAATTTCAGATTATTATTCATAATAATTAGGAATTTATCCGACACGTTTATTTATTTACTTATTACAAATAACTTAAACTTGTTCTAATTTAATATTATGTGCACTTTAATTTTTAACACAAATTTTATTAAATTGATCTTGGATTTTTATATTTTTGTTAATTTACATAAAATCCATGAGCATATGAAAAAAAGAAGAAGATGAATTTAAGTTTGTGAGGTTAGTTTGAGTTTAGTCAAATAATAATATAGAAATTTCAAGGCCAAAGTTGAAAAAGAATTAGCTGCACCTGTATGGACCTACATAGCTCTCACACTAAACCAAGTGCAAGCACATCCGTCGTTTCAAAGTCAACTCATTGCTTACCATTTCCCTCTACCACCCATTGTAAGTTCTTTTCACACACACAGATATTTTCCAAAATTCCACAAAGTCAATATAAAAAGAGTCCAATATAGTGCTTACGTGACATCTTGGACATTTTAAATAAAATAATTATAATTTATAAACATAAACCAAAGAGGCTAAATATTGTAATTTTAGGTCAAAGATAAATAAGAAAATTTAAAATTCAATTTTCTAAATAGTGAAAAGCGTTAAAATTACTAAATAATATAAATAATGAAACGTCAAACTTTGATAAAATTTTAATGGAAGTTATTGCATTACGTGCTTTAACATTTAGTGGTTTCTAATAATAAGCCTATTAAGGATGGTCGAGTTAGTGAGATGGGAGGTATGAGGTTAAAAGGTCCCGTGTTTGAATCTCCTTTCTTACACTCTATCGATCGAGCTTATCGTATAGGGTTTGTTTAGTGCAGAATACCTGGTTGGTGTGATTTATAAGCTATTGCGTCAATCCGAAAGTTTACCCAGTGTGCATTCAAAAGATAGCGACTGTGAGTCCCTCTGTTTCCAAAAAGAAAAATGTTTCTAATAATAAGATAAAAGATAAAAAAATTTCATACAGTTTTATTCACTCTTGAAAATAGTGTTGTTATTTTAATTACTTAAAAATATTTACAATATAAAAATTTTAAAAATATTTATTAAATAAAATTATTATCAAAATAAATTTAAATTAATTTTTTCAAAATCGAATCAAAAGTTAAATCAGCAAGACAAGAAATTTAAGATTTAAAAGGTTCAACTGGTATTAAAACTGTTATAAAATCATTTAAATCGAATAAAATGAAGAATTTGTTGAAAATTTTAAAGTTTAATGGAAAAAATGTTAAATGAAAATTAATTTTTTTATTTTAATAAACTGATATATTTTTAACAACAAAAATTATTTAGCTAAATAAAACTGAAAAGTTAAAAACCTGAACCGAATAATTGGCCGGTCCAAACTTTTTATCAATAAACCGGTCGAACCGATTCAACTTTTAGAAGATTAAGTTAAACTAACTCATCATTATATTAATGTTATTTTAGTTATTATATTTTATATTATTATTTTATTTATTAGGGTATGTTTCAATATAAGATATGTTGGAGTGCACTTGCGTACGGGGCTTTGTTATATATATATATATATTCTTTTTTCTTTTATTTTCTGTCTCGTGGACTCAGAAAATTATATTTATATATAAATAATAAAATAAAATGGATGTCCGAAATAAGTAGACTCGTCATAATTTTCCTCGAACACTTCTAAATCTAATCCCAAACCTCCTCCAGACAAACTCCAATCACAATCCCCAAAATTCTCCGATCGCACTCGCATACCCGTAACGGAGAATTGGAATCGCAGGCCGTCCAGAGGACGCTATCCAAATGGCCACCACCACGACCACCAGTCTCGGCGGCGGAGGCGGCGGAGGCGACGATCGGGTGATGGCCACCGCTCAGCAGATCGTCAATAGCCTTAACACTCCCAAGAACGTTCGTGAAGACATGCTGTTGATCTTCTCGAGCTTTGATAACCGTTTGTCTAACATCACCGATTTGATTAAACAGGAGTCGAATTCTCAGTCTCGGATGGAGGAGGCGGAGAAGATCATTTTCCGGTGGGACCCCGCTGCCTATTGCCCCATGAACCGCTCCGCTTCGTGCTGGGAGGACTCACCGGAGGAAGCCACCGAGTATTTGGCCGCCATCGACGAAGTTCTCGAATTATTGGATGACATGTCGATTCAGTCTGATAAAGAAATATTGGACCGAGCTGAGACCGCTGTACAAGTGGCTATGTCGAGGTTAGAGGAAGAGTTTCGTCATATACTAATTACTAACACTGTTCCTCTTGACGCAGAGCGATTGTACGGATCTATTAGGCGAGTACCGTCGTCTCTTGTGAACAACGATGGTGAGATTGAGGAGGAATTTGGTAGTTTTGGGGAATTGGAATGTGAGAGTTCGTGTTTTCATGTGCGAGGAGCGAGTTTGGGTGATGATGTGTGTGTTGATTTGATAAAAATTGGAGCAGTTGAGGAGTTGAAAGAGATTGCGGAGCGAATGATCCGATCTGGGTATGAGAAGGAGTGTGTACAGGTCTATAGTAATGTTAGGAGAGATGCTTTGGACGAGTGCTTACAGATTTTGGGAGTTGAGAAGTTGAGCATAGAAGAAGTTCAGAAAATTGGATGGACAACTTTGGATGAGAAAATGAGGAAGTGGGTCCAGGCTTTGAAGGTTACAGTTAAGGTGCTTTTGTCTGGAGAGAAGAAGCTTTGTGAGCAGATCTTTTGTGCGTCTGATTCAGCTAAGGAAATCTGTTTTAACGAGACTGCAAAAGGGTGTGTGATGCAGTTGTTGAATTTTGGGGATGCTGTGGCTATTGCAAGGAGGTCACCGGAGAAGCTTTTCAGGATTTTGGATATGTATGATGCTTTGCTTGATGTTCTTCCGGATTTGCGGTTGATGGTTACCGATGAGTTTGTATATAGTGAGGTGAAGGGAGTACTTGTTGGGTTGGGAGAAGCTGCTAAAGGGACTTTCGCAGAATTTGAAAATGCTGTGCAGAGTGAGACTTCTAGGAAGCCTATGCAAGGTGGAGAGATCCATCCTCTTACACGTTATGTCATGAATTATGTGAAGTTGATTGTGGATTATAGTGAGACTCTGAATTCTCTGTTGGAGGGGGATGAGGATGAGTCCCAAACTTTTCAGAACGATGATGGTGATTCGGCAGGTATGACTCCAGTGGCCAGGAGGTTGATGGCCCTGCTTTCCACTATGGAGTCTAATATTGAGGAGAAGTCAAAACTGTATGATCATGGTGCTATGCAATACATTTTCTTAATGAATAATATCCTTTACGTAGTTCAGAAAGTGAAGGACTCTGATCTTATTAAGATTTTGGGAGATCATTGGGTTCGAAAACGCAGAGGCCAGATACGCCAATTCGCTACTGCTTATCTTAGAGCTGGCTGGAGTAAAGCTTTGGCTTGTTTGAAGGATGAAGGAATTGGTGGGAGTGTCAGTAATGTATCCAAAGTGGTTTTGAAGGAAAGGTTCAAGAACTTCAATGCTTGTTTTGAAGAAATCTATCGGGTTCAGACCGGATGGAAGGTCCCGGATCCTCAGCTTCGTGAAGAGCTTCGACTATCTATTTCTGAAAAAGTATTACCAGCTTACCGAGCATTTGTGGGGAGGTTTGGGAGTCAGCTAGAAAGTGGCAAGCATGGGGGGAAATACATAAAGTACACACCAGAGGATTTAGAGAATTATCTATTACATTTGTTTGAAGGGGTACCTCTTGTTCTTCACCACTTAAGAAGAAAGGGTACATAGAATACAGAACTCTTGTAGCAGGTAAGCACTTGCTTTGCAAGAATTAGGAGAGAGTTCACCTGTTGTTCTATTTATCTTGATAATATGCTTTTATGTTGTCGCTGTTAATGTTTTAAAGACAGGTATCTGTGAAACAGTGAAAGTTATACCTTTTAATATGTTATCTGAGTTCTGTACATGTGTTGTAGACAATAGCATCTACTGTGGATTGTGTCCAGTTTCATGTATTTTATTGCAATCACATTTAGCATGGAAGTAAATGGTATCTATGCATTTCTAATCTTGAGACTTATTTCATCGGTATAATTTGCATAAAGGTATGAAAAAGAGAAACATAAAGAAGAGAGAAACTGTTTTTGAGAAGATTCAACTCAAGGTCTTGGTGCTGTAGAGTAACTTGAGGCCTCCTACACTAAAATGAACAATAGATTTGAGTGATGAATCAAATTTGTAGCTCTAAGAGAATTCCAAATCAACTGGTGATGTATCGATGTAGTGGAAACTTCTTGAACTTCCTTAGATCAGTTGAGGAAGTTTCTGTTTCTTTCAGAGGTCTAAAGGATTTGATTTTCTGGAAGCTGACAAAGTTCTTAATATCGTAATTATGACATCATCATGATTCATGAGGATCGAACCATCATGGATGCATCAGAAGCACATTTTCATGCCTAGATTCTAATGGGATACGAATCCTCCACTGGCCTGGCCATTTAAACTAGGTAATTGTGGCAATTTATCTCTGCTTGCGGTTGCATTGGAATGAGTTAAAACTACGTATTACCAGGTTTGGGATTGTAAAACCTGTTGAATCATTGCATTATGTACTTAAAATATTCTTAAAGATCATTCAAGGTAAGTGTGAATTTTCATTTCCAGGTGATTCCAGCAGTCAAAACTCAAAAGGTATTTAGTATCCATCCTGCAGGTAAATTGACAGTCAGCGGGGACAAGGTTTTAACAAGAAATGATCCTGAAGTTCACAGTCAGTGGAGACAAGGTTTTAACAAGAAATGCTTCTGAAGTTCACATTGATTTCATTCTTCAGGATCCTTTCTTGTTGAAATTGCCTTTTTAACTTGTATGAGAAAGTGAGCTTTCTTCTTAGGACTTGTACCATTCATGTGTGTTACTAACACACTTGTTTTGATCATTTACCATATTTCTGATTAACTTACCGACCCAATTTGTTGGACCCAAACTGATGTAGTTTGATCAATTGATTCGCCAGTCTACCGTAGGATTTTACCCCATTATTGGTAAGAGAGGAAGCTGCGGTTCAGTTAGTCTCAATCTCAATTCTCAAAGGGGGCAAACTCTCAAGATAGTTAGTCCCATTTGTCGCTTCTGCTTTAGGAAAACGCTGGACAATTCTCTGTGGGATGTCTGTTGTTTGGCAATTCAATTGGAGAAATCGTACGGGACAGCTTGTCTTAGTGTCTAAACTCTAAAAGCTATGTTTCATGTCTCTCCCAGGATACTGACGTCCTCAAAGACACTAGCGAGGATGTGACGCGGACAGCAGAAAGATTGACGATGATATGATGATGATTTCAATGGGTATTTTTTTTTTATGAATTTTTTTTTATCTAGAAGAATTAAAAATGATAGATATTTGGAATTCAACGAACAAGAAAATAAAGGATACGCAAGGTCTGATTTCTACGACACCTCTTGGAAATTTGTTCCAAGCAATCCTGATGATCGAAATAAAACCAAGAAACGAACAATCAACACGCCACAATTGCGAAAACAATTGATAAGTGAAAGATGGTTTGGAAAGTAACAAGAA
>JANIPN010000007.1:53267404-53280326 GCA_027478595.1 Erythroxylum anguifugum | reverse complement strand
GGTCTTTAATGACCCTAATTTACCGCAGTTCAGATTTTGCCACGTGTTCAACCTCGGCTCGGATTTCACCACGCGTCCCATGTCGATTGGCATTCCCGTTTAGTTGATCACTACTATAAATATTTGGGATCGACAAACTTCCTTCTCCTTCGCTTCCAGTTCTTCGTATCTTATTTCTCTAGTTTCTATTCTCTCTACTCTTCATCTTTCTTGCAATCATCGGGATTCCATTTCCTCCGTCGTCTAGACTACAAACTTCAGCCACTAAACTAGGTACGTCTTTTCTCTAATCCTTATCCTACTAATTCCTTTTTCTTAAACATGTTGTCAGCCAGTCCTAGGGATGAGGTTAGTCTTAGGGGTGAGACCGCCGAAAGTGCCTTGCAAATGGTTGGGCCGCCTGAAATAACGACGGAAGCAATGGAGGCATCGGAGGTAAGACCAAATGAAGGAGTTGTGGCGAGCAACCGGAAAGATGGACAGGTCGTTGAAGCGCCGCCGTGCGACCCATAGACGATGACCGAGAGGGAATTGAACTGATCGGTCATCAAGAATAACATCCCTACGTCATGGGGACCCAGGCTGGCCTTCGAGAGGGAACGGATCCATAGCAATTTGGGAGGCTACTTCGCTATTTCGGACAGCTTTTTCTCGACCGGGGGTATGAAGCTTCCATATGCCCCGATTATTGGCGATGTATGCGACGTCTATGCGTTGAGGCCGAGTCAGATCCCCCCGAACGGTTGGAGGTTTATTAATGGTCTGGCCTTGCTATGTCATCAGTTTGGGTGTCCTCCATCGATCGACATTCTGCGTCACTTCCTACGGATGAACCAAAATTCGAGCACTGGGGCCGGGGTCCCTCACTTCCAGTATAGAGACGCGAGGTATCGTCCTGTTGGAACCGCTTCAAAAGTTCAAGCATGGCGGACGAAGTATTTCTTTGTGAGGCCCCCGAGGTCTTTCTTTGAGTCTAGGCCGTGGAGGTATCCCCTAACCGAGCGGTGGAATGATGTCTCAAATCTGCTCCTTACTAGGGAGGAATGGGAGGTGGTCGATCGCATTAAGGCGCTCGGTCGGTATAACTTCGATCGCCTCATTCTGGGATATCGCGGGGGGGCCTCGGCCTATTCATTCTTAATCGACTCCCCGCCCCGAATTAGCGGGCTAGAGAAGAAACTGCCCCATCTGGTTGACTCCTCGTGGTTGAACTATTTACTGTATTTATAAGTATCGGTTTTGATTTCTAACCTACTTTTATTGTTGTGCAGCTATGGCAAAGCTCAGGGATTTCGTCGGGTCCTCAAGCTCCACCAGAGGCCAGCGCAAAGCTGCTAAGCCTTCTTCAAAGACAAAGGAGCAAGGCGGGAAGGGGGAGGCCAACGCGGATGTCGCTCAGCCGACTGTTCCCAAGCCGTCTGCAGCGCTCGTTCTGGCGGCTGTCCCCGAATAGCCAACAGTGATGACCCGGTCGGCTGGTGAGGGCCTAGCGGTCGTAGAAGAGGAGGAGGAAGAGGTAGAGCGACCTCTTAAGAGGAAGAAAACCGTTCGGGTTCTCGACCAACCGTCCTGCCCATCAGATAAAGGTAGGGAGAAAGACAAAGAGAAGGAGAAAGAGAAAAGCAAAGGGAAGGAGCGAGCGACCGGCTCTGGGAAGTTGGTGTCCAAGATCAGTCTGGATAAGACTACATCGATTAGGGACATCGACGTGTCCCTCCGAATTGCCCAGAAGGTTATTCCTCCCCGGGACGTGGAGGTTTTGGATGCTCTGGACAATAAGGAGTTGTTGGGTAGTCTCGTGCGCAGCTGCGCAAGGGTAACTTCCTCCCCGCCCTCCTTTTTTTTTTTACAAGATTCTACCTTTCAGGGCCTGGCGCTCTCCTTCGCCACGTATCCGCGCCTCGATCAGCTCAATGGAGTCTCCCAATTGCTGGACCGGGAAGTCGGGGATCTTCACGAGTAGGTCCGTGTTTTGAGGGCCAAACTTTCAGAGGCTGAGGAGGCGAAGAATGTTGTGGCTGCTCAACTCACTTCGGTGGAGGAGGAGAAGGGCGCTTTGACGGAGGATAAGAACATGTTGAGGGCTCAGCTTGCTTCGGGGGAGGAGGAGAAGAACAAGGTGACTAAAGAGTGTGACAACATGAGGGAACAAGTCCTCCAAGCCAACTCTTCAGCCAAGTTGGAAAGAGAGCTTCGTATGAGAGCCATTCGTGACTGCCAGCAAGCTCAGATAGAGAAATTGAGGGCTGAGAGGGAATTGTTGGAGCTACGAAGCTCTGTCAAAGAGGAGAGGATCGAGGCAATCAAGCGATGGAAAGCGCGACACTTAAATGAGGAGTGCGTGAAATTCGCTTCCGATTTAGCTCTTTCCATCCTGAAGAACTGCCATAGCATCTGTGTCGCTGACGGGTCAGAAGGTCCTTCCTTTGACGATTATGCCGAGCCGACGATTCCCTCCGAGCTTGGCCTTTCGCTTGAGGAGATAAAGGAGATAGCGGAGACAGAATGAGAGGCGTTGCCGGATGAGATGTTAGATCTTAGTTCGGACGAGGAAGAGTGCCGAGCTCAAGGGAATGTCTCTCCGATTGCTCCGGTTAACCCCGATCCTGTTTTGCCGACCTCCTCCCCTGCCAATCCAGTTGCTGGCGCTTCTCCTCCTCCCGATGGATGACCTTTTTTCTCTTTCGAAGCTCATCTGGTCGGGCTTGTGACCAGGACAAACTATTGAAAATAAAGACTTATTTTTATCCTTCGTTGTCTTTTTAATTCTGTTGGATGAAACTTAAAGACTCTCGCTAGTTTCGTGTGAGTGATTGCTTTTTCGAATAGCAGGGGTATCGATTACTCGAACGATACTAAGGCCGAGCGATCCAAGATTTTGACTCTTGGCGTCGGTCGAGTGGTGTCGAGGTCGGGCGATCCGAGATTGTTTTCTCAGCATCTCCCGGTTCTGAGACCCTGTCTTGGCAACCCGACCGAGCAATTGTCGAGACTGAGCGGTCCGAGATTATTTTCTCGGCATCACCTGGTTCCAAGATCCTATCTTGGCAACCTGGCCGAGCGATTGCCGAGGCCGAGCGATCCGAGATTATTTTCTCGGCATCGCCTGGCTCCAAGATCCTGTCTTGGCAACCTGGCCGAGAGATTGTCGAGGCCGAGCGCTCCGAGATTAATTTCTCGGCATCACCTGGTTCCAAGATCCTGTTTTGGCAACTTGGCCGAGCGATTGTCGAGGCCGAGCGATCCAAGATTATTTTCTTGGCATCGCCTGGTTCCAAGGATCTCGTCTTGGCAACCTGGTCGGTCGTGGTCGAGGCCAAGCGATCCGAGATTATTTTCTTGGCATCGTCTGGTTCCAAGATCCTGTCTTGGCAACCTGGCCGCGCGATCTGAGATTATTTTCTCGGCATCGCTTGGTTCCAAGATCCTGTCTTGGCAACCTGGCCGAGCGGTGTCGATGATAGTCAGTTGGTAGAATGTTCTAGCTTATTTTGGAGAGACTCTTTCTGCCGAGAAACTTGAAACCCTTTATTGATGATGATTGGGTTCGGGCCCCACGGTGGGCGCTAACTGATTCAGTCGGAATCTGCTGGGGCTGAACGCCATTGTTTGAATCCATGAATCGGAATGACTTTAGCTAGAGAATACCTGCAAAACAACAAAAGGCACGCCGGGGGTTGATTGTCGGCAGGCCCCTCCGACGCTCAAGTCAGTATTTTTGTGAGGGTTTTTGTGGCTGTAAACGAAGGAAAACAGGGTTCTAGTCTCGTACCTGCATCATGGCAAAGTAGTACCTTATATATGGAATAGCCGCCAGGTTTAGGTCTTTACGTTTGCATGGGAGGTTACCAACTACGAATGGGTCGTTGATGCATGGGCCTGGGACCGGGCCTAGCATGACCAACCCAACCAAGCTTCATCTTCGCAAGGAGAGGTTTCCTAACCATAGGCGGTCTAAGCTTGATCCGCGAGGAGATGGTCCTTTTCAAGTCTTGAAAAGGATCAACAATAACGCCTATAAAATTGACTTGCCTGATGAGTGCAACGTGTCTGCTACTTTTAATGTTGTTGACTTGTCTCCGTTTGATATGAATGCAGATTCGAGGACAAATCTTTCCAACGAAGGAGGGGCTGATGTGAGCAAGGTTGCACATGATGAGTGTATCAATAGACATCGAGATCAACACGACGCTAATCGAGACTTAATGCTACCTCCTGGCCCCGCAAGTCAGACTGGGCTTAAAAGATTTAAGGCCGCATTAAATTCATTCGTGGCTCGCGTGGTTGATGATGGACTCCGGAAGAATCAAAGTTCTTGCTCGCAGCTTCAGTTTGTCAGCTTAAGCCAAGTTCTAGGCCCAAACAGCCCTTGACAGGTGCGCAAGATAGGCGCGTATGCCAGCGCCCAACAGGCCAGACGCCAAGTGTCCGCCTGGCCTCTTTTACCTTGGGTTGTTTTCCTACTGTTTTTTATAGACGATTTAGACAATATTATTTTACCTATTTAGGCCCAGGATGTTGGCCCACTTTAAGTTATTTCGGCTAGGATTACACTTTTGATAATTTGAGAGCTTTGTAAAGAATTTCTTCAAGTTCTTATTGTTCCACGAATCCTAGCTCTACTTATCAATTAATCTTAATTGTGGCGTATTGTTTTGGTTCAATTTTATTGGTTTACTACTTGGCCTAGGTTGCTTGGACAATTGTGATTCTTGAGATCTAGAAAAGTATCGAAAAACCTTGCATATCTAGTTTGATTAAAGGCTGCAGATTTATATCAAGATTAATCTTCTTCTGCGCGCGCATCACCTGCTAATGAGTTAAGAACAAGATGTTCGATATAAAGAATACTGCAGAGGTTGCAGTGAAAGTATTCGAATTAGAACGGCAATAACCTCATCAGAAAGTACAAGTTACAGAAACAAGTTATGAATACTCCGAAGCAAGATTAGCAGCAGTCCAAGACGATACTTTAGAAATTAGAAGTATTCTTGAATAGAATCTTCAAAAGGGAGTTATCATTCATGATCTCGATGCTGGCTCCTAGGAAATCCAAGGGCCAAGCTCAACGCAGTGAGGTTTCCTCTTGGGAATGACTGTCGGATTAACCAGGACCCTAGTTCCATGGGAGGGTCTTTTTATTTATTTCAATTAAAACTGTCTGAAACACTGAGCTTGTTTTGTTCAATGTTGTTTCGATCACACGTGATGTTTCTATCGTTTGTTCAAAGTCTCAATTTTTGAACACTGCAGTTTATGGCCCATGCTTCGTGAATGTGAGATGTGTACCAGCGACAGAGACGAAAAATGAAGAAAGAAGCAACTTTAACAAAATTTTATCATATTCGAAAGAAAAAGCACTTGCAAGCTAAAGGGTGTCCAATTCGTATATACAACTGGAAATTTCATGCTCAAAAGGAATAGATCCCAAATCAAACAATCTGAAGTTAGCTTAGCTCAAAAGGAAGAAGAAGCTCATGACCATATTCATGCAAAATCAGAAATAGCTAAAGTTTATTGCAAGTAATGCCCGAAAAGTGTGAACAACACAAAGCTACCACAACATATAGCAAGTTTAGCATAATTAAAAACGCCAGCCAAGAAAGTCAAAACCAAGTTCGCCTTTCTGAGCATCAAAAACAAAAAAAAGATAAATAAATACTTTAGGCTTTTGCAGTAAGCCTTTGTAGGGAATCCCCCTCCCGCAACAACTTGGAATGAGTGACATCCTCGTTTCTGCAGAAATATCAGACAAGATTAAATTCAGTACCCTTCATACAAGTGGATAGATAACTTGGATCAACTACCAGTTTATTACACATGTAACTTCAACATAACTTAATAACATGGTAGCACTGCCTATAATGCCAAAATGCGTGTGGAAGAAACGTTTTCTTGAACTTACATATTTTGTTGAAGGCCACAATATCACAGCTCTGGACATACTCATTAATTGGTTCAACTGTCAAATGTTCCTCAATAAGACTGTCCACAGACACCAAGTCATCCACAATAGTCATCATAATCTGCAATTTCTTGATACCATATCCTACAGGTACAAGCTTGGCTGCAAGAAGATTGAAAGTTTATTAGAAATAAACTGCAGTAAGGTCTTCCTCGAGGCATTAGCAAGCATGAAAAACTAACATGGCAGACTTCCACTAACATTAGTAGGTCCACTGCTTATACAGTCTGTCAAATGAAAATGCTGCTTAAAAAATAACTACAGATACTGTCCAGCAGGGGTAAGCAAAGTGAGTTACTACACATAGTGTAATGTTTCCTTCTATTTCCTTCCTAATTTAGCAAGAAAAAATCAGAGAAGGAACTTTACAGGTAATTGGCGAACCATGGAAGAAACATGACTTGAAGAGTTCAACTTGAATAACTAACCTACAATTAAGTACCAAGTAAAAGAACTTACAGGCACCCCAAAGCAACCCTTCCATTTGAACACTTCTAACTGCTTCCTCTAGTTTTTTCATGTCAGTCTCATCATCCCACGGCTTGACGTCCAAAAGAACTGATGACTTGCCGGCTGAGAAATGAAATATCAAGGAAAACACCATTAATATGATGGAACCTCATACAAGATTCATAACTAAAAGAAATTTGATTTTCTACAGTATTAACAACTAAAAACAAACTTACACTCTTTCTTTTTAGTAGAGGCCTTGACAGCAGCTGCACGTTCTTCTGCAGCCTTCTTTTCCTCTTCAGTTTCTTCACCAAACAGATCCACATCATCGTCATCGTCATCGTCAGCAGCTGCAGCCTAAATATCTCATAATTGTCAAGCTCAGAAAACTGTTGTAGCAAGAAAAAACAGCACCAACTACCTAAAACACAAGAACATAATCGCTACAACACTAAACTGGAAAATGAAAATGAAAATGACACTTATAAAACATTATAGCTCCATCTGCACAATACCTTTGAGTCATTGGTTGGGGGAGTTGCAATGGCCTCTCCGACGATGGGTGCAGATCCTTCAACAATCACTCCACAGCCCTCTGCAGAGACACCACTGCAATAGAAGCCAATACCAGAAAGTGTTCATGATTCTGTGCAGACATCAGAAAAGTGATACGCTAAGGCAAACCATATAAGATGAGAAAAGTCAACAATAGTTATGGAACTTACGAAATCCTTAAGAGTGCATCAATGTGGTTGTACCAGCGGGACACGTTCACAAACTCAGAAGATGGAGCCTTGGGCAACGCTGAATACACGGTAATATCATCTTTTGAGGCTTGATAACTACAGATAGTAACAGAAGAAAGAAAATTATTACAATAAGAGTCTTGCCACACAAACTCTTTTATCTCAAAGTAGTTCCAGAACTGAAACAATCAGATTCAGAGACAAGTCTACCTCAGTACACAAGAAACCAAAGCTTACCCAGTAATGTAACTGCGAGTAAGAAGGTACTCGTCAAGCTTCTTGAGGCCAGCGGCTGAGCCAAGATCGTAGAAAGTGACTGCCATTGCAAGTTGCTACTTTCGAGACTTTCATACAAACGCATAGGCAAAAGGAAATACAACTCAGCTAAAGAAACAGAAAAAAAAAAAAGAGAGAGAGAGAGACAGTGAAGCTACGAATAGTGACTGAGATAGAAGAGAAACACGAAAGCTTACTTATTGTGGAGATGGCTTCTGATGATATGAACTGGCAATTCTGCGAGGAGGCTATATGAAAACTAAGGAGAGACCCTTAAAACCCTAACGCAATTATAGTGAAGTTTGAGAATGAAACGACAACGTTTGATATATGTAATCTCGGGCCGGGTTGGGCCTGTAAGTTCCTCAGCATGGACTACGTAGAAACTTTGTGTTTGTTATTGTTTTTGATTTTTTGATCTCGTATATTTTTATAATTTTAATATTTGAATAATTTTAATGACAATTTACTACTAATTACTTTTTTTTTACAAGATCACAGATTCAAGTAACAGAAATAAATACTTTGTAAAAATTCAAATAAAAGGTTGTATATATTATGACCCTCGTCAAATTCTCGTAAAGCAGGAAGTCTTATATATTGGATACATTGACTTTTTTTAATTTACTAGTTTACGATAATTAATATAATATTTGGATTTTATAATATAACATATTATAGTGTAAATAAAAGGAGTTATTAACTTATTTTAGGATTTAAAATTTATTTAAAATAATTATAATCAAAATATAATCAAAGAGTTAAAACTGTAACCCTACAGTGTGAAAAAGACTAATTCCACCATATTTATCGTATACATTAAATTTTTAAATAAATATTTTATTAAAATAAATAATTGGAAACATCATACAAAATTAGTTAATCAAACATTAATTATTTAGAAAATTATATTTAATTTTAAATTTTATTTTTATAAAAATAATTTATTTAATAATTTTTAAATATGTTTTAACATAAATGTATCTGTTTATATGACAATCTCTAATATTAAAAATTTTATAAGCTTTTAGAATGTTAAAAGAGATCATTTTAAAAAATAAATGCAAGATAGTCACTTTTTTAATGCTAATAAAACACATTATTATTATTATTATTATTATTATTATTATTATTATTATTATTATTATTATTATTATTAAATTTTAAAATATTATCACTTTTTAAAAAAATTGTTTGGTTTGACTTAATCAAGCTTGAAATTTTTTTAATTAAGTTAAGATCCAAAATAAGTTGGATCAGATCGGGCTTAACTGCAATTTATTTGTCAAGCCTTTGTTACGTTTGATTTCAATTCTTCTTATTATTTTTTTATTAACAGATAGACATATTTAGTTAAAATTTGTAATAAGAATGAAAATAAAAATCTATTTAATTCAGATTTATAATAAAAATTAAAAGAAAAACATATTTAATTTTATTATCATGTTTCTAAAATATGTTTGATTTTATTATTTTTATTTTTAATTATACTATTAAATTTTAATATAGTTATTTTTAATATATCAAATTGAATTCTTAAATTAATGATTTTATATTGTGATTAGAAATAAAATATATAACTATTTATATAATTAAAGGAATGTATACAACAAACTATAATGTTTAAAAAATATAACAGTATTATCATCTATAAAAAGTAGATTTGGCAAATAACCTAATTTGACCGTGGTTCTGCCTGAACTTGATGAGGCTGGACGTTGCTGTTTGGATCCATGATTCTGTGTGACTTCGGCTGTTGAATACCTGAAAAACAACAGAAGGCACGCTAGGGGTTGATAGCCGGCAGACCCCTCCGACGCTCAAATTAATCTTTTTGAGAGGGTTTTGATTGCAAAGAGCAAAGAAGATCAAGGTTATAATGTCCTACCTGTATCATGGCAAAATAGTACCTTATATATGGAATAGCTGCTAGATTTAGGTCTTCACGTAGGTCTTTACGTATGCATGGGAGGTTTTCACCTACGAATGGGCCGTCGACATCTGGACCTGGGCCCGGGCCTAGCATGACCGACCTAACCATAAGCTCCTTATTCCTCGAGTCTGATCCAAGAGAAGGATCGAAGGAGTACCTAAGGATTGAATAGCATGTCTTCATGGCAGCTCGTGCTAGGCCCGACCGATCAATTGTCGTGATGTGATCGACCGATCAGACGCGATGACATGGCGGACCGATCGATAGTAACGACAGGGCTGATTGTTCGGCTATAGTGATATGGCAGGTCAGTCGGGCGTAACGATGGGATCGATCGGGGGAGTGCAATGGTAGAGCCAATCGATTGGGCTTCGAGACCCTAACAGAACGCTAGGTGTAATTATTACTTGATGATTCGTATCTTCCGGGCGCCGTTCAAAATTTGAAACGATGCGTCATTTTAACTGTTGTGCAGCTATCGTGCGTTGTCATACGCTGTCATGCACGTCCTTTCGACTGTCACGCTGCTTCGGGTTTTTAATGACCTTAATTTACCGTAGCTCAGATTTTGCCACGTGTTCAACCCCGGCTTGGATTTCACCACGCGTCTAACGTCGATTGGTGCTCCCGTTCAGTTGATGCTATAAATTTTGGAATCGACAGTCTTCCTTCGCTTCCATTTTTGCGTATCGGATTCTCCTGTTTTTACCTTCCTTATTCTCCATCTCCCTGCATTTCTTTACTTGTGACCGTCGGAGTTTCACTGCACCGTCATTCAAGTCCCTAACTCCTGCCACTAAACTAGGTGCGTCCTTTCTCTAACCCTTATCCCACAAATTTTCTTTTCGTAGTTATGTCGTCAGTTAGCCCTAGAGATGAAGTTAGGCTTGGGCATGATACTGCCGAGAGGGCCGAAATGGCGGTGCCGGAGGTAAGGGGGGTTAAAGAAGCCACGACGAGCGACCGGAAAGATGGGCAGATTGTCGAGAAACCGCCGAGTGACCCATCGTTGATGACCGCTGGGGACTTGAATCGATCGGTCATCAGGAATAACATCTCGGCGGCGTGGGGACCTAAACTGGCTTCCGAGAACAAACGGATTCACAGCAATCCGGGAGGGTACTTTGCTGTTTTGAACAGCTTTTCTCGGTCGGTGGTATGAAGCTCCCATATGCCCTGGTCATTAACGAGGTGTGCTGCGCCTACCAGCTGAGGCCGAGCCAAATTCCTCCGAACGACTGAAGGTTTATGAACGGTCTGGCCTTGCTATGCCATCAGTTCGGGTGTCCCCCATCGGTCGACATCCTGCGTCATTTCTTGAGAATGAACCAGAGCTCGAGTGCCGGGGTCGGGATCCCTCATCTCCAATACAGAGATGCGCGCTATCGTCCTGCTAGAACAGCCTCAAAAGTCTAAACTTGGAGGACGAAATACTTTATTGTGAGGCCCCCGGGATCTTCTTTTGAATCCAGGCCGTGGAGATATCCTCTGGCCGAGCGGTGGAATGATCTTTCAAATGTGTCCCTTACTAAGGAAGAGTGGGAGGCGGTCGATCGCATTAAGGTGCTCGGTCGGTATGACTTCGATCGCCTCATTTTGGGATATCGCGGGGGGGCCTCGGTCGATTCATTCTTACTCGAACCCCCGCCCCGAATTAGCGGGCTAAGAGAAGAAACTGCGGAGGAAAAGAAACTCTGGGAGGAAGATAGGAGCGTGTTGAGGGCTCAGCTTGCCTCAGGGGAGGAGGAGAAGAACAGGGTGGCTAAAGAGTGTGAGGACATGAGGGAACAAGTCCTCATGGCCAACTCTGCGGCCAAATTGGATCGAGAGCTTCGTACGAACGCCATTCGTGATTGCCAGCAAGCTCAGATAGAGAAACTGAGGGCTGAGGGGGAATTGTTGGAGCTATGAAGCTCTATCAAAAAGGAGAGGATCAAGGCAATCAAGCGATGGAAAGTGCGGCACTTGAATGAGGAGTGCATGGAATTCGTTGCCGATCTATCTCTTTCCATCCTGAATAATTTCCATAACATCTGTGTCCCTGACGGGTCGGATGGTCCTTCCTTTGAAGATTATGCCGAGCCAATGATTCCCTCCGAGCTTGGCCTTTCCCTTGAGGAGATAAGGGAGATAGCGGAGACAGAACGAGAGGCTTTGCCGGATGAGATGCTAGATCTTAGCTCGGACGAGGAAGAGTGGCGAGCTCAAGGGAACGCCTCTTTGATCACTCCGATTAGCCCCGATCCTGTCTTGCCGACCTCATCTCCTTCCGATTCAGTTGCTGGCGCTTCTCCTCCTCCCGAGGGATGACTTTCTTCCTTTTTTGAAGCTCATCTGGTCAGGCTTGTAACCAGAATAAATACATAATTGAATGAAATTCTTTTTATGCTTCGTTATCTTTTTAATTCTGTTGGATGAGACTTAAGATTCTCGTTAATTTTGTGTGAGGGATCGTAACTTTAGCGAGCGAGTGCGTTCGGTATACGTCGACCGGTCATATGGTAGCGGTGTCGAGGCTGAGCGATCCAAGATTCTGTTCTTGGCATCGCCTGGTTCCAAGATCCCGTCTTGGTCACCTGGCCGAAATGGTGTCGAGGCCGAGCGATCCGAGATTCTGTTCTCAGCATCGCCTGGTTCCAAGATCCCGTCTTGGTAACCTGGCTGAAATAGTGTCGATGGCAATCAGTCTGTCTTTTCGTTCTGGCGCATTTTGGCGAGACTCTTTTTGCCGAAAAACTTGGAAACCCTTTATTAATGATGATAAGGGCGTGGGTCATTAAAAAACCTAACTGGCAAAGCCAGGAAAAATGTACCAACTACAAATGCGTAAGCAGCAATAAAGTACAAGATAAAGAAATAAATAAAGCAAAGCTTATCTATTGATAAAACGCCTTCAGGTTTTGAGAGTTCCAGGGCCTCGGTAGTTACTTGCCATCAACGTTGCGCAGGATGTAAGAGCCGTGTCCAACTTGTTTAACCACTTGATAGGGTCCTTCCCATGTCTGTCCGAGCTTTCCAAGATGTTTTCCAGCCGCCTCGGCCTTTCTTAGAACATAGCCACCAATCTTTATATCGCTCAGCCTTACCCTTTTGTTGTAAAACCTTGTTGCTTTCTGTCTGATGGCTTCTGAGCGAGCGGTTGCCCTATCCCTGTCTTCACTGAGAAGCACAAGTTCTGCTCTGCGGGCTTCATCATTCCGCTCTTCTTCGTAACCCGATACTCTTTGGTTGTATAGTACCACTTCCACTGCAACTAGGGCTTCTGCCTCGAAGGTCATCCTGAACGGTGTTTCTCCTGTGGCTCCATTTGGGGTAGTTCTGTATGCCCACAACACTTCATCTAACTCAGCTACCCAAGTCTTACGTCCATCTAAGCGCTTCTTGAGGGTACTCATTATCTTCTTGTTAGTGTTCTCCGCAAGACCGTTGATTTGAGGGTGAGCTACTGAAATCAATTGGAGCCTTATCTTTAGTCGCTCGCAGAAATCTTTGAACTTGTCGTTATCAAACTGTCGCCCGTTGTCTGTCACCAAGATCATGGGCATCCCA
>JANIPN010000007.1:53255326-53267304 GCA_027478595.1 Erythroxylum anguifugum | reverse complement strand
AAATTTCCAATTCTAATTTCCAATTCCATTTTACAATCTTTGCATAATTACAAATTCATAACAAAATAACATAAATTACTTACCTACAATATTCTTCAACTTCAATCCAACAATTTCAAATTATCAACTTCAAAAATTCCATTCCAAAACTATGAAAATTCCATTCCAAAATTTTTTAAACCAATCCTCATTCCAATTTCCAAAACTATTCTAAAACAAAACAATCAATATTCACTAATTAGTAATTAATCAATTCTAAATCCTCATCAGTTCAAACTTCACAGTTCAAGTTCAACTTCGGTATTCAACAATCCAAACCCAGTCGGCCAATCCTCCACAACTCCACCCACCGACAGCATTTTCATCAACTGATCAACATTAATACACGACAAATCCAATCCACAAAAAAAGCCATTTACCAGCAATTTTTGGAAACACAGAGAAGTAGAGAACATATCAACTCATCAATGGATCAACCAACAGAATCAAGATTCAACAGTCAACAGTCACACACCCAAAACATTTTGTTAACCGTCGGGTCACTCAGGTCTTCACTTGGGTATTTGGGTTGGGGCTCTAGGTGCTGAGGTCGTTGTCGGAGGGTTGGTGGGTCGGCGGTGTTGCGATAGAGGGAGGCGTGGACGAAGCGAGGGAGGCGAGCTGTGAGACCAGGGAGTGCGATTCCATGACAGGAGAAGAGGAGGACTCGAGGAGACCAGATTACCAGATCAGGGAGGGGCGGCGACGCGGGGTGAGAGAGACAGACGGCGAGAAGCAGGCGGCGAGATAAAGAGAAGATAATAGAAGAGAAGAGAGTGATAGGCAGACGAAGGTCGGGGGAGGGGGAAGATTTTTAGGGTAAATTTTTTTTTGCAAATTGGTCCCTGAAGATTTAAGATTTAACGGAATTCCCCAAAATTTTTCGGTATTTGCGGTACCGACCAGAATTTGACCCTGGTACCTTTTGTACCCGTATCGGTACCGATTTTCGGCCGGTACGGTACGAAATTCGTATTACTGGACTCAACCTATTGTCATCTTTAACAAAAAGAAACATAAATCAATTAGAGGTAACATAATCATTCCATATTTATACTACTTTCTTTTTGATTCATTTTTACGTAAAATTAATAAAAAAATAGTATAAACATTTCTCCCAAATATTTTAGGGATTTTAAATTTGTGAATTTTAAGTTATTTATTTTTTAATTTTATATAATGTGACATTAGTATAATATACGTTAATTGCGCATTCTATAAATTTGTTGTATATAAATGTACCTAGTATATAAGGTTTTTCGATTTGCGGAATTTAAAGAGAGTCATAATGAATGCAACCTTTCTTTTACATTTTTTTAAAAAAGATTGTTTCCGAGATTTAAACCTGTGTATAAAAAAGTAACTTTACCAGTTAACCTTATGATCACAAAAGAACAAATGAAAATTAAAAATTATAAAATTTTAATTTTAATTTTTAGAATTTAGGATAGTATTATAAAATTTGATTTTTTTAATTTACCTTTTAAAATTTACCATATCAGTTAGTGGTATTCTCTTTATAATTTACTCAGGGGAGGGTTTGTTCGTACAGGAGAATGGTAATAAGAATGAGAATAAATATAGTAAGGAATGAGAATGGATATTATCATTATAATTATGATGGTTGGTTAAGAAAAAAGAATAATTACCATTACCATTGACAGTGGTTGGTTTGTAAAAATACTAAGAAATAAAAATTTATTATAATTAATTAATTAATTATATTGTAATTAATTAATTAAAATTATTGTAACTAGTTAATAATATTTTAATTAATGAATAATTATATTTTAATTACTTATATTGTAATTAATGAATAATTATATTTTAATTAATTAATTAATTATGTTGTAATTAATTAATTACAATAATTTAATTAATGAGTGAATTATATTTTAATTAATTATATTGTAGTTAATTAATTATTAATAACATTTTAATTAATTATATTGTAATTAATTAATTAATTATAATATTTTAATTAGTTATATTTTAATTAATTGTAACAAGCACACCCTTACATAACAATGATACCCATTCTTCTAGATTAGGAGATAAATGAGGTATTACTTAAAAATGGGTAATTAAAATAATGACCCTGTAATCATAATTCCTTATCAAATTCAATCTTTCATTTTATACCTATTCATTTTTTTTATACCTATCAAGCAAACACACCCTCAGTTCTTAAAAAATAATGACTTAAGTTCAACTATGTATTCATTTAATAAGTACGAGAAAACCTTTTTGTAAAATGTTAAATTATAAAATGATTTGAATGTTACACGCATTTGGGATAAAAGTCCCTTTTGACAAAGTCAGGAAAAAGAGAAGGGAAGTGCTCCTTACGTTGGAAGTTATTGCAGGCTTTCATTGTGTTGGGATACAAGTCCTTTCTGACACAACAAGCAAAAACAGATCCTCCAGCGGTGGTCGGGTCTGCGACTGGGGGCTCTTAGAGTTGAGGATCAACCTTTTGAGGACAAGAAGGCAAAGACTCCTTACGTTGGAAGTTATTGCAGGCGTGGTCGTGATTAATTTAGTACTTCATCCGATTCATAATAAATAACGTTTTAGAGGAATGCACACTTATTAAGAAAATTAATGAAATGTCTGATATACTCTTATTAATTACATATTAAAGTGCCTTGAAAATATAATCTGTGTAATCTTTGTAATTAAGATGTGAGAGAAATTAAAGGTTAATTTTGGAAGTAAAATTATAAACATGCATATAAAGTCAAAAATGACATTTATTTTGAATAATTAAAATATATCTAAAACGACACTTATTATGAATCAGAGGAAAACAATGATCACCTGCTTTTCAATTTTGGCTCTAGGTTTGTTCCGGTTCCTTGGTTTTGTTTACATATTTGCTTCAAACCTAAATTTATGAGGAAATGACAAAAATTGGGTAATGATCTGAAAATCCGTCTTCACCTATATAAGAAAAAAAAAGATAAATATTTAATCCAACTCAAAACTTTCCAAAAATAAAGTATTTTGTTAACTTGTGGATTTCGCCAATCTGAGAGCGTCATCAATTAACCAACACAAGCATGCCGTTGAAAGTTGTGGATAAGCATACCAAAGTTATAATACCCATTTTTCAACAAAGTCACATCAACGTTATACTTGATTTTTTTTAATTTTTCAAAAAATAATGTTGTTTTTGAAAAACTGATGCTATTTTGTCCCTCTCAGTTGAGCCTCAGATTAGGCTGAGATTGGACGGCCCTGATCCTATCATTGTCTGGTTGGGCTTAAACATTCAGATGAATAGCCCAGTCAATCCGAGGCTAGTTTGTTGATTTTGGGTCGAGCTTAGGTCCAATAAAGCATAAAATTCAATGTATCATTAAATACAAGTATAATAAACTATTCTTCACTTTATTATATATTGTTACAACAAGTGTTACTTTCATACGCATATGAATCTAATCGTTATTAATTTTTTTATGGGCATGGAATATATAATGGACAAGCAGCAGCTGCAGCACACTAGATCCAAAGGTGGGCAATCGCGGGGTCCCTGTTGACCAAAGACCTGAAATGGTGCCAACTTGTCAACGCGGCGGGAACGGCTAACCGTTTACAGAATAAGCCTATTTTGTCCTTTCTCCACCACAAAATATCGTTACTATTGGTTTAGACAGACATTGCGTCTGATTTTCCATCATGTAAGGAACCAAAGTCAACACATGCTCCAATTTTGGAACAATTTAAGATTCTTATAAGAATGACATTACAATGTTCTACATCTTGGTAGCTTAAAATTTAACTAAAATTTGATTTTTGATAGATAATACTAATGCTTTAAAAATCGTATCATAAGATAAATGACTAATACAATGTTTATAGTATAAAATGTTCAATTAATATTAGACCGTCATAAACCAATTAAATATTGAATAAAATTGAATAATTAAAATTTTGATTGAAGAATACTGTACTTATTTATTAAATAAAAGACTATTAAATGAAAAGTAATTTTTGTTGTTTTCGTTCGTGAAAATCAATTAGTTTATGAAAAATAATAGAGATCCATTTATAGCAATAAGAATTATTAAAATAAAATCAAGTTAAAAGTTAAAAACCGAACCTAAAAATTGATCGACTCATCGACCAAATTGGTTAAGTTTTTTTAATGACTGGATAATACTTTAAAACCATATGTTATGGAAATAAACCATATGTTTGTTCTTCCGAAACAATTATTCAAAGGAGTTGGAAGAATTAAATCTATAAAATTTTCTGTTAGGGAAAAATAAAGTTGGGAAAATACTTTTATATTATTTTTATAATAAAAACACTTGTAATCATTATTTGTTAATCATATATTAAACCAAAATTTATGTATATAAAGTATTTTAGAGAAATAATTCAATTCAACTAAACAACATAATATGATTCTTTCAAAAGATTTATAATATTGTTTAATTATTAACTAAAACGATATATTAGTGAATTTTGAAATTTTATATAATATTATTATTTTAGAATTGTGAACAAACAGAAATTAATAGAATATGAAGAAGAAATTTATACAATTAACCAAATAATAATATAGAAAGAAAATATTAAAGCATAAAAATTTAAAATAAAAATAAAGTACAGATGTAATATAATTAAACCTTAAAATTAGGAAATGCTTGAGAATAAAGAAATGAGTAAGAAATTAAAAAAATACATAGTAATGTAATATGATTAAATTAATAATATTTTTATATCTTTAATATTTCATACCCTTTAATATAATAAAAAATAATTTTGTATCTATTTTCATTTATCATAATATTTATTATAAATCTTATTATTATTCTTCGAAGAACCAAGCACACACTTATTTTGAAAATTAACATTTTATATATCAAATTTTCTGTTTCAATTACTCTATTTTAATTTTGTTTCATTAAATTTTATGTAATATTTACTTGAAATTTAATGAAATATATGCATAAAATTTAATAAAATATAATACAAATATCGTAGATTTGATGCTCTGGCTTAAACAGGTGGCTTACAGAGTTTGGAATTTTCAAATGGTATTCATTTCTCGACAGCCTTTTGTTTTTCTCTTTGGATCGGTTATTCAGACTCGGATGTTTTGATGCGACGTGCTGTAAAACACGCGCACTCTATTCGTGAGTTAGGCGGAAAGTGTACAGACTGCATATTACTCAAATCTTCTCAAACTGGTATTATTGTTGTTAATTTTGTAATATTGTTACTAAAACTTAATAAAAAATTATATAAACTTATAATTTAAATAACTTAGATAATATTTAAAATATATATCGAACTTGTGTAGTATTAGTTAGTAACTTTTTAATATTATATTAGACTGAACTTTTTATATTAATTCTTAAAAATTTTCAACCTAATTTTTAAATTTAAATATAATAAATTAAAGTTTTATGACATTAAATAATTTAAGATATATTTAATTCATTTAAGACGATAATAATATGAATTATTAAATATAGTTTTTATTTTTATTATATTAAAATATAAAATATTACTTTAAAAAATGTAAAAATACTATTCACCTAATTTAATCGTATTATATTTATTTATTTCTTCGTACCAATTAACCAATCATTACCTCCTCAAATTATTATATACTACGAGTTTATTGGGTATTAACGAGCTATTGATTGCTCCTTAGTATCAAGAAAGGAGGAGGAGAAGGACAAACTATTTTTAATTGTATTGAACAGAGGAGAGAGAAAGAGGGGAGAGAGAAAGAGGAGCACAGTGAAACGAAACCAGAGTCATGGTTTCGACGAGAAGGACTGGATGTCTCTCTGGTAACAATAATAGTAACAGATCTTCCTCTTCGGAGGATAAGCCTTCGTCACCGAAGCGTCAAAAGGTGGCCGGAAATGAATAATCAGAAAGCTCGATTTCTGCTTATTTTTGTGTCTTTGTCTTTTCTTCTCTGGTTTGGTGTCTTGTCTGGTGCGTGACTTCGTAACCGCTTTGTTGATTGTTTGGTTTGTGATTCATTTGGATTTCAGGGTGAAAATGGCGGAGCGTCGGAGAAACCGATGACGGCGGCGGACAGCTCCAAGGAATTGTGTCCACCGGCAGCGGCACATCCTGCCGAACGCGATTCTGGCGACACTCCGGTTGCTGTAGGTGGTGGAGGAGAAACCGTGAGTTTGCGAAAGGAGGAGGCGGCTCCTGCGGCGGCGGTGGTGACGCCTATCGCCGATGGTAGGTAGTTTGGACTTGGTGAAACGTTTGCCTTTTGGATTTCCTCGTCAATCCGCTGGTTTTTTGAATTTTTAGTGAGTGAGTTTGGTTTGAAATTTAGGTGCGACACAGACTGTGCTAGAGAAGCCAAGGTGTTCATCGTCGTGGAGTGTGTTTCAGAAGCCAAACTCAACCATCGAGTCCCCTTGGTGCAAGCTTCTCTCTCAGTCTGGACTGGTAAATCTCAGATCAACTTGTACCGATGTTAAGTTTCGGTGTTTATGGTCAATGAAACGAGTGAATGAGTGATGCTTCATCATGACTGTAACTGCTAGCGTTACAATTAAGCTCATGTAATCTGCAGAATCCCAATGTAGTGATTTCAGCTCCCAACTTTTCCATTGGTTCGAGTAGAAATTGCACTTTTCCACTGAAGGATCAAAATATTAGTGCTGTTTTATGCAGGATAAAACAGACGCAGGTATTATTGCTACTTGCATTGTTTCTCTGCCTTTGTATTACTGATTCTTAAAAATTAGGGGTCATAATATTCCTGTCCTATGAGAGTTTTTGGGGGTGGTATATTTGGGTGCTAGTAGTCTGTCGCTTGTTCTTGTGGATGTGAACTCCTTAATATGTAATTGCAGTTTGAGTACTTATTATTTATGGAAATTATCAGCGTGAAGGATGTGCTGTAGCTCTTCTAGAAAGCACAGGCAGCAAAGGATGTGTTCAAGTAAATGGGACAGTGGTGAAGAAGAACTCTAGCTGTGTGCTTACCTCAGGTGATGAGGTGGTTTTCAGTGTGCTTGGGAACCATGCTTATGTATCCTTTTCTTTATTATGCGGGTTACTTGTTCTTGATAAGAAACTTTTGTATTTCCTTCAACTTTATGAGTATCATATTTTTATGACATGGTAATTTCCTTAATCGAGTATTATAGATTTTCCAGCTTCTCATGAATGAAGTTGCAGTAAAATGTTCAGAAATTCAAAGGAGCCTTGGAAAATCGATGCCATTAGATAGGAGACGAGATCCTTCAGCGGATGATGGGGCATCAATATTGGCATCGCTATTTAGCTTGAGGGAAGATTTCTTTGGTTGGAAGTCTCCAGGTCAGACAACTAACAAAGTCCATGTAAATGAGGTGCCAGCTGATTCTATTGTTCAAGACGGTACAGATTTTGACCTTGATGGTGTAGAAAGTAACTCCACTCCAGATTTGGGGGCTGGAAAAACTGCGGATGTTGGAGCTAGGGGCAAGAATCTTCCTCACGAGTGCAACCAGGATGCTGGTGAACAGGCAGGCAATGTAAAACTCTCTGGGTGAATGATTTGATAAGGCCTTTCTTTGGGATGTTAGTTCGATCATCTAGTTGTAAACAAAAATTGAGCAAAAGTTTCTTTAAACAGGTATTGGAAGAGAGGAACGCATTGACATGGGATTGTCAGCTGGCGTCAACCTCGGGTATGCCATTGCGGTGTACAGTATTCAAAGAAGACATAAAGGCGGGGATTTTGGATGGAAACAGCATTCAAGTTTCATTTGATGAGTTTCCATACTATCTAAGGTGTGATTTTCTGTGTACCATGTTTAATGTTCATCTTCCCACTTATTACTGGTAATCTATCAGGTATCTAAATCTGTCTTTTCAACACTAGGATTTTCCAATTATGACTTGTATTACAGCATTAAGAGCTCTCTCTCTCTCTCTCTCTCTCTCTCTCATATAATTATATATATGGAGTTCTAGTTTCTCACTCACACCTATATGCATGCATGTAGATATATTTCTTACTAATGCCTTTGTCCATTTTATATGGGAGCTCCTCAGAATCAAAAAATGCATTCCAATTCACTGTAAACTGTTGTGAGTTCAACTTTGTATTTAAATCTCCATTCATCTAGACAGCCAGAGAACTCTGACGTTGGGACTTTAGATTGTCTAGAGGTCCTGGAAGATAAGTATTTCACCAGAGCTACATCATCATTCTAACTGATCATGCCTGTAACTGTTTTTTTTAGGGATTGGAAAACTGGGATGCCCTATGGCTGTTGTTTAGTTGGCAACTCTTTCATCAAGGCTACATGACTTATGGTTTTGAATTGCATGTGACTGATTTTCTGCACTTGATATTGTTGCTTTGCAGTGAGAATACCAAAAATGTGCTTATTGCAGCTTCTTTTATACATTTGAAGCACAAAGAACATGCAAAGTATACATCAGATCTCTCTACTGTCAATCCCCGAATTTTGCTTTCTGGCCCTGCAGGTATGTTGTTATCTGCATTCATGATTACTGTTTGTTTCAGGTGTTCATATTGTCCTCTATCAATGCTGATATGCAAACTTAATATATTGATACTACTTGCAGTTTCTGATATATATCAGGAGATGCTGGCTAAGGCTCTTGCCAATTACTTCGGTGCTAAATTGCTTATATTTGACAGCCATTCGTTTTTGGGTGTAAGCTAGATGTTTACTTTCTTCAATAGTGGTTTTTTTCCTCGATAATTTGTAAAGCCTAAATGTTAATTATAAACATTAGGGATTGTCTTCAAAAGAAGCTGAATATCTGAAGAATGGATCTAATGCAGAAAAGTTCTGCACTTGTGTTAAACAAAGTCCTGTCACTCCAGATTTATCACAGAGTGCAAATCAATCTGCTAGTGAAGCAGATACGCCTAGTTCTTCAACTGCACCTTTTTCTTCTGGTTTGGAATCCCAGCCAAAGATGGATACTGAAACTGTACCTTCTTTGTCAGGATCCAGGAATCCATTGTTTAAAATAGGTATCAAGATATTGCTTAAAATACCACCAGCTTTTGGTCATCTATTTATCATTTATCTATGGACTTCCTGGATTCCAAGGCAACATCACTTATATCTGAATTTCCAGGGGACAGAGTACGATTTGTAGGTTCATCTTCTACTGGATTATATCAAACATCATCTCCATTAAGGTATTAGTGTGAATAGATCCTTCAAAATTTTTTTTAATCTTTAAAATGTACTTCTTCATTCATAATACTTCTAAAGATTGTTCCTCTAGTTTCTTGAACAAGAATAGAGGTTTATGCATATAATTAGTACTTTCCATGGGTTGTATACGAGGCAGGTTGAGTCTCTTTATTTCTCATGTATGAAAAAGCAGTACTCTTGTCAAGATTGCATCATTTGGAACTGGAATAGTTAGTCCACCTTGGTGGATCTTTTAGAGAATAGAGAGTTGATGAAGATTATTTCTGTAATAATTCAATAAATGGATAGAGGTTTATGGATATTTCTAGCAGTTCTGATGTAGGACAAATAGAGGAATTATGAACTAGTAGTTAAAAGCACAAAATTTGGAAGTGTGGATGATATTAGGCTGTTGGAATATAGTTTTCAAGGTTGAATTTTGGCTAGGACTGCAGAATTTTCAAGGTAGGAAACTAGGAATCTCTCTTAGGGTCTAGGAATCACTCCTAAGGTCTAAGAATCACTCTTAGAAGAAAGCATCACACCTACTAATTGAAAACTTTCAAGTTCTAGAAAAATTCCAGATTGCATGTTATTAATGAAAGGCTAAGTACATATATATGGTGCTTTTAGAATCCTTGTTCTAGTAGGACAAGGATTTCTAATTTAAATCCTAATATAATAGAAATTTTATAAGTCCTACTCAACTAGGATAACGTATCTAAAATAAGAATAACATAATACTACTACTTCCTATCTAATAAGGAATCCTAATGCAATATGAATTTCAGTCTTTATCTTTGATGTCAACTCAATTGCCAATCTTCATCCCACCAAATTAAAGCTTGTGATTAATTAATCTTTTCTCTTTTATTTCTCTTATAGACTTTAAGTTCTTTTGCATCAAGTTCTTTTGGTAATTATATGGTATCTGTTTACCCACTCAGTTATCTATATGTGATGAAGCACTAACCGGTCTTCATATGTCTTCATTGTGCACACCAGTCTTCTATTTACCTATGTGAATGTTCTAGTTGCTTTCATGTTGCTGCTTTCTCTATAGCATTAGAATTACTATTCTTCATTCTAATATTCAGGGGCCCTCCTCATGGGGTTCGGGGGAAGGTGATGCTAGTCTTTGAGGACAATATTATGTCAAAAGTTGGGGTGAGGTTTGATAAACACATTCCCGATGGGGTTGATCTTGGAGGTCTTTGTGAGGCTGGACATGGATACTTCTGCAATGGTAATGTTTAACTAGGTTGGACGTACTTTGACTTGATCAATGTCCCCATCTATCTTCGTTTTTTCTTTTTTAATCAAAGTTACCGAAAGTTTTGTCACTTTGTTCAGTTTATGACCTTAACTTGGAGAACAGTGGTGTTGAAGACTTGGACAAGTTACTTATTAACACACTGTTTGAGGTTGTGATTTCTTGCAATTGAATGGGTTTTCATTTGGTTTTGCATTATCTACCCGTTTAATTGGATTTTAATCTAAATGATTAATTTTTCTATCAGGTTGTATACAGTGAGAGCAGAGATTCTCCACTCATTTTGTTCATGAAAGATGTGGAGAAGTCCTTGGTAGGAAATACAGATACTTATTCTACATTCAAAAACCGACTAGAAAGGCTTCCTGACAACGTTGTAGTGATTGGCTCACACACACAAACTGACAGTCGGAAGGAAAAGGTATTGTTTATTAACAAATAAAAAACGTGGATATAAATTTTTGACAAATAATTGGATGATGTGTTGTGAGCTGCATTGCATAGATGTTGACAATAAATCTTAACCTTTTACTTTTAAGGCTCATAAGTGGAGAAAGTTACTAATTTTAGAACATTTGCAAGACGATATAATTATTCATGTTCATTTGCTTTATTGATCTGTCATTTGATTGTGGTAAGGGAGCATACTGCAAAGCTCCAGGGACCACTTCATGTTTAGATGGCTCAGAACATTATCATTTTTCTCTTAGTTTCTCCTGAGCCAGCACTCAACTGGGAGAACAATGTTTTGAGAAGAAAATTTTACGCTTAGAAGTCTCTTAGCTATTTGGTATTTGTCTTGAATTTGACAGAAGATATTGGGTAATGAGCCTAGTGTTATGTAGAAAACTTGATTTAGCCTTATTTTGGAGATTTGTTGATTCATATTCAAAGCATTATAACTGCCTTTATGACATTTTTGTTTTTTGTAGTCACATCCTGGTGGTCTTCTATTCACAAAATTTGGAAGCAATCAGACTGCTCTTCTTGACTTGACTTTCCCTGTATTCTCTCTCTCTCAGACACACTCATGCATGTGCATATGTGTTTGTGTCTTTATCTGGAGCATTATTTTGTTTTGGTGCATGATGTATTGTGAATAATTCAGGATGGCTTTGGAAGACTGCACGATCGAGGGAAGGAAGTGCTTAAGGCAACAAAACTTCTGACTAAGCTTTTCCCAAATAAAGTGGCCATTCACATGCCTCAGGTATGTTGATGACTGATAGACACATATTTGTATTTATCTTTATGGTCTATTGAGAACTCATAAAATAGCAGGATGAGGCACTTCTGGCTTCTTGGAAAAATCAGTTGGATCGAGATGGTGAAACCCTTAAAATGAAGGGGAATCTGAATCATCTACGCACTGTGAGTCTTTTCTGCTTTAAGCTTCATTACTTTCCCAAATATTACTAAGTGTCGGATTATGTAGAATCATGTAGTATTATCTAGAAGATTGTATAGCTATAGAAATCTTATGAATCCCTGATTTCTAGGGA
>JANIPN010000007.1:52757661-52776272 GCA_027478595.1 Erythroxylum anguifugum | reverse complement strand
TAAATATAATTAAATTAATAATAATCGAATTAAAAATGTTTTTAAAATATATAAATTTTAAATAAAAGTTGGTTTAATAATTAAAATATATTTAAAAATTATTAATTTAATAAAATAAAATTACTTTTATTAAAATTTATTAACAAATATTATATAAGATAATTAAAATAAAATTATTATTTTTAAATTTTATTTAATATATAATTATTATTGGTGATAAATTATATTAAAATTAACAATTAAATAAATTTGTATTTTTTTGAAAAAACCTAAATTTTAAAAATTAAATGGCCGATACATTAAAACATATAAATTTGGTGTACAATCTGTTTGTTTTATTTCCAGCATGTATATTTTTTCTGAATCAATCACAGATATATTACGGATAAATACTTTAGAGGAGCGTAACCAGTGGACCCTTTTATCTTATTAACTGGGCTCTATATGGGCCCAAACCAATGATACTGGACTGGAGTGTACTAGAAAAATGTAAAATTTATAGTTTTAAAGAATGGATATAAATTAATTATGATATCACTTTATACAAAATAATAATCCAACAAAATTAGCTTACTTTCGTTTTAAATTTACTTTCATATATAAATAATAATTATTTTATATAAGAGAAAAATAAAGTTAAAAAGAGGTATATAAAAAATATGATTCATAATTCATTAAATTTAACTTTTAAATTAAGATAAGAGTTTATTAATTAATCGGTTAATTTTTGTAAATTAATAAGTTCTTATAAATAAAAAATCAATTAATTTTTATTTAATAATCTCTTTTAATTAAACTTTAAATTATTTGATGGATACATAAATTCTCTTTTAATTTTTTTTAATTTATCCCATTTTTAGCTGATTTTATGGCATTCTAATATTAATTAGACATTTTAAACATAAAATCTCTTTGAGCTTTTAGAATGTTGCTAATTTCTCTAAAAAGCGAACCCCTTATGCCAACATGTATTTTTCTTTTCGAAATTTTAAATATATTCGAATAACATATTTTCACCTCAAACGACTCCTCGTTTAATTATTTCGAAGTCATTAGATCCTTTTTTTCATTCGAGAAGCTCCTCCCTTCCTCCACTCCATCACGAAGAGTAACTATATTAGCTTAATTGGCTCAATGGTGTGAGGCGTACAGCTAGAATGCAATAAAACCTTGAGGTCTCGTGCCCAAGACCAAAGAGGACAATACCTTTGAGGGTTGTGGTCGCGTGCAAACTTCAGGTATTTCGGTACTCAAAACACGGGCCCAACGCAAAACACGAACCTAACATTAAAACGCGCCTTTTAATGTTGGGCCCCGCACCCCACCTTTCAGTGTTTGGGGGTTATACTCCGGCGCGTGTTTGTGGGTTATACCACGGCACCATAACCTTAATTTATATTGTCCTCTCTGGGAATTGAACTCGCGACCTCTCAAGATTTTGTTACTTTCACAAGCACGCCTCTTATCATTGAGCCAAAATTAAAGATTTCCTCTGTGAAGAATTTTCTATTTGAGAGTTTATCAACTGCAATTTTTGTTTTTTATTTTTATTGACTTTTTTCATAATCCTATTTTTTTTAACAAATTTGATCGTATTCAAAAAATTCGCAAATGTAATTGAATCTTTTTTTATCATAGACTGCCATATTCTATAACGACAAAAATCTTTTTATCTTTTTATATCTTATTGATAGTTTTATCTTATTAATAGAAATAGATTTGATAGAAATTGATATAAGATGGATAGAAAAAATCAAGTGAGTAAATGACAGAAGTACGTCTCGAAATATAAAAATGGGGTATTTCCCTCAATTTCAATGAGTTTACTTGGCTTAATGGTAAGAGGCGTGCTTGTAAAAGCAACAAAACTTTGAGGAGTCGCGAGTTCGATTCCCAGAGAGGACAATACCAATTAAGATTGTGGTGCCGTGGTATAACCCACAAACACACGTCGGGGTATAACCCCTAAACACCGAAAGGTAGGGTGTGGGGCCAACATTTCTTCTAAGACAACAATTATTTCACATTTTCACCCACATGCTTTACTTTACTTAAACTGAACAGAATAATTTTTGATGTTAATGATATAAATCAATTGGTAAGATCCAAGTAAATGAAGGACGAGGGATCAACCAACCATGAGCTTCGTCACGTGTCAGCATAGCAGCCAATCGAGACACGTGGTTCCAAAAGCCGGGAAATGTCGTCTAATTAACATCCACTCCCCTCTCCTTCGGTTTCATGTATTCACGCGCTCTACCATTCGCCAAACGTATCAAGTTGTCCACTGGCACGACACGTTATTCAGATACAAGGCGACTAGAGCCTTTTATCCACTCGGGTAAGGGTAAGCAAAGCGTGTGAGTTTTTTAAATATTGTACAAGCTTTAATTAAATCCAACAAGATCTAAGCCGATTGGAAGGGAATAACGACAGCCGTCAGATGATGAAAGCGACTGTGATGAAGGATAGTTTGATTTCAACCGTAGGATTAAGAAGTGACGGTGATATACGGCTTGGATCGCTTTAATGACGGCGCTCCTTGAGGCAGTCTGGGCCTTTAAGTGGAGGATCGATCTAGCCCAGGAATCACACAGGCTCACCTTCCTCTCTCTTCTTTTGTCGTCCCTTCTCTCCTCTCGTTCTCGGCGAAGGAAAAAAAAAAGGCGACGAGGGTTTTCTCTACAATTTTCTAGAGGTTTCTGCGGATCAAAGGGCTTGATGCGCGAGATCCAGGTTTTGAATGGGATTTGGATTTGCTGCTGGAGGATAAACTTCAGATGTTTTAGGGTTTAATGGACGTTGTTTCTTGGTTGTTACTGTTCATGTCGATGCGCTTATTTAGCTTCGATTCGATCTAGGGTTTTCAGTTTCTGGGGGTTTGTTTTTGGCTCGAAGGGAGCTTAGGGTATTTCTTCTAGTAAGTATTTATACTTGATCTTTGGCTATTTTTCTCGATTAAGATGGATTCTTGAAGAGATTTAGTACAATAAAGAGAAAACAAAACTATTCTTTTGCATTTAGGGTTTAGGGTTGAATAGAATCTGCGAACTTTCCGGTGCTAGGGCATTGGTAGAGCTTTCTATGATATAATTGGCCGTGGAATTGTTGATATATTTGTAATAGCGGCACATAAGGTCCTGAATTTTTATTTCTTGCTGGATAATACTCAAAGGAGGTCTACCAAGTTAAATGAAACCTTTGGATTTGGCGTTAAATCTGCAAGAGAAGGAACTTTGACTCGTGTTTGAAACATATTATCACTCGTCTGGTCTCATTGCGCAAACTTTAAAGAATCCGAGTAATTGGGTGGTTTTCTGAACCGGTAACTTAGCATTCTAATGAGTTTGGACCTTTTGGCATCTGGAATCTCAAAATAGAAGTAAAGGAATAAACAGTGGCCGTCGTAGTTGATATGTGCAGTTATTGGGGATTAACCTTATGGCACCAACTGTTCCTATAGACTTTGTCGGACAGAAGGAATCAAAGAAGGGTTGGCTTTCACAACCAATGGGGAAATCATGGAAACATTCCCAAGGACATCCCACTAGTTTTGTTCCTGATTATCAGCATGTAGTTGAGACCATGGGCGAATCTGAGGGATTTGGGAGCTCTGGACGAGTTGACGCAGAGATGACAGCATCTGAGGATTCCTGTGCCCCCAAGAGAAAATGTATTAGTCTGAACACAGATGGTTATGATAGTTTAATCCCAATGCAAGTTCTTTCATTGTCAAAGATGTCAAGGTCAGAGCGGAAGGATTTGAAAGTCAGGTTGAAGTTTGAACTTGAACAAATTAGGGCTCTTCAGAAGAGAGTGGCTTCTCTGAGTACACAGTCAGATGTGTTGTCACCATCTAGTGATATTCGCAGTTGTAGTGATGGCCAAAAGAGGCCACCATTAGAAAATTTAAATAGATCATCAGAAGCATCAGTTCCACATACTAAAAAACGGGCTCCTCCAGGTCGCAATGGCTCTAAAACAAAAAAGGGTACCTCTGCTCGAATTGAACAAACAAAACCTGCTGCACCAGTTAGTACATCAAGTGCTATGTTGATGAAACAATGTGAATCATTGTTGAAACGCTTGATGACCCATCAATATGGTTATATTTTCAATGAACCTGTTGATCCAGTGAAGTTGAACATACCCGATTATTTCACAGTTATCAAACATCCAATGGATTTTGGAACTATGAAGAGTAAACTTGCTTCAGGTCATTATTCAAATCCAATAGGGTTTGCTGCTGATGCCAGACTCACCTTTTCAAATGCATTGAAGTACAATCCGCCTGGAAATCAAGTGCATGTCATGGCTGAGACGCTTAGTAAGTATTTTGAAGTGAGATGGAAAGCAATAGAGAAGAAGCTGCCTCTTGTCACAGATGTGGAATCAATGCCTCCGGCAACTGGTGCTCATGTAGAAACAATCGAAGAAATGCCACCTTCAAAAAAGAAGAAGACTTTGCAGTGTGACAAAGAGCATATCTCGGAGGCTGTTAGGCATGACATGACTACTGAACAAAAGCACAAACTGAGTACTGAATTGGAAACATTACTGGGTGAATTGCCGGAAAACATTATTGACTTCTTGAAAGAGCATTGTTATGGTGCTGACCAGACTGGCGAGGATGAGATTGAGATTGATATTGATGCTCTTAGTAATGATACTTTGTTCAAATTGCGAAAGCTTCTAGATGACTTTTTGATTCAAAAGCAGAAAAACCAGGGTAAAGGAGAACCATGTGAAATGGAGGTATGCTTATTCCTACTTCCATTTTCCATATTTATTTCCATTTTGTTGTTGGAAATTTTTTTCCTCTTTGGCTTATATGAGTTGTTACTGTGCAATGTTCGTTTGTATGAAACTGATTGCTGTGAGGTTTCCTTGATCAGCTTCCTAATGAGTCGGGGTTCAGCAATTCATCATTGCAGCCATGTAAAGGTAATTCTAGTCCAGATTGATGCATAACATGCTTCGAGTATGGCAGTCTACTTCAAGTTTGAAAACTTTAATGCTTTTCAGGCAATGGTCCTGCTGATGAAGATATAGATATTGTTGGTGGAAATGATCCCCCCATTTCAAGTTACCCACCAGCAGAGATAAAGGAAGAAGCTGACCGCAAAAACAGTAAATGCAGCAGTTCAAGTAGCTCAAGTAGTGGATCAGGCTCTTCATCCAGTGGTAGTACTTGCTCAATAATGTGTATTCTCATGTCATATTGCTTACATCAATGATAACGTGACATGGGATTCAAGTAGATGGGAGGATTGTGGTTTAGTCTGTAGCATGTTAACTTTATTGCAAATATAATCTTGTTATTTTCACAACAGTTATGTTAGATTGGAAAAACATGTGCCAAATTTATTATGTGGTGGAATTATTGATTTTTTTAACATTCAGGTTTACATATAGTTGTATCGTGGTGAAATTTGGGAAACCTAATTGTTATCCTTTTTCCTGGAAAATGGCTTCATATGGTCCACGGTTAACATCTGAATGGTTTTTCTTCTGTCTTCAATAGGGGATTTAATCCTCTTGCTTTTGTGTGTACTCTTAGGCATAAATATTTGGTTGTTCTTTCAATAGGGGCTGGTAATTAAATTGTCAGATGTTGAGGGCTTGGCTAATTTGGTTGCAGAGTAGTTGGCACTTTAGTTCTTGCTTAAACAGATTCCTTGAATTGTGAGGAAATCTTTTGATGGTTTTTGCATTATTTGTTTTTTCAGATTCAGATTCTGGTACTTCATCTGGCAGTGATTTAGATGTAGCTAAAGCTTCAGTTCCTTCTCAACCTACTGAGGTATATGAATGCCTTGACGTACTATGTAAGATAGATGATAATATGGTAGACTATGCTAAAAATGGATGCCAGGTCACTGAGGGGGATGGAACTGCAATGTTATAATGTCTCAGGCTTCCTTGCCTTCTGCCCATATTGCTTAATTGAGTTTAAGCTAATATTTTTCTCTTGTTCTAGGATAAAGTGGGATCTGGAGAAATTGATGAGCAGAAGAGAAATGATCTTGGAGATTTAGATTTAGGAAAACGTGAGTTTTCTAGATTTCCAAGCTTGTGACAAGATATTATTTGTTTTTTCAACCTTTCCTCATTTTACCCTTCTACGTTGAGGATTAATCCTGATTAGTACCTTTCCTTGTCTAGAATCTACCAATTGGTTGCCTCAAGATTTCGTGAATTCCCAGTGTAAGCAAATTGGTATGGAGATAGATGACCTTCAAGATGGTAAGCATAACTAGAAGATTGACTGCTATTTCCTTTGAGGAATTGTCTCACTAGTGAGGGAATACTATTATAGGGGAGAGTGCTCCATCCGAGAGGCAGGTCTCCCCAGAAAAACTTTATCGTGCAGCCTTATTGAAGAACCGTTTTGCGGACACTATTCTCAAAGCTCGAGAAAAGGCACTTGAGAAGGTTGTTCCTTGCAATGCTAAAGATGGTTTTTATATCCTTTATTGTGCAGAGTTTTACATTTCATCTCATTTATCACCGGCAATTCTTCTGGAATCTAATCTTTTTCAGAATCTTACATTTTGAGTCTAGGGATCTAATCTTTTTGAAATTTTACATTTTTCCGTTTAGGGTGACAAGCGGGACCCTGAGAAACTTCGAATGGAGAGGGAGGAGCTTGAAAGACGGCAAAAAGAAGGTCTTGCATTTCCCAGTTCTGATTCTGATTTGTTTTGACATTTTGGATGTTTAAAACATTATTAATTAATATTTCATATTAGAAAAAGCACGATTACAAGCCGAAGCCAAGGCTGCAGAAGAGGCCCGGAGGAAAGCTGCAGCTGCAGCTGCAGCTGAAGCTAGAAAGAAGAGAGAACTGGAAAGAGAAGCTGCCCGTCAGGCCTTGCTAGAGGTGAGGTGGAGATATCAATAAAGCAAATGTTTACTTCAGACCTTTTTTGTTATTGCAACTCAGTTCTTCTGGTTGTATGCAGATGGAAAAAAGTGTTGATATCAATGAGAACAGCCGTTTCATGGAAGATTTTGAAATGTTTAGGACAGCTCAAAATGAGCAGGCACCAAGCTTTATGGAGGAGACAAGCTCAGATCATTCTCCAAGTGGTCTCGGTAGTTTCAAGCTTCAAGGGACTAATAATCCATTGGAACAGCTAGGATTATACATGAAGGCAGATGATGAGGAGGAAGAGGAAGAAGTTGAGCCTGTCCATAGTGTTCCTGATTCCGTGAAAGACGTCGAGGAAGGTGAAATTGATTGATGAGTTCAATTTTACTTTGGTTCTTTGAAAGCTATTGTGAAAATGGTGGTATTGAGAACCTTAGAGTGCATCATGGTACCGTATCCCAACTGTTCAGCTGGCGTTAATACTTTCTAACTGTGGATGCAAAGAACGTTGAGAAAAATTGAAAAACCTTGAGCAAGAAAATGTGACCTATCAGTGGATAAGTTGTGGGTAAGTTGGTTATATGTTCTGGTGTTAATTTCCGAGCTTGATGTGGGATATGGCACATGTGGGCTCTTTGGTCCTGGAATTTTGCTCATCTTCTTCATTTGTATGTAAAAAGGAAACTTTTAGATTGTATCAATTGGTGTTACGAAGGCTTCACTGAGGTAGAGACAGAAATGTTAGGGGGCAGTAAGGGTTGTGGGGTATTTATTGGTGTACATGAATCTTGAGAGTTTATAGGAATGAGTGTCTCGTACTTGTATGAAATCCACGGACTTTAGTGCAGTTATTATACTTTGAATATACCCCATTTCCTAAACTAGGATTGGCATTTAAGAATACAACGCAAAAGAGAGGTGACGTACCAAAATCGTGTCTTGTTCACTCTCCTCACTACCATCTTTGTCCGTACCATTTTGGGCCTTTCTTTTTCCTTCCCTAACTTGCGTTTCTATAAGCAATCGTCGCTTGGTGGCGTCTGAGTTTCTGGGTTCTCCCATTATTCAAAATCAAGTGTAATTGAGGATGGATCTAGTCTAGTGGGGCCAGTTCAAGCAGATGCATACACTCTCTCAAGGATTCCATGTTCTTGACGTCTTTTAAGAGTTTGAACTATTAACATCAAACTAATCAACTCTCGTTATAAATAGGGTCCTGGTTGATAAAACCTGGATTATTTTGAGCGAATAGCAATAAAACCATGTCAGTTCTGTGCGCAAATTGTCACCAAAATAGGAGAACGTGCAGAGGATTCGGTTTTTCTAGCACCAACAATGTCAGTGACATTTTGAAAACTAGATTACCACCAATTTGCATTCCTGGAGTTGGTGACTGGAAACAGTCATTGGGGTATTTCACCTTATCAACTTTGACATCTTCCAACATTATTAAGATTTATGTTGAGAATTTGGTAGATATCTGATAGGGCTTGGGATTGAATTCATTCCAGGAAGGATAACAACAATGTATCGCATGGCCAAGCTATTTGTCATGCAGGGCTCCTGAATGTCACTCAAGAGCTAGTAGATGTAGATCTGAACGTTTTACCGAGATAAATGAATGTGGCTTACAATCCAAGAAAAGAAGTCTGAACTAGAAAAGCATTTGGTTACAAAGGACGACACTGCCTGAATGAATTCTCTGTTGTTGGTTCCATCTCTCAAAGAGAAAATCTTCATCACTTTGACGGTTCAGGTATTCATTGATGTCAATCTTTGACCTTGACCCTTGCGTCGAGAACTCATATTCTCGGAATTTACTTCCCAAATTCCGGCCAGTGCTGCTGGAATGATCATCTGGAATTCCTGGGGTCCAACTCCCTCGGCTACTGACTGATAGATTACATAAATCTTCTGAAGCCTGCATGAAGAATTTAACTTCAGTAACAAAGCTAAACATGAAAACCAGAGAGAAAATTAGGTAGCGGGACTTTCTTAGATTTCGTAGGAATTGGGTTAATCAAGGAGAGAGGTTAAAGAAAGAAACAGACATGTAAATGTGATGAGTAGCATCAATCAAGAGTAATCTGATTCGTTGAGGTCTCATATTCTTTTCAAGGAAAAGAAGTCAGAGGTTACCTGAGCTGTATCCCATAAATTTCGGGCCTTTGGAGTTGCTTTTGGCTCCTTAATGTGGCATGATAAAGGAGAAGGATCATTAGAAGTCTCCCATTTTAGCCATGGAAGGACAACTCCATCCATTTCAACAGAAAGACACTTGGACATTACTGGAGTTTGCAGACTTTCGGTCTTTGTAGATCCACCTAAAGTTGAACTTGTATCACTTCGTTCCCCGTCTAAAGATGAAATGTCAGTATCTTCAACATTAGAAATGAAATCTTCAATATATCGCTCTGCCTCCTCAGTTAATCGCTTAGACATCCTTGTCCTCTCATTACTCCTCTGGAAGTTCATTCATACAAAAATTCTTAATATATCAACCAAAATTTTTTCCAGAACTTGTTCAAAAATAAGATAATGAGAAACAGTAGATTAAAAAGAAGAACCGAAGAATATTTTCATATCAACAGCAAATCTTGACTTGTACCTTTCTGGTTCGTGACGGCTTTTCTACATCTGTGTTCTTTATACCAGGAACTAGTCCCTTGACAAAGTTTGAAAGCTCCCTACTGCGTTGTTCCTCCAACAATACTTCTGCTAATAAATCTTGTTTCCTCTTTTCTGACTGTAGATTAAAGTAGAAATAATCACAGAAACCAAAAGCAGAAGTTAGTTCTAGCCAGAACAAATTTACCAAGATACCGTCGTTTTCATTGATGGCTAGCAATTAGCAACCAGTACTTCCTTGACAAGCATTTTGGCTGATTCCAAAGAACTAACAAAAGATAAAAAAACAAAAGCTGCGTGTGCATGGAAGAAGCAAAAACAATAGGCTGGAAAAGGATATTTGTGAGAATAATCTCTTCATAGGTTCAGAAAGAAATTCCTAAACTATCAGATCATGATTTAGGGGAGCAAAAGATAAAACAATAATTTGTCTATGCATACCTGCTCCATCTGTGATACATAACTCCAAACAGGAGAATTTCGGGATTGAAGTCTGCCATCAACTGCTGAAACAGGAGCACCATTTTTGACCATTGCCTGCACTAGTTGGAAGGAGTACCAGCACGTTTCAGAAAAAGCAAGAAAGGATGCACCCGATTTTGTACATGTAACAAGAGCATGTAGATATTAAGTTGTTCATAAGATACACAACTACATACCTGCTCAAGTTCCAATTTGATCTCTTCTACAGCATTCCTGAGTTCTTTTTTCATTGATTCATAAATGTTTTTACCATTCAAATGATTTGCCTGAAAGATAAAGTGTGGACAGTGAGTAGAAGAAACAAAGAGAATTGGATTAGAGGGGTGGAATGGAAGGATTGAACCATTAATATACAAGCTAACATAAAAGGGAACATATTCCAGTAATGCCACAGTTTAACAATCGATTATACAAATGAAGATCCACCTTTTCCTGTGCACAAACTGCCTGTATTGTTCTCTCAATCACGTTATTTCTGGAGTCGTCCCTCACTTCATCGTCAGTTAGGACTGATGAATGGCTCTGAAAGGAACAAAGAAATTTATTTTGTTAAGCAATCCAGACAAAACCTTCAGCATAAAATTGACACTTATGCATATTCTCTCACACAAAAAGTGCAAGTGACCTTCCCAAATAAACAATAAGTTCACTAATCCATATCAGTCAAACAGATGGTCAGTCTTACAGAGTATCCATCATGATACTTCAATTCTTTTTGGCTCATAGACCTCCTAAGTCCTTGTACATGATTCGATGATGCTGTCTTATCTGCTAGGGACTGCTTCGTTCCACCAGAAAAATCCTTCAAACTTGCATGCTTGCCAGAGTTATGAAATTGATCTGGATCACTCTGTCATTTTGGAAAGTACTAATGTTTACAAAGAATCCAAAATATGTCTCCTGATATAACAAGATTACAAGAATTTAGAGTGACTAATCTGTGAACAAATTTCAGAAAATGGGAAGAGAAATGGCCCAAAGAAACTCAATTACAAAGGTCTTGCCCACTAAGGGATTGATCCCAATGCAAGGATTAATGGAATTACTGGAAGTGCTCTGACAGTAAAATTACTAGAAATGCAACAGTTGCAAGGGAACTTCAAAATGGAAATTTTTCTTTAACTGTTCTCTATCAAATTTAGATAAATATTTTATAGCAACCTCGGATACGAATAGCCTTCTCAACCAGTATTCTAACCATGTTAACAGCAGTTCAATATCCAGAATGCTTATTAATGTTATTTCAAAACAAACCAATTTAGTACTATTACCAGATCTATCCGGCATAAGTTGGAAAAAGTAAAATGATAAGAGGAACACAAAGATAAACCCAAGCATCCAAGTCAGCATCCCTTAAACCAAAACAACCATCAGAACTATTGACTTAAAGCGCTAGTAACAATCTTTTAAAGGAATGGTGGATACTTTTGGTAAACTTTTTTATTTGTCAATACAACTATGTTCTTGAAGGGCCCTCATCAAAAAGATATGTTGTCATCAAAGTTAACAACTTTTACACTACCAGAGGCAGAAAAGGTTTGCATCAACTTCAGAAAACAACCAATCATCCCCTTTTGATCGCAATATGACCAATTTCAAGTGGATTAGGACAAAAACAACAGTTATGTCCATTCCAAATTACAGGGCTTATCCATATTATATCACAGTTATGGTTTTAAATTGCAGTCCGTGACTGCAATATTGAGATTGCGGTCCAGACTGTTATTGTGATTTGTCATAATTGTATCCGCATCTTTCGCAATCGTCACTGAATATTATAAATCACAGTTAAAACCTTGATCAAGGTACATACATACCACAGAACAATCATGCTTCAAAAATGGAAAGTGGAAACCTTGTCTGGTAAAATCCTCACCTCTGAATCGCTGATTTGGTAGCGAACCACAGAAACTGAGCGCCTCCTCCTCAAGTCACTTTCCGGATTCACCCTTCCTCCATCGCTGAAATTCCCAACATTACCCTTCCCGTCACCAACTCTCCTCGAAACCGACCTCCCTCTCCTCTGCGACCGATCACCAGAGCCGACGTCGTGAAACTTCGCACCCGACTGGCCTCGATCACCGGAGTCAAAAAACGTAGCACCGAGGTCATCGAGGCTAACCTCCGGCAATAAGGAACCCCTCACCTTGTTGACAAACCTCCCCCTGGAAGGCGCAGGAGTTTCGTCTGAGAACTCGTCGAAGTTCGCCGGAAGAGGACGGGAGAAACGGCTGAGACTCCTTGAACGCCGGTGAGAGGAGGCCGAGCTCTTCTGGGTGGAGGGGGAGGAGTCATCTGAGCCGCCGGTGGAGGATTTTCCGATAGGAGTCCTTCTGGTCGTCGATTTAAAAGCCGAAGTCGCCATTTTGAAAATAGCCCAACAACAACAACAACAATGCTAACAAGAAACAACCTTAAAAGACAAGAAAGAACATTTCTTTTTGCAAAATATATAAAACCCACATAACAGAAATCGACAATTTCTCAGGTAATTAATGTGAATTCAAAACCAAGTTCTAGACAGAGAGTGAAGGGGTTCTAGATTTAGTGTGTATTAAAGGTGAGAGGATATGGCATGGCGGACAAATGGAACCTGGAGGAAAATTTGAAACATGGAAGCTGTTAACATCGTACAGCACAGTAATTACAACCTTAATAAAAACATTTTAACTCACTCATTCAATTTGGTGATCGCCATTGACTAGAAAACTAACAGTAGTCAGTCAATCACAGGTTCAGGTAATAAATTTCCACGGTTTCTTTTTCGCAGTTTGAGTCACAGAAAACAAGCGAGAAGATATAATAAAAAGGACAGAAGATCGTGACTTTCTTTTTTTTTGGACATTACAAGATCGTGACTTTTAATGTCAGAATCTGCAACTTTGAACACATATGAGACAATTTTGATGTCAGAATCTGTGAAGACGATGATATGCCTTTCTAAGGGTTATTAACAAGAACAATATGCTTATTTTTTCCATTATGTGAAAAGAAAAAAGGTCTCATGCTATAATTAAATTGAATATTAAATAATTTATTTGAAATATATAAATTAGATATTGTGTTTAATACACATTAAAAATAATAATTAGAATTTATACTGTTAACAAAATTGACCCGTGATAACTAAAAATTAAAGATTAAAAAATTCAACCGATTTTACCGATTCAACTATAAAAATTTTAAACCGTCCGATTTTTCGGTTCGTTTTCAATTTTTCGGTTCAGTTTATTTTAGTAACTCTTTTTGTTAAAATTCGATCAATTTATTAATTAATCAATCAATTTTTGTAAATTAAAATATTTTATAAACTAAAATAATTAAATTAATTTTCATTTAACAGTTTATTTTTTAATTTAACTTTAAATTTTTCAATAAGTAAGAAAAATCTCTCTCAATTATATTTTAAATTATTTAATTTTATTTAATTTTATAACGGTGTTTAAACTTTATAAACCTTCAACTTCTTGTCTTATCGGTTTAACTTATAATCCGATTTTTAAAACGTTGCTAAAAACACGGAAAAAAAAGGTAGGTAATAGAGGTTAGATCCTAATTATTGACCATAATTGCCAAAATTCGTAACGCTCGTCTCATAAAATGCCAATTTTATTGACAAAGTAATCGTTAAAAAAATTAAAAAGTCAAAATTAAATTCTTTATTATAATTAATTAGGTTTAAATTCAACTAAAAATTTGGAGCGTTGTTTAATATTTTTGTTGGAGCTGTTCCCAAATGGAGCTTTCACGTGATCCTTTTGAATAACTAGTCTACGGTCTTCTTCTACAACCACCCGCCGGCCACCTTGGTCTTCACGGTGATCGTATGATGAAAGCCTTTAATTGGTTGAGCTTCTATTTTTCTCAACTACCCCTAGACATCACAAAAAGTGGACTTCAATGTGAAATTTTTAACTTTTTGGTTTTATTTAATTTAATAATTTTTATTATAAAATTATTAATTAATCAATCAAATTTTATAAACTAACAAATTTTTATAAATTAAAATACTAATTATTTTTATTTAACACTTTATTTTAATTAAAATTTAAAATTTTTATAAATAAGAACAAAATTTTAAATTATTTTTAAAATTTTTCAATTTTATTTTTATCTTTATACTGAGAATTTTAACACTTAAATTTCAAGTTTTCGTCCAATTTTGAAAATATTAATATTTATACTAATTTGATTTCAAAATATATATCAAAAGCTGCATTTTCTTTTATACATATCCACTTAGAATTATTTTTTAAAATATATTTTTCCAAATACAATTAATAATCCGACCACAGACCCACCGGTCCTGGTACGGAAAGCACAACGCATGTAGGGTCGTCATTCCAGGGATGTTGAATTGACGGGCTGGGGCTAAACACAGGTTTTCATTATTCTAGTCGTGAATGCTTCAAATTTCAAAATCTCTGGTAAGTTCATATAGGTGAGCGCTAATGTCAAACCTAATAGAAAACGGTTCGGTTAAGATAAATTTTTATGTTAAAACCCTAACTTTGCCAGGTTACAAATCTTACGAGTTCTGTCCACTTGGGGAAAGATGGAGGAGGAGGAGGAGGAGGGAAGTGAAAAGGGAACATGTTATTACATGACAAAAACTACTATAATTGAGTTGGCAGGAGTCTAAACTTCCTCATAGTCAACACAAGAGCAGGCACACAACTTAAAAGCTGAAGACAGAACCATACAGGTAAAGTTCTTGGATCATACTGCTGTTCTCTTTTGACAGTTCTTTATTCTAATTGAGCCTCACACTAACATTAACATAAACAAAAGAACGATCACAAAGAACTCTGCAGGAAAAGGTAGGGATGTGTGGTGTGACAGGATTTAAGAGGACCAAAGTCATGAATTGGTGACACCTTAATGGGTGGATGCCATATGCTTGATCAAGTCAACCACACGAGTGCTGCAAAATCATACAACTGTGTGAGTATCAAGGCCATATTGTATCACCATGCTTTTGAAAGAATATAAAAGATACGCACATTCAGAATACAGAACTATATAAGTTGGAATTTTACCTGTAACCCCATTCATTGTCGTACCATGTGATAAGCTTTACGAATTTCTCATTCAGAGCAATTCCAGCTTTTGCATCAAAGATACTTGACCTGTAAAATTGAAAAGATAGAATTCAGCCCTTCTCACCCCCTCTTTCAGGTGTGGTTCAGTTGACATACAAGCATCCCGTAAGGACTGAAGAAAAGTGAGCAAGAGACAGATCCTTGCCTGTTGTCACCAATGAAATCAGTGGAAACCACATCATCTTCAGTGTAGCCCAAAATCCCCTTCAGCGCTCCCTCAGATTCCTCCCTGTGAATAGAAGAGATCATTAAGCACAAACTGCATATAATGTTCGATGATGACTGCAGGTCGAGTATGATCTTTTTTGGGTATGTGTGCCCGCACTTTGACCATACAGGTATTATAGATATTGGATGCCGTTCAACTAACTACCTCTTTCCATAACCTTCTTGACTCGTGTAGGAAAAGGAGAAAACACACATATATAGATTTACATATATAATCACTCACTTAATAGCAGCTTTAATTTGATCATAGGTAGCAGATTTCTCAAGTCGCACAGTAAGATCAACAACAGAGACATCAACAGTAGGAACACGGAAAGCCATTCCCGTCAGTTTTCCGTTCAACGACGGTAACACTTTCCCAACAGCCTGTTGTAGGGGAAGAGAACCAAGACACAATAACATTAAAACATACTAAGTTGAGTTAAGCTAAGCCAGCATAATAAAATACTAGCAATGTATGAACTTTAACTATGTCGAGAGAAGTCTGCAAAAACTGAAGAATGTTCACACTATTGAGTCATCAGAAACAATGCAACTTCAATATAAAGAATGTCCATAATTAAACAGCAGAACACCTGCAATTTTGACTGTTGAGTTAAACTAAGCCAGCATTCGTTTAACTACATCGTCCATCGAATCCTTACCTTGGCAGCTCCTGTGCTGCTAGGAATGATGTTGAATGAAGCAGCTCTTCCACCTCTCCAGTCCTTCATCGAAGGCCCGTCAACAGTCTTCTGGGTAGCTGACTCCAACATAAAATTGTACAATAAGCACAAAGAAAATATGCTTCTAACTAGCTAGATATAGTAATATAGGTACAGAACACACCAGTAATAGAGTGAACTGTGGTCATCAGACCCTCAACAATGCCAAATCTGTCATTAATAACCTGGAAACATACATACAAGATACACCAATTAGAGAGCAAGGACAGAATAATGAATAGAATTATATGCAATTGAATATTAGTATAACCTTAGCAAGAGGGGCAAGGCAGTTGGTAGTGCAACTAGCATTTGATACGATGTTTAGCTCTGGTTTGTATTCCTTCTCGTTAACACCCATAACAAACATTGGGGCGTCTTTGCTTGGTGCTGATATGACAACTTTCTTGGCACCACCCTATCAATCAGACAAGCAAATCAAGTAAAAAAATAAGGATTATACAAGATAACTCTATAGGGACTCAAGCAACTGATCCTTCTATACTGGTTCTCACAAACAGGAGCAGTAACATCATTTGAACTACAAAGATCATACAACTTATCAAGAAAATAAAATTTATAGGATTATGGAACTTTATTAGAAAACCAACAACCTTCAAGTGAGCAGCAGCTTTGTCCTTGTCAGTGAAAACACCTGTTGATTCCACAATATACTCAGCTCCTGTCTGACCCCATGGAATCTCCTCTGGGTTTCTACAGTAAACACAAAAACCAATCAACAATTCACCAACTTCCACCATACTAGAGTCTACTACTAAAAAACCATCAAACACAACTAACAGCAGTCGGCCAGCATTAAGCATAAAATCCCACAACCTCAAACATACCTAATCCCGAAGACAGTGACAGGTTTCTCGCCGAAGAGCAAGGTCTTCTCATCCTTCACCTTAAGCTCATGATGCTTCCATTGACCGTGAACTGTATCATACTTGAACATGTATGTCTACACAAATCCAACAACATATTATAAGACATGATCCAAACACAAAAAAAAAACCCAGAAAAGAAAACTCTCATCAATCGCATAGATTTAACAAGAAAACAAGAAATACCATATATTCGACGCTGATAAAAGGATCGTTAACAGCGACAAGTTCAACATCGTCTCTCTGGAGAGCTACTCTAGCCACCAACCTTCCGATTCTTCCGAATCCTGAAATTTCCCCAAGTCACACAAACTTCAGATCACAATCCTCCATGATCAAATCATCATATATAAGTTTAACAAGATCAAAGCAAGTAAGATCAAGTACCGTTGATTCCGATCTTCACCTTTCCTGCACATCGAAAGCCAATACCAACATCAAAAAATCGTAAAAAACCATAAAAACAGATACTCAAAATATCAACTGAAACATCAAATTCGACAAAAAAAATAAGAAATAAAACAGTTTCATTACCCATGATTCTGTACAGTGAGAGGCTTCACTTCAAACTATTGGGTTGGGTAGACTCGGTGTGACTCAGAAGCAGTACAAGTAGGGCAGCAGCTGTTGCCAAATGAAAAGAACACCGAATATATTAGTAAAGTTGTAACCGGAGACCGGAACTACCGGTAAATGTGCTATGGTGCGGGTGTAATCCATTGAGCATCATGCTGATGGCAACAAAAAACTATTAAGATTGGCCGATCAGTTGCGGGATTATTTTGGGGCCGTTGATTAGGCGGTGTGATGATAACGTGGTCCGTGGGGATAAGGAAAAGTCAAGTGGTAATCTCTAGGAGCTGAGCGATTCGTTTGCCTTTTCGTTCCTTATCTCTCTCTCTTCACATGTCCATAGAGAAAAAAGGTTACATTATCGAGACTCATCGGTGGAAACGTCACCGTTTGTTGAGGAATGTCTTTTGGTGGGCCACGTCAGCTCTTACGAAACGAGGTTCTGGATGACACGAGCTGCCCTTCGGTTCGGTTTGCCGTCTAGAACATACCAATGCCCTAACCAAAGTTCTATTTGAACTTGGCCCCTTAATGGATGATTTAACTAGTGGAGAAAGTTCTTCCCAATGCATTCTAAATCTAAGTTGTAAATTCAAATTGAAACAACTAAACTTATAATTCACTTAAAATTTTGAAAGATTAATTATTATAAAAAACAAAAAAATAACCTCATTTTTAATATTAACCTAAAATTTAAGAAATAACCTAAAATATTTTAGTTTTAAATTTTAGTAAAAAGAATTTGACATTAAATTATCTGATAATATAAATAACGTGAGAAGACACGTCATATTATTATTTTTGTTAAGTAATTGTCACATATTATATTTATATTATATATGAATTTTATTATTTAATAAATAAAAGATACAAAATAGCTTAAAATAATTATAAAATAAAATAAATAAAATATATAATTATTTTAAAATTCTTATTTGCAATTTATTAAATAATATATATGTGTGTGTGGCAGGTGGAAAAAAATACGTTACTCACGGTAACAAATAATTTAACATCAAATTATTTTTGTTAAAAATTAAAAATTGAAGTATTTTAAAGTTATTTTTTAAAATTTGGGTTAGCATTGAAAAACTCAAATTTGAATAAATTAGTTAATTGGTAGTAAATAAAT
>JANIPN010000007.1:52475973-52489460 GCA_027478595.1 Erythroxylum anguifugum | reverse complement strand
AGTACATATATTGGTTGACCAATATATTAAACAATGTTGCTACAAACTCTTGGTACATCAAATTTAATAACTTTAACTTATATAAGTCGACCAATCACCATATAAAGACTACGAACACATTTTTTTTGCCAAGCCTTTTATTTGTTTCTAAATTTTTCATCCCCTAGGTATTAATATGGAAGAACGAGTATAATATATGACCTACAATTGGACATTATGGTATTGGTGAGAAGATTTAAAGTTAAATGGTGGAATAAGTTTTTGTAAGGAAACAAAGCCTATTGAGTGATTATAGGCGAATGGCTTGCCCAAAATCCTCAGCCATTAAAGTAAAGTGAACCCATTTTATTTTTGTAACAAAAATCAAAAGACCAAATGCTATTGGCAACTACAAAGACTGAAGACTAATATTTTGAGATAATGAAGCAATTATTGAAATCAAGGTTATCCACATTGACTTCAAAAAACAATAAAAACAATGATCTAAAAGACCAATAAATTAATTTGATCAATTTAATGTAATGTGAGCCCAAAAATATTATAAAATGTGAGCCCAAACAATGTAATATAATTGCATCTCCAATATAAAGGCCCAATTGGGGAAAAAACCAAGAATTATTTAATAAGACACAAAGCCTGAGAGCTAAACATGACTTCTGAAAAGGTGATACCAACTTGAAGGTGTGTAAGGACAAAAAAGGACATAAGAAACCCATATAAAAGAGCAAGTTCAAAACAAAAGAGACAAGCTTTCTTCTTCAAGGTCTTCCTTCAAGTTCTTATTCTTCCAAGCTTGGAATGTCTCCCCTTCCTCTTCAAAGCCTCAGCCTAGTACCTAAAGCTCCTCAAAGCCAAAACTAAAACCTCAAAGCCAAAGCTTTGTCTCAATATCTATTTGCCCCAACACCTAATGTGAACATCAAAGCCTTATATTTGAACCCCTTATCTTTTCTTTTCTTCTTCAAAACCCTAAAACTTTTATAATGCTTCACATTTGAATAATATTTGAAGATTAACATGAGCTATTTCTTATTTAATATTTTCTCCTTATTTACTTTTGTTTATACATAACTTGTAGTGGATTAGCTCTGATGCTTGTCAAGCTTTTATATTTTTTTTAATATATGATATTTACTCTTTATATTTGCAAACCACATCTCGTAGCAGTCGACACTGCCACCCTTCAAAATGTGATATTGTTTATTTGCTTTCATTTATTTTTATTTACTTTTTCAATCATTGCTTATATTTGCTTTTATGATTTATTCATATTATCTTAATATTTAACAAAGCAACTCATAAAAAGACTAAGTGGAGGCTTTTTTAGGTTGGAAGAGCAACATTTAGAACTCTTAAAATTGATCCATAACAATAACTACAACCTTTTATTTGCAAAGCAACTTAGAAACAAAATTAGAACTAATAAGATCTTAAAAAGAGTTATAAAAAAAGGTTTTGAGAGAAATAAAGCTAACTTATAGATCTTAAGAAGACCTTAATTGATCCAATTAAGCCTTAAAGACGTCTTTAAAGTGATCTTTAAGTTGGAGAGAGGGTAGTAGTCTACAATGAGCGATGAGCGATCTGTGAGTGAGCCGCGAGCGAGAGTACCATAACTTTAAGGTTGCTGGTGACAAGCGAGCCTCTCCATGGCTTCTTCTTCGTCTTCTTCTCCCACCACATCCCGAACCCCTTTCACCCCACTACACGCATCTTTCCCAACCCACCCCACCAATTCTCCATCCCTTAGTACACTACAAAACGAACACCTAAAAATTATCAGCCTTTCCCCAAACAAAAACCCTCCTCCCAAAACCACCCTTCGTACCCAAAACACTTCTCCGGAAAAAAAAAAACCCTAGTTGATGTAGGCGTCTCAGCACCTCATTAAGAAACCGAACCCGAAGTAAACCATCTTCTACCTGCAAAGAAAACTTCGGAGAATATCAGATCGTGGAAGTCAGTTGTGGCCGCTGGTATGGCACATGATTCGATAGAAAAGGAGCTGACCTATTATCCCCGGGAGGTAAAGGAGGACAAGATATATGTCATTCCTCCTTCAGAGCTAGCAAAGAAAGGTGTTGCGCATCTCTGATTAGCCCTAATTGGTTTCTTCTTAAGTAAGCGTCCAACTTTCCCTGTTGTACAGAGAGCGTTAACAAAATCATGGCCAGAATATGGGCTCAAGTAAGTCCTAATCACGAGTGCAAACAACTTTTTGTTCAAATTCGACTCGGAGATAGGTTTAACTCAGGTGCTGAAAAAGGGTCGTTGGCATATCCAAGGCAAACCTTTATTTTTACGAAGGTGGTGTCTGAATGGGGGGGAACAAAAGGAAATTAGGTTTGTCCCAGTGTGGGCTAGATTTCATAATGTCCTTGTGGAATACTGGAATACGGAAGGTTTAGGTAAAATTGCTAGTGCCATAGGACATCCCCTACTCATGGATAATCAGATTGTTAGAACGTTTAGGATTTTCTATGTAAGAATGTGCATGGAGCTTGAGTTGCAAAAAATTTGGCCTTCCTCTTTTCAATTGGCAACTTATAATGAAGAAGGGGAAAGAATCTTTAAGGAAATCCAAATTGAGTATGAATGGAAGCCTGACCAACACATACAGAAGAAGGAATGGGTACCCATAGGGAGAATGTTCGATACAGGATTACAACAGGAGCTGGAAAAGGTGAAGGAGATGATAACCACTAATCCCAATCAGCTAAGAAAGGAAGAGGAGTCGGGTTCTGAAAGCACAATGCAAAGCAATGAGGAGGCTAAGAATTCTGAAACCAATTTGAGCATAGTCAGGGTAATGGACCTCAACAGAATGAACAAAGCCCTAGGATGGAAGCACAAGTAGGGAAGGAAACTTGTTCTTCTGGTAGCTCTACTAAACTAGGCACGGATCAAGAGAAACAAGAAGACCTGAGTGGAGATCTTGAGGTTCCTAATCAGCCTGCGGTGGATTAGGTAGGTACCCATTCATACTCTCCTATTTCTGAATTGGTTCCTAGTCTTGCTAGTCTTGGTAGGGGAGGGGCAAAGGGGGCTTTCATTAGAAAGAAAAGTAGGAAGTCTAAGAGGAAACAGAAGTAGGAGACCTTCTTTTGGTTTTTTGAGTTATGGATTTAGTCTTTTGCAATGTTAGGGGTGTTAATAACCCCAAAAAACAATTAGTTGTTAATGCCAATCTTAAAAGATTGTCAGTTGCTTTTGTTTGCTTGAATGAGACTAGGATCATGTCTCCTTCTTTCTTAAATAATATATGTTCCTCTTTGTTGGCCGAACTGGTGTACATATAGTAATGTAGAATATGCTTCCAATGCTAGGATTATTTTAACGTGGAACTCAGAATGTTTCAGATGTACCATTTTTAGTACAACTGACCAACTGATCCATTTAGAGGTCTTTCTTTTGAATAGCTCCATTTTCTTTCTTATGACTTGTGTTTATGGGTCCAATAACCTCAATCATAGGAAGTATCTTTGGTCTGAGCTTTCAACTATCAATTCCACTTTTGGTAACCTTCCCTGGATTATGGCCGGGGACTTTAATGCTATTTTGTTCCCTCACGAGGCAGAGCCTTTTAGCCCCTCGGCTATGAATGGCATGTGTGACTTTAGGAAATGTGTGGAGGATTGTGGCTTGTTTGATCTAAACTCTAGTGGCCCTAGCTTTACTTGGAACAACAATCAATGTGGAGACCTTTATATTCCTAGGAAGCTAGATAGAGCCCTTATAAATTTGGACTGGAGCAATACTAGTACAAGAAGCTTGGTCCACTCAAGTCCAAGGCACCCCCATGTTTTGTGTAGTGTCCAAACTCAAGTTGATTAAAATAGCTCTAAAAAGTCTTAATTCGAGGCAGAAAGGTGATGTAAATGATAGAGTAGAGAGATGTCAAGCAGCTTTAAATATTAGCCAAGATCAACGAAGGATGTTGCCTAACTATCCTCAATTGGTGACTAAGGAGGCTGAAGCTATAAATGCTTTAATTAAAGCACTAGATGACCAGGAACCATTCCTTAGGCAGTCTTCCCGAATGAAATGGCTTAAAGAAGGAGATAGGAACACAAAATTCTTCCACAACTTTGTCTTAGCTCTCAAGAATAGAAACAATATCCACTCCTTAGTAGTGGAAAATGGGAATAGGATTGCTGGGTTTGAAGAGATTCAAGATCAGTTCATTGGATTCTTTTAGGCTTCTATTGGGGATACATAGGACCTCCTCCCTTCTAAAGAATTTGTGGAAAATTTGTTTTCTCCTTCCTTACTAGAAAATCTCTTAGAATCCCTCACTGTTGAAGTCTCAGCACAAAAGATTAAATCCTTAAATCCCCATAAGACTCTTGGGCTAGATGGGTTCAATGGTTTTTTCTTTTCGCATTCTTGGCCTATAGTAGGAGGGGAAGTTACTAGGGCAATTTGGGACTTCTTTCAGCATGGTAAACTTCTAAAAGAACTCAATTCCACTTTTATCACTCTTATCCCAAAAAAAGTTCACCTTTCCACTGTACTAGATTATAAGCCTATATCTTGTTGCAACATGATTTATAAGGTGATTGCCAAAATCATTGCAAATAGGCTTAGTGATACCCTTCCTCATATTGTTAGACTCAATCAAAGTAATTTTATAAAAAAATCGTCGAATAAAGGATAACATATTGCTAGCTCAAGAGATTTTCAAAAACTATCATCTTTCTAATAACTACAAGAGGTGTGCTTTCAAAGTGGACCTTCAAAAAGCCTATGATTCCATTCATTGGGGCTTCCTCCTTAATACACTAGGAGCTATAGGATTTCCTCAAAAGTTTATAGTTTGGATCAAAGAGTGTATAACCTCCCCTTCCTACTCTATTCTGATCAATGGATCGCCTTCTAAATTCTTTAGAGGAAAATATGGCCTCAAACAAGAAGGCCCGTTATCACCACTCTTGTTCATCATTTGTATGGAAGCTCTCTCGAGGAGTCTGCATGAGTGCATAAATAAGAGTCCTTCTTTCCAATACTACTGGAAGTGTAAACCTCTCCAACTTACCCATTTATTGTTTGTCGATGATCTACTGTTGTTTTGCCATGTTGACTTGACCTCAGTGCAAACTTTGTTCAATTGTCTGGTTACTTTTTCTAAGTTATCTGGTATGCACATGAACTCTGCCAAGAGTAAGTTTTTCTTATCCCTTGATATGGAGCTTTTGAGCCCTCACATAGAAGGTATTTCGGGTCTTAAGAAAGGCAATCTTCCCTTCCGGTACTTGAGGGTACCTCTCATAATGGGAAGACTGTCTAAAAGGGAGTGTTTACCCTTATTAGAAAAAATTGATCTCAGGATTAACAAGTGGACTCATAAACACCTCTCTTATGCTGGTAAACTTCAATTAGTGATTTCAGTCCTCTCAACCTTCCAAGTTTATTAGTCTTCTCTCTTTATCCTTCCATCTTCCATCCTGAAGGAAATAGAATTTAAACTTAGGAACTTCTTGTGGGCTGGAAAGACCACTACTAAATCTTGTGCCAAAGTTAAATGGAGTGATCTTTGTAGTTCGAAGAGTGAGGGAGGCTTATGTATTAAACATCTAGCCTCTTGGAATACTGTGTTGCTAGGGAAAAGAATCTGGTTCCTGTTTCATGATAAAGAAGCAATGTGGGTTAAATGGGTTCACATAATAATTCTAAGAAGAAAAAACTTCTGAACTGTACTTCCTAATTATAATAGCTCTTGGAGTTGGAGGAAAATCTTATTAACGAGAGATAAACCAAGGAACCAATTTAGATTTAGGATAGGAAATGGGCACACTACTCTTTTATGGCAAGATCCATGGCACCCTAAAAGAATCTTGAAGAATTTATACACACCGAGAGTGATAAATGGGCCAGAGTTTCATATGACAACTACAGTTTCAGCAGTATTCAGAAATAATAAGTGGTGTTGGCAAGAGATAAACCTATTCAGAAATCTTGAGCCTCTACTTTACCTTCCGAATTGTTCTATCCCTGATTATTTGGAATGGATGGCTAGTCCTTCAAAACAATATACCAATAGCTCAGCCTACAAGTTCTTGAGACCCCCAACTCAGAAGGTTTCTTAGCACAACCTGGTCTGGAGTAAAAGTAATAGCCCTAAGTGCTCCTTCATATTATGGCTAGCTTTTCTTAAAAATTTGCCAACTCGGGATAAACTCCTATACCTTCACACACTAAACCATTGCTCCCTGTGTATTTCGGATAATGAGACCACCGAACATCTGTTCTTTCAGTGTTCTTTTTCTAAAACAGTGTGGGTAAATTGCCTTAACCACTTTCAACTACATTTTCCCCATTTGATCAACCTTCACTCCGTTCCAAATTGGTTCAACCAACCAGTAAATATCCGAAACTGTGACACCAACCTTTTCACCATTCTCCTTTTGGTTACTATCTATAACCTATAGGGTGAAAGAAATGCTAGAACCTTCAAAGATGAAGCCTTGGAGGTGGGGAGCCTAAACGCCAGAGTGATCTTTCAAATTATGGAACATCTTCGCTCAAACACCGAGAGAAGGTAAGAGTGGGAGGGTTTATTCTCTAACAATTTTCTGTGCAGGTTCTTATTTCAGGTTGATCAAATCACCCTTCAGCAAAGGGAAATCAACCCCAAAGAAATGCTTGGTCAAATCAGTAGATGCAGCAAGGACTGGACAAGTACTGGCAGTTCCTCTATAGCATCAACTGGACAGTTCAGTTAGATGGAGGCCAACAGTTTCCCCGCAATGAGGATATGCGACAGGTGGACAAACTTGATAGTAAACAAAGAAATGCACACGTACCAACTCATCTGCTACAGTTTTAGGTTGTCAACTTAGTATGTGTTGTATAAATTTTGCTTGTTATGATAGTGGAAATGGCTGTGGGTATACTAGTGTTAATAGGTTAAGATTGATATTTTAGATAGGTAAGATCAATTGGAAGGAAGGTAAAATAAAATACGGTGGACTGGTTGTGGAAAGGAATAAGGAAGTAGGTCTCGTAAACCCTTTTAGCAGCTAAGGGTTGTTGGTTAAGAATATCTAATCATGCACATAACTTTATATTATTTTGTATAAAATTTCTTCTGATTTACTAAAAAAAAAGAAAGATTAGTATTCGATTTAATGGCATATAAACTATTCATTTTATAACATTTTCAAGAATATTTGATAAGTATAATTGGCTTAAGAATATAACAAATAATTTTATTGATAATCATATATGAAAATACTCAAAATTAATTGTATCAGTCATATTTAAAAATTTAAATGATAAAAATTAAAAAAAATAAAAAATTATATGCTTTAATTCTTTAGATTGATATTTTGTTTAATTTTTAGTTTAAAATTATAATAATTTCAAAAATAAAATATTTTCAAATTTATAAAATATTTTAATGATAAAATAAACGTAAAAAAGCATTTGATGAATAAATTTTGTATTTTAAGATTTAAAGTTTTACTAATTTTAGGAAGCACATATTTTTTTACATATTTAAATGATTAATTAGTTATTAATAAAACATGATAAACTTATTTTTATATTTATTAATAATATTATATAAAAATGTAAATATAATTTATTTAGTTACAACATTTATTTAATATATTATCACCGATCATCATTTTATTTTTATAAGAAAATAGGAAAATTATAAAACAAAATCTGAAAACTATATTAAAAACTAACAATCTTCTCTAACCTAAAAGATCGAAAATTAAACTAGTAAGACAAGAAATTTAAAATTTAAAAAATTCAACCAGTATTAAATAACTATAAAATTAGCTAAAATTTGAATGAGATTAAAGATTTTAAAATATGATTAAAAGAAATTGTTTTTAGCTGTCGAAGATTTTAAAATTTAATTGAAAAAAAATATTAAAAGAAAATTAATTTATTTATTTTAGTATATAAAAATTTATTAATTTATAAAAATTAACCAATTAATTAATAAATTTATTGATTTTTAAGAACAAAAGGAATAAGCTAAACCAAAAATTAAAAAATGAACTGAAATAAACCAGTTGAGTTTTTTAATAGAAAGTTCCACCTTACGTGCGTAACACCAGATCCCAACCCAACACTTTCAACATGCGATGAAACAGTATATTTTCTTTCTCCTCCCACAAGAAACCCCCTATGCACTGAGCATCTAACACGACAGAGATACAATTGGGTCGACTCGCTCACTCCATGGAAGGTCAAGAGGAAAATCAGAAATCACAGCTAATACTCGCTTACAAGCGCTTTCTCCTTACACACCCCGATGTCCAAGACATTGAGAAGGTGCGCCTCAAGGAGGAAGTCCTCGCCGCAGTTAATGCAGATGGTAATTTACAGCTCACTGAATTTGTTTAACCCTAACTCGCTTACTTCTCGCTTTCTTTTTTTTTTATAAACTGTTGTGAATTCTTCTGCTGTGTAGATATGGCTCCATTTTATGAGCACCTAGTGGCCGATGGGGTAGTGGAGAGGAACCTGGAATTTTTTTGTTCGATGCGCGCGAAGAACGAGGATGAACTTAAATGTCTCGACGAGAAGTGAGTTTCTTTAGGTGTTCAGGTTTCGTTTTAATTGTTTGAATGCAGATGAAAATTTATGTGGAGATTTCAAATCTGAGTTGGTCATGATTCTCGTAATTTATGTTAGTTGGGTTTGAGCACGAACTTAGTAATTAGTACTGATTAAAAGCCATTATGTAGCATCAGAGTTATATTTCTACTAGCTAGTTTCATTTAGGAGCTATGGTTGTGTGACGTTTCTTAAGCTGGGAACAATTATGCTAGACTACTTGCGATAGATAGAAATTAACCAGTTGACTGCTTTGTTAATTCCTGTTTGGGTTTTAGGTATGAACAAAGTACAAAGTAAGAAACCAACTCGGTTTCAGAGTTAGATAGGGAACCCTGGTCACAAAGCAATAAAGTGTGATTAAGTTATATTCTTTTTTATGGCTCTAAGTTATTTGAACTTTTGGAAAATCCAAGCTTACTGTTTGATGGTCGAGGCCTATCTCCCTTTTTATTAGCCAAGCATAGAAACTATATGTGTAGTTTAGGAACTCAGAAATGTCTGTCTATTGATGGAATGAACGATAACTAGTAGAGATACTTGTTTTGTACTGAGAGTTGGCTTGGTATTTTTTGCAGTTCTCTTTGACTAATAATCATGAGTATGAGATGTTTAAATAGACACAATAATCCTCTTATGTCTCCGTTGTGAATATGCAAAACACCAGCATACCTTTTGTGGTCTCATGTATTGATGGCAATTGTTTCATCTTCAGTTGCCAATAATGGATAAGTAAAAACCAACTTTGGGATAATCATTCATCTTTGGTTGTCAATCTTCTGTAACTTTGTATTTCAGAGTGGACCACATATATGATATTAAGGTGAATTCTTGTGAGGAAAGAGAATTTCTAGTAATGAAATCAATATCATGATGAGGTCAATCTATCAAATTTTATCTGATTTTGCTGTTGGTTAAATTGTTTTCTGTTACCTTCATTGTTTCATATGGATTCCGAGGATAATAAGAATAATCATGTCTACTACTCCATGCATTTTCTTAGACAAACAAAATTCTACTCCTTGTATCCATTGTGGAACATAGATTTCAATTATCCAGTTAGTTTCAATCACGTGAAGATTATTCTGAACAAGTTTTCAAAGGATGGTGATAGAGTTAGTTTGCTCTGATATAGACCAGGCAAAAGAATTTTCTTTATTGTTTAGTGGTTGATCTGATTGAACTAGTACTGCCTCCTGCATCACTCATGTTCTTTGGATTTTTAAAAATTCACTTCCTGCTGCACTAGGAGTTTGTTTTACATTAACATAGGCCTCCTCCATGACATCTTGTAGGATTGCTGATGCTGAAGAAAACTTGGGCGAGAGTGAAGTTCGGGAGGCTCATTTGGGTAAATCATTGTTCTACATCAGGATTGGTGACAAGGTTCCCAACTTACTGCTACTTGCCCTGCTCTTTTAGCTCTTCTTTTTCTATCATATCTTACTTAAATGAGTTCACTTTGGAATCCAGGAAAAGGCATTAGAACAACTCAAGATTACAGAAAGTAAGACTGTTGCAATTGGGCAAAAGATGGATTTAGTATTCCATACACTACAACTTGGTCTTTTCTACATGGACTTTGATCTCATTTCCAGGAGTATCGACAAAGCAAAGAAGTAAGTGAAGGCACTAATTTGATTTTTAGGAGCATGGATTTTCTTTTCTTTTTTGCGTGTTTTGTTTAACTGATTGGTCCTGATCGCAGCTTGTTTGAGGAAGGAGGTGACTGGGAAAGGAAAAATCGTTTGAAGGTATATGAGGGCTTGTACTGCATGTCCACCAGAAATTTCAAGAAAGCTGCCAATTTGTTTCTGGACTCCATATCAACCTTCACTACTTATGAACTTCTTCCTTATGACACCTTCATATTTTACACCGTTCTTACTAGTATCATATCGTTGGACAGGGTTTTGCTGAAGCAAAAGGTGCACATTGTCACTTGCCCGGTTACTTATTTAGTTATTTGTTTAGGTTTCAAATAACTGCAGTACTAACCATAAATGACTTGATAACTATAAAAATTGACAGGTAGTTGATGCTCCTGAAATCTTGACAGTGATTGGGAAAATCCCATATCTTTCGGAGTTTTTAAACTCACTCTATGATTGTCAATACAAATCATTCTTCTCAGCATTTGGTAAGCAGACAAAAAATCTTGACTTTATATTATAGTCCTACTGCATACCTTGATTCTAGCAGTAGATTAATTCTTATGTCAGAAGCAATAAATATCTCCTTTGATAATTGATCTACCATTCAATTGCTCAAGCTGCCCGTTCTTCCCATATTTAACACTGAATTTCTGCCTGCCTGATATTCTTTGACTTTTGTTTTAGCTGGACTGACTGAGCAAATTAAGCTGGACCGGTATTTGCATCCACACTTCCGATATTATATGAGGGAGATCAGAACTGTCGTCTATTCCCAATTTTTGGAATCATACAAGAGTGTTACTATTGAAGCAATGGCCAAGGCTTTTGGTGTGACAGTGGAGTTCATTGATCTGTAAGTGACATGATTTTTAGGTTCTTCCATTTGGTTTGAGGTTTCGTTCCCCTTATATCTTGTACTGAAAGAAACAAAATTTCCATTCTCCAGGGAACTTTCACATTTTATTGCGGCAGGGAAGCTCCATTGCAAGATTGATAAGGTCGCAGGTGTCCTAGAAACGAGCAGGCCTGATGCAAAGAATGCTTTGTACCAAGCAACCATCAAGCAAGGGGACTTCCTGCTAAACCGGATTCAGAAGCTGTCTCGTGTGATTGATTTGTGAAGTAGGTAGGAAAATATTGTGATTAAGAAATGACGAGAAAATTTAAAATTCTAAAGGAAAGACGAGGCACGTGGAAGACTTACCGGATGGCACAACTTTGACGAATTTGATACGATACCAGCTGGTATCCCGATGTGTTTCCTCTGCAAATGCTTTAAAAACTTAAGCACCCAGATTTCAGGTGCAGCCTCTGCAAATGCTTTAAGAACTTAAGCACCCAGATTTCAGGTGCATCATTGTCTTACAACTTCCTAATTGTGATAGTTACCTTTAGGTGTATGAAGAACATGACCTGGGGCAGAGAGATTGCTTCCTTGTGAAATCAATGAAATTTTTTCTAAACAAGGAAACTGATGGACTTGGTTGTCTATTGAATTTCTAGTGATTTTAAGAATTAATGATGACAAGAACTTCATAGTTGCAGTTTTTTTGCTGCTCAACCGTTTATTGTCTCTAAAAAATCAGTATGGGCTTGACTCGAATTTTTAATTTATTCATTTATCTTCTGTATGCTACACCACTTCCTAATTAATACTTGGTATCAAGTAGACATCAGAGTTCCTTAATCACATCTACATGGGTTTAGGGGGCGGTTGGTTCGTACATGGGAATGGTAATAGAAATAGGAATGAATATTATGAAGAATGAGAATGAATATTATTATTATAATTATGATGGTTAGTTAAGAGAAATGAATGATTACTATTACTATTGATAGTGGTTGATTTGTAAAAAATATTGAGAAATAAAAATTAATTATATATATATTAATTATATTGTAATTAATTAATTATAATATTTTAATTACACTATTTTAATTAATTAATAAATCATATTTTAATTAAATAATTAATTAAAATATAATTAATGAATTATATTTTAATGAATGAATGAATGAATTAATAATATTATTAGTTAAAGAATACCAAACTTTACTAAACTAGAAAAAATCAAGCATTACTTTGAGAATAAATAGTGATAGCAAAGCTACTATATTGAAGAATAAAGAATATTAGAGGAATGACTCTGAGAGAAATAGAGCGATCCTCAAAAATTAGGAATGAAAGTATAAACCATCTAATCATAATATCTTACCAAGCTTCATTTTTTATTTCATATCTATTCGTCTCTCTTTGTACCCACCAAACAAGCACACCCTCAATAAATAGTTAGTAAAAAAAGAAAAAGTAGGCAATATCTTTTTTTTGGGGTAACGATAAACTTTCTATAGTTTATGAAAAAAATTCAAAACAAATCTTTATAGTTTTCAGTTTTTTTAGAAAAAATATTTTCTTAAAATATAAATAATATGAACATTAAACATAAATCAATTAAATGTCACTAATATAAGTTTTTAAACTTAATTAAAATTAATTAATTTAGTACCTTAGATTAGAACCGAAACATCATATTAATAGTAAAGGTTAGCTCTATAGTTGCACCCGTCGATATTTTTTTATAAAAGGAAAGAAAACTGATTACAAAATGAGTCTAAGGAAACAGATCTTAGACATATCCTCTAAGAGGATAAAGTAGCACACAATAGGTGTGGTATCTAAATAAGTGGTTCTTAAATGAGAGTGTTGCGCATAGTTCCCTAGACAGTCAGCACATCTGTTACTCTCACGATATATATGGCGATGTGCAATTGTCCAGTTTCGAGTAAACAGTTCACTAATATCCTAAACTATGGGATTAAGAATCACTGATCTTCTTGCGAAAGAGGAGAGGAGGTTGATTGCTGTGCACCCGTAACAGTAGAGATCAAATGCAGAAAAAGCATTTTATATAACCACACTAGCTGGTTACCTTAATCAAAGTGGAGGCAATTTGAAACATTAGCCCTGTTTGACAATTAGTTGATTACATTAGTTGTTAGCTGATAGTTGATTATATCAGCTGATTTGACCAGTAGATTGCAATAGCTGTTTATCATTTAATGTTTAGTAAAATTAGCTGTTTAGTATTAGTTGTTTATGTATAAAATGACTTATAAAGACATAACTTTAAAAAAATTTATAAGGGTATGAAATTAGTATTTCGTTGAATATTCTCGTAGTAATTTAAATTTTAGATATTTAATTCTACAAAAATTAAGTTTATAACTCTAATAAAAAACACATAACATATTATTATT
>JANIPN010000007.1:52453876-52464851 GCA_027478595.1 Erythroxylum anguifugum | reverse complement strand
TCTCTGATGCGCGGGTCTGATCATGATACTGTTTCGTTTCCTTATTGGGAATGATGCTAGTCACAAGTTTCCTGATGTTTGGTTGATAAGAAAGTGCGTGGGAAAAAGTTTTAGGGTACTAATCAATTTCAGATGTTTCATCCCTTTGTTTAAACTCGGGAGGGAGTTTTCTGGGTTTGAATGCGTCACTGAGGTGACCAAATCGAGGACGATGAGCTATTCAATTATTTCGAGGAATTTGGGACAGGTGAAGAAAGGACGGATTTTAATCCCAGAAAATCAGAGCTAAAAGTGAATCAGCCTACGAACGAACTCCGCTTATCCAATTCATTCCCAGTTTCGGTAGCAGACTGAACGGATCGTTTGGAGTGAAGGCCAATATGGTGATATAAACTGAAAAGTGAAAAACTATTAATATTTATATGATGAGAAACACAGGTTTTGTTTCAATTCTGATTAAGGTAAACATCAAAAAGGTTCTGAAAATCAAAACAATGATTAGAGTTTTCATGTATGTGTTTGTTTGTCTATTTAACATAGGGAAGGTCTATTGAATCTTCTGGAAGATCCCAGTTATCATCTTCTTCATCATCAACTTGTTTCCTTCTAAGATCTTCCTTTTTGATCTGGACTCTTGGTTTTGGGCGTCTGACGTTTGAGATTAAAAGAAAAACACAATTCATTTGATAACCAAAGAACTCGAACTAGAACTCGAATCCACTAAGAACTCAAAGAGTAGAGAGGCAAAAGAAGAATAATAAGTAGAGTAAACGAACCTTTTGCGATTCCTTCTGGCAGCGTCTCTAGTTTTTCTCTTCTTCTTGTCCTGAGAGTTCTCGAAGAATCTTCTCCTTTTCGACTCCTGTACAACCCCTGCCCTTAAAACAGATCTCCTGAACCGATTCACGACACTATCCTCGGGTTCGTTCTCATCCACTTTGATCTGCACGTTGAAGTAGCCGGATTTGAAGTAAAAGATGTTCGAATACGCCATCGAAGGGCACACTACGCTTGCTACTAGATAGTTATCATCGATAGAAGTTGGTGTTATGGTGGCCACTAATGGTGTCAAAGTGGAGTTGGAGAGCGCGTTTTTTGAGAACTCAAGGTTATGAGGCCGGAAGGAGAGGTGAGTGAGAGGCGGCTGCGGCGGCGAGATGCAGAGGGAGGAGGAGAAGAAATTGGAGAGGGAGCGAAGGGCCATGAGTCGCGTTGAATATTGTCACTCTCTACTCCAGCTCCTTTCTTTCTACAGATTGGTCCCACACAGGAAGTGCCACGTCATCACGCAGGTATTGACCCACGTAGCACTTCCTCCTCTAGATTCTTGTGATAGTTTGAGTCTGATCGTTCATCTGAGAACTTTACGAATACTAATAGCAACAAAATTTTCATTACAAGATGAAACATTCAAGTTCGGGCAGGCCGAGCTTAGATTGGACCTATACTGACTTTCCTGGAAACTGTACAAAACAGAAATGAATGCATAGCACGAGAATAATTTAGTATCTAGCACTTGAATGTGGAATTTTAATTGTCCCCTTTATGAGATCAGAAGGAAGAAGATCAACACTCTTGGCCTTGAATGCAGTTTTTGCAGACTCTAATGCTCTGGAAGCTTGTAAGGCCATCTCAGCATGAAGTTGGAGACATGTTAAAGCCATCTGACAGAAGAAAACGTTACTTTCAGAAACTTCGAAGAAATAAAATAGATTTTCTACCATGTCTTGATGTTTAATTTCCAACATCCTAGCCAAAGTCGACATTTTGATATATAGCAATCCGTAAGTACTCATAAAAGTACTCAAAAATGTGAAAGTACTACGTTGCTAAAGATAAAAGATGGAAGCATGACTTTCTCACAATCTCACTTACAGTATAGCACTCTCTATCTACATCTGACTCAGCTATATCAAGTGCCCATGTGCGAATCCATTCGAGTCCTTCGGAAACTTCAAGGTTTCCTTCTGCCACGGCTGAAGCAACAAAAGACGGATGAAGAGATATCAATACGCATGAAGCTGCAAAAAGGACGGCTCTTCTAACATATGCTTCCTTGTGATGGCATACCTCCCTGCAAAAATTCACCACTGCTATGTTATACAGCTGATCTTTTTTCTCAACAACCAAGCAACCACATGGAAGAAATGCAAAGGTAAACCATGGCCTCTAGTTGGGGAAAACTAATAACCAATAAGCCATTCCACACATCCTGATCAGGATTTTGCACCACCTCAACATATCATTTGGGTCTGCACTACAAGAAGAATTGTGGCAAATTGTTGTCAAACATACCTGGATCTTAGCATGTCAAGAAGAAGAGGAGCCAGTGCAGACGCCTCAGGATGCATAGAAGTACATTTAATACAAACCCCAAGCATATAGATGAGTTTCCCCAGGACAATAAAATCCCTATCAAGCAAGTCAACACCGTGCCTTTTCTTATCAAAACCCTCCATGGCAGGAAGCATAAACGCTGCCGAGTAAACAGGAAACTTGTTGTGGGACCAATCAAATTGATTTTCTAGAACACTTGTTGATCTGAGGCTCCATCGCCGTGTCTTCCCTGTTTTTATCTGACTGGATTTTGGTGGAAGTTCTCTCTCATAACGGTTAGAATATTTGAGCAAACTCCCCACTTCAGAGACTTCTTTCCAGGGACTAGCACCAGGAGGTCCAGGGTTACTAGGCAAGAACCAGGGTTGAGTCTCTGATATAGTTGATATGAAGGCTCTTGATTGATGTCTAGGTTTCATAGCCCTAGCCTCAGCAAGCTCCTGAGCTGCTTCAGTCATTACATCTAGGATCATTATACGTTGGCTGACGTCTACATTTGGTGAATATAACATTTTGTTTAGAGTATCAACTGATTTGAAAGGACAAGTGACAAGTAATGCTATCAGAGCTCGTTGCCTTTTTTCTTCAGCTGATTCTTCTTCACCTTCTACTGTCACATCAGAACATCGAACTTGTACTAGAATTCTAGTAAGGTCAGCTGCTATGTGTGTGAGTTCATCAGGTGCTGCTCGCACAAGCTTTTCGACAACATCAAGTGCCCTCTCTACCTGCAAAAGATATCATGGATAGCAAATTAGTTAAGAGAATTTTCTGTTGCCAATTTCAAGAAATTAATAATATCCTTGGAAGAAAAAATCTTCATGTTCTTGTAATCAAACATGGAGCACTCTGTGACAAATAGAAATAGAGCAAGAAATTCTAGCTACCCTTTTATGAGTTCTCTTCAATTTTTCTCAAGTCATAGAATATAGATTGAGTATAATCATATCCAAATCTGACCAAATCTGAAAACTTGCATGAAAAGTGAATCTTGCAGTTGGAGTAACTGCTATAATTGACAGATGAAATGAATTGCCTTACCCCATCTGCATCATCAGATTTTCTTAGGGCCTTAACTACATCAACCAACTGTGTAATATTCTGTTTGAGATCGGTATCATCATCTCTCAAGTCATATGGCTGTAGAGATGAATCACTGGAGGACTCAGAAGTCTGACTCACATCATCATCCTCATCACTATCAGTTATTGATTCACAATTCAGCGTAGCAGGATCGATAATCTCATCTGGATCAACCAACTTAAATTCAGATGATTGCTTGCTTTGACCCTTTGAATTTTTGCACATCCTTTCATTGATTGTGCAGTTCAGGTTGCTTTCAGGCTCAGAATTTGCCACCTTTTTAGTCTCACTATTATTAGAGGTAGCAAAAGAGAGAGTTCCCTTGGGAGGTTTAATCAATCCTAACTCCCAGTCAATGGTCTCACTGGCATCACTACCATCAAGGTAGAGAGGATTGCTGGGGTCAATGACTTTAGAGAACACCAAAGCAATGTTGCTAGCCATTTTCCGTACTACATGAGTAGGACTCTCCAGCCTAGCTGTCAGCAATAAAGACTAGTCATAAGAAAAGTACAAAACCCAATCATACAGAAATATCTTGCAGAGCAAAGGAAAAAGAATATACAGCTAACTCCTTGAAGAATCGAGTGCATCACATCCTTGGATACATCTAATTCCTCTTTAGACATCTTTTCCATGCAAAGACCAATAGCAGCACTAACATCTGTATTTCAGATTAAGAAACAACCGGATTGAATGAAGTAACTTGTATTAAGAGACCAGTCCCATATGGAGGGAGGAAAAGGGGGAAGGAGGAAAGTTTTGAAAGAATGGAAGTCTTCATAGATAGGCTACCATTTCTATACTGTCTTACAATCCTCTGAACCTAGTCTCATTTCTTCCTATCACTTAAACATATATAAAAGCAAACTTCAAATCATTCGACATATTGTTAGGGGAAAAAAGAAAAAGCAGAATGTCATGTCACAGACATAGTTTTCCCCTTAATGCAACACGAAGAGTCTTCAGACCTTTCATAATCTCTATTACATTGTTAGTTACCTACCATATAAGGAAATAAAATAGTGAGAAAGGATACAAGTTTGCTGCTCCAATGGTGTTGATCGCACAAATTCCTTTTTAGACCACACAGTGACAAGATGCTGCACTGTGTGTGAGAGAAGATGGATTTCGCGACCTTTAGTGAGTGAGTTGTCAACAGGTGGACATTCAAGAACAGAAAACTGAATGATCCATCGGAGGCAGCAAATAGGAAATACCTTCCAAAGTAAAAATTTGTCAACAAACAAAGACCTGCAATAAGCAAATGGGTGTCTGGTGTTAGGGGCATAAGCATCCTAAAATACAATCGAAAAATTAGCACATGAAGAGAATCAAAAAGCATAATATAGGTCATGATTCTAATGTCAAATGACTCTAAGAATCACAAGGAATGAGCTAAACCAGATTTTTTTTTGAGAAAAAACTGGGAGCACAATATTAAAAGCATCAAAGTTGAAAATTTCATCTATGACAATCCTGCTCACACGAACATAAAGTTTAAAGCCCTGGCAGTAAACTATCATTTTGCATTAGGTTGAAGGTATGATGTCTACTGACCTCACTGATGGCTGAACTTCAATAATCCGATTAAATAATATCCAAAGGGTCCAGTATGCTTCAACATCAGGTACATTTTCATGTGCCAAATAACGTAAAAGCTGTTCAGACATTCTTTCAATTGCATGGGAGTCTTTAATTGCTTCCATTATCTTTGACCAAAACTGGTATTCAGAGTTTGACTTATATTTGTCTACGATATCTGAATCAGAACTTGACGAGATGAAGCTTTGCACATGTAAGAGAACCAGAGGGATCATTTCACATAGCAGCACATCTGTAAACAAGATTAATTAAAGACCAAAGCTACAGAGTTGCTCCATCACTAGTAGTTTTCCGACCACATACAAATATATGAGATTAAGTTCTTGGACATCAGAAAGATTTTTTTTATTGAGAATAGATAACTAAGATTTGGTTCTGATAATCAGGTAATGTTCATCAGTATTGATGACAGATTTTGTTTACATAATCAAATATGATGCAGTAATTTTTTTGGTTACTCTGAACTAATTTAATCTGCCAGAATCAATATTCAAAATTATTAATATACAGCTTAAGTCAATGGGTTCCCAATGGAAATAAGATTTGTAAGAGATAGTTACCGATCAAATACTTCAATTACCTGAAGACCCACGCCGACAAATGCGTGCAAATACTTCTCCTATAAATAAAAATTTTCCGTCCATGCCATTCTTATTGTACATTGCTTCTTTATTTAAAATATTGTTATCTGTTTCTTTTGCTCCACGGAGAAGTTGACCTGATATCTGCTTGAAGAACAAACTATGTCTCCATTAAGGAAAAATTGCAACTTTTACGCGGATCCATTGAAAACCTTGTTTACTCAGTGGACAATAACCACAAAAACAATGTCAGGATTGCAGAAAGAAAAGCATAAACAAAAGAAAAATAGTGAATAAAAATAAGGATACTGAGCAGAAAGAGAAGAAGGGCCTTTTGGCCGTGCTTTATCAGGAATTGATGTGACCATTTGTGCCACCCTAGATATAAGTGAAAGCGGTGCAGTTATACGCTCTTCAGACTTCTGTGAGTTGCCAAAATATCTTGCCATTTGATGCACCCCCTCATTGTCAAGCAAGCACACTATAAGTAACCTGTCATAAATGCAAAGGATGTTAATAACTAGACAGGAAGTTTTTACATGCTGTCTGCCTGTCTCTAAACCAGTAGAATTTTTTATGGGCCTACTAAATATAATTCTTCAGGATCAGGGTCTTACAAGCCAGCAAAATTCACACCGTTATCCTAAGTATACAAGGCCTTCGGAATAAGCGCAATGGGAGAGAAATAATTCCGACAATCAAAAACAATTCTTGCACCAGAGAACAAAAAGGCAACCATGAAGCCTGACCATTGACATCTCTTTCAAAATGTAAGGATTCTGAAACATACTCTAGGACAGAACAGCCAATGCTAATGTGAAAATAGAATGAAACATAGCTGGAGACGAGATTTTCTAAATGTTAGTTTGAGCTAATGAGTTCAGTAAGTTCTCTTACTAGCATTACATTTTAAGTCTCCATCATTTACCGACTCGAACTTTGTCAATATCAATATTTTTGCTACACAGAAACTATCATGAAGTAAATATCTCTATGCTAACAACTTTCACCAGTGCACCATGATCACCAAGCACTAAAAGTCAAAAGAAAATAGAAAGTTGCATGTTAATTTTCTGCTTGCAACTAAAAATTGCAATGCAATAGGTTAAATGATCAGAAACATGCTCAAATGGAACTAAAACAAATGAATTCATTCTTTAGGTCTACTTTTAGGATATGGACAAAGAAGCTACAATTCTAAAACTTCTTCAACTACCTTTCAGTATTTGCAAAGATAGCATTAACATCAAAAGCATCACTTCCATTGTGTTGTAGGCATGGAACTAAAGCCTGAGCAACCTCTGTGGCAGGACCGTTAATAAAGAATGCATCATATATATGTTTTTTTGCTGAAATTGGGAAACAGGACAACCAATTGGAAGCAACATCTGCAAGCAGAAGAGATATATATGATAAATATTTATGACCATACAACAAGAATATCACCATTGCATTAGGGGCCAAGATGGAGTTGAATATAATAATGCACCTAAAAGCATATGAAATATGCCACACTTCTATTAAAGCAGCAGAAGAACAAATCTGAAGCAAGCTTTCAGATATCTTTATGACCTAAAGTACTTAAAAAAGATCTTATAGGTTCATTCACTCTAATTCATGAATGAAGAAACTCACTATCGTCGCTTCTTGGCCGTTTTAGACCACACAAGTTTCCACATATATATTACATTTGGCAGTCCAATCCATTCCAGTTCCAGTTCAATTGCACCGGAACAATAATAAAGCATGAATATATTCAGAGCTCAACAATAAGATAACCAAAATCAATTTGTTTACCAAGTAACAAAACCCGAGCTAAAGTGGGAAAGGCAGCTCCTTGATAGAATGCTAACCACCAATTTTCCCTCTCGTCTTCTGAAGGGACCTTAGCACCAAGGACCTACACAACCCAGAATACTAATTCGCTTGCAGATTGATTGAAATAACTAAAAAGGAAAAAGAAAAAAAATGAACTAAAAAGTTAAAACTTTTGCCATTTTAAGTTGGACCTGATCTCTGTGGCGCTCATCCAGACTACCTACAAGTCCATAAAATCGATACAAGATAAGTTCACAAACAAAGAACTCTCGAAACTTTGAGTGATTGCTTGAGAACTGAGAGAGACCTGAAACAAGCAAAGAGTCCAGAGGAAAAAGAAGGACCGCTAGAGAGTGAAGTGCGCAAATGACTTGGTCTACGTGCTTGGCGGTTTTAATGATTGAGATCACCTCTCCAACCTTCTCAGGGACTCTGGTCTCTAGCTCTCTCCTTCTCTTCACATCGCTCTCCATTGTTAACGCCTGAGAAAGAAAGAGGGAATCAGTTAAATGGATACCTTTGCATCGAATACGACAACGTTTCCATTTGTATAGGAAATCAAAAGGCGTCGTTTCGATCATTATTCCTAACGACGTCGTAATACTCGATTATAGACTTAACTATAATAATACCCTCTTCTTCTTCTTTACGGCGTCGCCGTCGTGTTTAATCGCAACAGCAGTTGTAGTGTCGGAGTCCAAAAGGCAGCCACGACCAATTCGGGGCGGGTACCAAGCCCATGGCCTAAGCGAAGAAGAAGCTCGGTTCTGACCATAGCGGAAATCGTGAACTGAATGGTGGAGCTTTCCCGCACCAAAACAAACGGTTGACCTCAACGCCTTCAAATCCGCTGCTTGCCGGAAGTACGGCCTCACGCGAGCCCCCAAGCTTGCTGAGATGATAGCAGCTCTTCCCGATTCCGACCAAGACTCGCTCCTCCCCAAACTCTGTGCCAAACCGGTTAGCACTGCCTCCAGCATCGCCGTCGTCGCTTTCATATCGAAGCCGCTCCGCTGCCCTCATATTGCTACGCCAGGAAATATGTGTTTATTGTCTTGGTGGTCCGGAGTCGGATTTCGACTAAAGTACGCAGTCGTATACTGGCTATGAGCCTACTAGCATGCGCGATTCGAGCTGGGTAGGGTTTTGTATTGTGGTGAACTAAATGTTAAAATTCGAAACTTTTTGCTTATCGTTAGCTTTCCTTTTTGATTCAGATATAATCCATATGTTCAGGCGAGAAACAGTATTGATCAGCTTAAGCGATTGGGCCAGAGTGTTGATAGGGTTGCATTCATTTACTTGCAATTTAAATTAAAAGGATTTGTGAAACATCTTAAACATTCTCATTGCGTGGCTGTGTGGTTTCAGGTTGAGTTCATATTAATGACCGGTACTTTCATGTCGTTGTCAGCAGATTACCGTGAGTACTTTATAAGGAATCTTCATGATGCTTTATCAGGCCACGCTTCTGCTAATGTTGAAGAGGCAGTTGCCTACTCTGAGCACAATGCAGTGAAGTGCACTGGAATGACTATTGAAACGTGAGTATTTGTATGACTTGCATGGAAAGGGAAATCATAAATTTCTGATTAGGGATAAGTGATTTTGTAACTTTATTTGTATAGAAATGCAATGCTCCATTCGGAAGTTCATAAATTGCTTTTTTCGAGTGAGGAACTTGTGCTTATGGTTTGTATGTGCAAATTCTTTGCTTTTGAAATGTGAACGTGCCTTAGGGCTGACAAATGATGTTTATCTTGGACCTCATTTGTGTCAAATGTTTTCTTATGACTGTACATGATTGGAGATCGAATTTCAAAGCATTTATGAGGACGTTGCATGTTACACTAATAGAGGGAATATGGTAGCTGCTGTTGCTGTTGCTGATTGTTTTTGTTTGGCAAAAGATGCTGGCTTCAAGGTTGCTAATTATATGAACAACTAATGATGGAAGAAGTTTGTTTTCCTTTATGGTTTGATTTCGGGTAGGGGTGGGAGGATCAAGTATACGTGTACCTGAAATGTAGCGAACATACTTGTGTTTAAGAATTTTCAAGTGCATAAGGATTCCAGCCTTTTGGACAACTGTGAAGTTATTCTTTGTGTGCTTCATGTTCTCATTTAAAAATCTATAATATTTGATTTTCATCAGCCTTCCTCAGAAAAGTTATAGCTTTACAATAAGTAGTTCAGGCATCTCATGCCTTTTACCAATAGTATAGTGTTCTGCTTCTTCATCCCCTTTTTTGTTCTGTTAAATCTGTTGTAAATATTTTGCTGTAGGATGTTGCTCATGTGATGCCTGATCTTCCCAATGTTGGGTTGAGAGGGACCTGGAAAAGTTTCAAAGAGTTCTTTGAGAGCCCATTTGGAGCAGATGGACTAAAAATGTATCCTACTCTTGTGATTCGTGGAACCGAGCTTTATGTGCTATGGAAGACTGGCAGGTATGTAGTTGTTATCACTCACTTCTTAGTGTTCTGCATCCCTCTCTTGATCTGCCGTAGACAATAAAACATCGAAAAATGGTTAATTATCTGTCAAAACGGTAGCAATTTAGGTTCTTATTTGGATGATGAGGTATTATTTTAATTACCTGTAGTCCGCATCAAGTCTCATCTGCATAATAGTGTTTCAAGTCTTTTTAGTCTTTCCTTACTAAAGAAGTCACCTTTACGGGTGTCTATTAAGTATGGCAATGAGCCGGACACCGGAAATTTGGCCTGGGCTTGGCTTGAGACCCGATTGGGTCTTGGGGAACCGACCTGAATTCTTTAATTTTTGAATTAAAATTTAAAATTAAATTAATTTGTAATAAAAAATAAAATTATAAGCAATAAAAAAAGATTAAAATTAAAGTTATTTGGAAGGACCCATCCCGAATTCTATTCAAACAACCTCTATTTTAACCCATTTCAGTTCCTATAGACTCCAAACCTAATTCTGGAGCTTTTCATTATATTTTGAAATTATTCGGTAACTTTTTGGTTACTCGGAAGAATTTTCGAATTGAATCCGAAAATGACTGAATGTCACTGAAATTGTCCGGATTTCATTTAAAAGTATCACATAAATCTCCAAAGTACATTTAATGGCTTTTAAAGCTCATTTGGACTCATTCTATAACTTTTCGAAGTTTTCATAAAATTTTTGAAAAATTTTCTGTCGAGTCTAGAGCCATCTCTGGTATATTCGTAATCTCCGTTATGATCTTAATAATACACTTAAATGCTTAACTTACTCTAGTACACCATAAATAGAGCATTCTCTATAAAATGCATATAAAATACATTACACATTACAATCATTGAACTAAGATATTAAAATTAAGCATACATGTTCAAAACAAGTGGGGATTTTGAGATGATTCTAGAAGTGTTTTGCACTTTTACAGACTTTAGAAAATTTTGGGCTGGCCAAAATATAGTCATTGTGTTGTCGAAATTTTTAATAAAAATAATCACAAACAAATCAAAAAAAAAACTCCACTGCTTATATCTTTTTAAGTTAAGGCTTTTTGGTAAAAAGGGCGATATGCTTAGCTCCAC
>JANIPN010000007.1:52335601-52347265 GCA_027478595.1 Erythroxylum anguifugum | reverse complement strand
TCAGATTCTATAGATTAGATATCAGTATCTTAGAGATATTCTAGGATTATCTTCCTATATCTGTATAGATTATCTAGACTATTATGTACTCCTATTCATGTATATATTTACTGCATTCACTAATTAATGAATATAGAGAAAATAAGCTCTTATTCACATCCTCCTTTTCACCTTTTTTTCTCTGTTTACTCTCAGTTTTACTCTCATTCAAACACCGTGTCTTTTCCTGATTCTGTTATGCCCTGCATCACCAAGCCTTGTTGGAGACAAATGTCCCCTTCCAAGCTGTAATAAAAACATGGAAGACAAAAAAGTTAAGCTTAAAAGAGAGACAATAGGAGAGCTCATTGTTCAAATTTAGGAAGGCCTAGACTGAAAGCAACTATAACTGAAAGGGAAAAGGCTAGAAAAGATTTTTTTAGGTTCTTACTTGGTTCGGTTGATGTTGAAGGAATATCTTTTCAACTAGGAAAAATGGTCAAATTAGCCCTTAATTTTTTATGCCTTCAGATAATTTGGTCCCTTAAGGCGCATAAATTGAACAATTAAGTCTATTTTTGAGCAGAGAAGTAATTACTGTGCACACAATTAAAGTTTTGACATATGTACAAAGAATGGGAGTTCTGATGATATAACCACATTTAAGACTATAAATTATAGATTAAGAATTTTTTTTATAAATTAATCAAGACAGTATATATGTTGAACTGAAATCATGTCATTTGCAAATCACTTGTACGCTTCCGATGATACTTTTGTATATTCTACGTTATTCAAATCTGATTTGGTTTATATTTTGTTGATGTCCACGCAGTATTTACTGTTTTCCCAATTCAGGGGCTTATTCACATTTTCAAAAAGTTATAGGCCAACTTGAATTTTGTGTTTAACATAAGATCTTATTTTGATTCTATCACCTTTTGGTTATTTGCTATCCTCTTCCAATTTGTCCTTTTCTATAACGTCTCTTTGCTTACGATATTTGTAGTGTTTTAATATCTTCATCATAGTTTTTCTAGTACACAGGTGGAATACTGTGGCATAAGGGAAGGTTAAACTGATTGAGCAAGAAATGGCAGTAGGTAGCCAGAATTGCTTGCTGCAATATGCCTATGGTTTTATGTATTTTCATTTACATAAACTGACTTCATGTGCAATATTTGTTTGGTTTCTTAGTGTCTAGATGTTCTGGTCTTCTGCTCGATATCCTGTATGTTTTGCTTTACTGCTCGATATCCTGTTGTCTTTAATACTGCTACTGCATCATCTCTCTCTTGGACAGTTTTAGTTGGCCTGATGGATTGAAGGGTATATTTTCATGCTTATGAGACTGATTTTAATGATAATTAAATGGTAATACTGCAGGTTTTAACTCCACATTAAGGCAGGGTAATATCACTCATCATGAGTATATACAGGTCTGATATTCTTGCTATATCTGGATGCTGATTGGAAATCTGTTTTCCATTTTCATGATATTCTGCTTGGTATAGGTTGGGAAGGGAAGAGATGTTGGCCTAAACCAGATTGCCCTTTTTGAAGGGAAAGTGGCTGGAGGAAATGGAGAACAAGTTCTAAGTCGGGATGTATACAGGCTTGGGCAACTTTTTGATTTCTTCAGAATGCTCTCTTTCTATTTTACCACCGTTGGTTACTATGTCTGCACGATGGTATAACTTGCTTAGATACTGTGGCATATATAATGGGAACTTGTTCAGATAATAGTGAAGTATCTAACTGCAATTTCTCTTTGTTGCAGATGACAGTTCTCACTGTATATATATTTTTATATGGAAGGGCTTATCTGGTAATCAGCGATCATTATTATCATCTAAATAACATTCTTTTCTCTTAATGTCTATTCTTTTATGTAATCAACATCTTATTGCATTTAGCTTGTCATATATAACCTTTAGATTAGGTGACCTTTTACGTAGAGATATATGAAGATAACCTTAGAGTGAAGCTTCTTGGTTGAATTATAGACGTTTTTTTCCCTGTACACTTATTTCCGGCTTTTGAATGTAATTGATTGTTCTGTTGATATCATTCACAGCTTTGACAACATTAATGCAATGGATTAACTTTATTAAAGCGCTTAGGTTATGAAGTATTGTTCCCCACCTTGGTCCCTAATACAACATGTTAGTTCACTTCTAAGGATATCATTGGTTTAGGGGTTTCTAAAGCATTTTAGGCACCAGTTATAGGGTAATGATATCTTGTTTTTCGTCTCAAATCTTGATTCTTCTTTTATATTTTTGTGTTAATATTCTCGTTTTAGGTAATAATTATTTGATATGACATTAATGTTGAATGCAAAATGGAAGTTATGTAAGAACTGTTCACCAACCTGCTGGTATTGATATATGTTTTGGGAGAGAAAATGAAGCCAACGCTTTAGGATAGAGCAAGAAAGGCCCTACATATTCGATATTCACAGAAGGGACATAATATATCTTCGTACTATATATAAATTTTTGAAGCTTGTTTTGTCGATATTCTATGGCTTGAAATCTAGGAATGTGAGAGGCCAGTCCCTCCAGAGTTGAATTCTAGCGGAAGAGAGATTTTGACTTGTGCTTTAATGTTGCCTTGGAACAGAGTATAATTTTGACCAACATTTTGTCTCATTTTTTTTGCCATTGCTCACATATGAGGTGCAGATAGTATTTTAAGTCACAACCACAACCCTAGACTGGACCTGCTCATCAAGTTTTCCTTTTGTTTGGTGATATGCACTGGTGTTATTTACTTTCGGTGCTTCAAATCTCATCTGGGAAAATTTGGCAGCCAAAATAGTCATCTGTTACATTTGTGCTCTCGTACCTAGAGCATCTTTTCTCTTAACATTCTTAGATGTCTTATTGGATCTCTTTTCTTTTGTTATTTTGGCTATTTCTGAAGTCCAGAACTGTTCTTGAGAATAATCTCTTAAGCATACGCAAATGTTCGTTTGATGTATTGCCAACTCTTTCAGGCATTCTCAGGACTTGACAGTGCTATTTCACGACAAGCAAGAATCTCGGGTAACACGGCTTTGAATGCTGTTTTAAATGCTCAATTCTTGGTCCAGATTGGAGTTTTTACTGCAGTCCCAATGATAATGGGTTTTATACTTGAATTGGGATTGCTGAATGTGAGTCTTTGTATTCTTTTTTATTTACTTACAATTTTTCTGTTCAACTTAGAAATTTTGCCTTTTTGCATTAACAATAGGGATTTGCTTGCTCTTTTGATTTTGATTTTCTTATTTTAAAGGTTTTCAAGTTGTAGAATACCATTAAATTTTCTTCTCTGTGCTACTTCATTGACTGCAGGCTGTTTTTAGTTTTATCACTATGCAACTTCAGTTGTGCTCAGTCTTCTTCACATTTTCACTGGGGACTAGAACTCATTACTTTGGACGCACAATTCTCCACGGGGGTGCAAAAGTATCCCTCTCTCTCTCTCTTACACTCACTCACACACACACACACACACACAGGCACCTTTTGTTGTATTATCTTTCTTCAAGTGACATGCAAGTATCTTGGGTTTCAATGAACAGTACAGGGCCACTGGTAGAGGGTTTGTTGTCCGCCACATCAAATTCGCTGAGAATTACAGACTTTACTCCAGGAGTCACTTTGTTAAAGCGTGAGTTGCATTAATTAAGGATCTAGTTCTAGATTTTTATTTGTTTATTTTTGAATTATTACCACTGCTAGAATCAGGCTTCAAAGTAGGTAGATCACTTGCTTTTCTTTCTTAATTTTTTGGAATTTTGTTTTGGGAGGGTGGCGGTGGTGGGGATTAAGAGGGTGAGAAAGATGATGAATTGTTTAATTTTACTGCTGAAATGTCCTTTATCTTTTGCTTAACCTTCAATTCTTCCGTCACAGGCTTGAAGTGGCGCTGCTGCTTATAGTTTACATTGCATATGGGTACACATCCGGAGGGGCTGTTTCTTTTGTTCTGTTAACTGTTAGCAGTTGGTTCCTTGTCATCTCATGGCTTTTTGCTCCTTACATATTCAATCCCTCAGGCTTTGAATGGCAAAAGTAAGGGTGGTTTTTTTTTTCAGGTTACCTTCATTTACAAAATTAGATTGTTCACTATTGAGGTGATCGAGTTTGTTGAGTATGTCTTTGTTGAAAAAGATAGGTTCTATGGAGTATTAAACAATATTAATGGTTTATTAAACAGGACTGTCGAAGATTTTGATGATTGGACCGGTTGGCTTCTTTATAAAGGTGGAGTAGGTGTGAAAGGAGATAATAGTTGGGAATCATGGTGGGAGGAAGAGCAGGTATTATGAAATTTCATGTCACTTTAAATAATGAGTCAATTAATCTAATTTTTTTGGTCCCTTTTTGAATTTGCTTTTGGTTTCTCTTCAAGTTCATTATATCATGTACTGACTGTAAACTATCGAGATAGCCTACCAAAAAAGGAGAATGTATTATACTGTGTCAACAATCACCGAGAAAAAAATAAAAGAGAAATTCTGGCTTTGAGAGATTTGCAGACGCACATAGCACCTGAACCCAAGGCTGGGTGTTTTTTTAATCGGCATACTCATTTTCTGGGAATTCTGTCAATGCCCTTTGTTAGTAGATTAATGATTTCTGCATTACATTAAATGTATTAATTTCATGTTGTTTCTCATCAAATATTTATGTGAGCTTGTAGGAATTTTGTTTTTATCCCTTTTTTTTTCCACATGTGCTGGCTCATTATATATGACTTGGCTGTGGTTGACTATTGTACTTGCAGTTATCTCAGGAATTATTTCCTTTGTATGCAGATGCATATCCAAACTCCGAGAGGTCGTATATTGGAAACAATATTGAGCTTGAGGTTCTTAATGTTCCAGTATGGTGTTGTATACAAACTTCATCTCACAGGAAGGCATACTTCTCTTGCGGTACAATCCTTATTCTTTCCTCTTTTTCATTGTTAACTAGTTTCTATTTTTTCCAGATCTCAAAAGGACATTGTCCTAGTGAATTAATTAGCTCTAGGTTTGGTGACTGCTGTTCTTTGTTCTCCTAAGAACAAGGACGGCTGGTTCAGTTAGTCCATAGATTTCATCCTTGAGAGTTTTCTCTTTCCTAATCTCCTCTTGTTTGAATTCCTTTTGCTCCTACCAAATCTTGCTGGTCTACACTTGTCACATTTCAGTTGTAACCACCTAGACGCTAAGGTTTTAATATGTGTGATCTTTAGGTTACTTTGTGTAATTGCATGTCCTTATATTGGTAGATAATTGTTTCTTATAATTTCTTCCACTGTACAGGTCTATGGTTTCTCCTGGGTCGTATTGGTTGCTTTTGTCATGCTTTTTAAGGTTTGTTTTCTTCATTTTCTGTTACCCTCTTTGTTCATCTGGATTTTGATTTTACTTCCACTGAGATATACTTTTGTGCGCTTGCTCTTTACCTTGCAGATATTTACCTACAGCCCCAAAAAGTCTACCAACTTGCAGCTACTGATGCGGTTCTCGCAAGGCGTCTTATCAATAGGACTTGTTACAGCCCTTTGTCTTGTAGTCGCCTTCACCGAGTTATCGATTCCTGATCTTTTTGCAAGCATCCTGGCATTCATTCCTACCGGATGGTTCATCCTCTGTGTAAGTTAAAAGGATCATCCTATGTGTAAGTTAAAAGGATTCTTTTCTGCATTTAATTACCTTGGGGTAAGAATAATGTTCTGAAACGAAATCCAAACCCATTCGTAACTTTCTGTCGAGAACATCGTACCAATTTAGTATCACATCAGACTGTTGAAAAAGAACAGAGCCTTTATGCCACATTTTTTATGGCTGTGTTCGTGAAAATAGTGTTCAGGGATTCAAGTTAAACTGTGTGATATTTGACCACCTAATGATACTAGGCAAGTTTGATTAGACAGAACTGTCTGCTCGCCACTTCTTATTCTCTCTTTTGGGGTGTGGAGGTTAGGGTGAGGAGCAATGCTCCACATGTTTCTGGTACTGTTCCTCATCGAATGCAGTCACTAACTTTAATTCTCCTCAACAGATCGCTATCACATGGAAAAAGGTTGTCAGGAGTTTAGGATTATGGGATTCGGTGCGGGAGTTTGGAAGATTGTACGATGCCGGCATGGGTATGATCATTTTTGTGCCAATTGCAGTCCTATCATGGTTTCCGTTCATTTCCACGTTCCAGTCTCGACTTCTATTTAACCAAGCCTTTAGCCGTGGGCTTGAGATCTCTATCATCCTTGCTGGAAACAAAGCAAATGTTCAGGCTTGATCATTAGGGGTCAAAACCGCAATTTTATGACACTTGAGAGCTGAGCTGACTTGGAGGTGTATTTTTGTATATAGGTTTTTGAGTAAGTACTGTTCTGCTGTATCTTTTAGCATATTGAGTGTATTAGTTTGATTTGAACTGAAGAGGAATTTGTCAGTTGATTTATTTAATTCCACAAAGGCTGATTTTGTCAACTTTTTCCATGGTGACTAAATGTTTGCTCCTTTCATATGCTTCCATTTAGGATCCCTCTTCTCTGCCATGGAAATATGTATTCGGAAAGCCTTTTTAAAGACAAAAGGTGAAGCTGAATGATTATAGAATTTCTAAAAGCTGCAAAGGTTACTAACAGCCTTCTGAAACTATGCCGAAGTCAATATCTAAACTAAATCTCTCTTAAATTTTAAAAAATTGCATGATATTGAAAAAAAAAATTACACAGACGGGATAAAGTTTACAAAGAAAAAGAAAAACAGATGAAATATTCATGATTCTTAAAACTTTGGGATGTGTGAAATAAATCTTCTGGTTAATCAAATATTTATAACCTTAGCATTCAGTTTCTTCAATGGACGTTGACTTCTGTAAAGTTCATTTTCCTTGAAAGAGAGAAACAATGTTTCAGGACAAGAACGAAGAAACTCATCCACTTGGACATTAAGTAGATTGGCATAACAGATTCACATCATTCATTGGCTTATGCCCCTTTTCTTCTTCTTTCAATTTATCTTACTTTACAATCAAATTTCATGCAGAAGAAATGGCTCTGCTGATGTTGAATCCATCGTAAATTGTGGAACCTTGAGAGTTAAATCTGTTTTTAAGTTAAAACTCGGACCACAACGGACATTTTTTTAACTTCCGCAATTCTCAATTTTTTCCTGACGCTTTCCATAATCAATTAGAGTTTAGCCAGACACTACCTTCACGGTAACAGCTTAGAGACAAAAATATACTATCAAAAAGCGGCATAATGGTTTGAAGAAAATGTACTCGAGTCTAAAATCTACTACAGCACAGCTAATCAACAAATTTACATATCCTGATTTCTCTTTGGCTTGAAGTAAAATGCTGACACAAGATAAATATATAATGCCATTGGTTTGAAAAGCTTGCGGCAGCTAACCAAGAAATTGAAAGTAAAGCAAATATCAACCATTGCGGGAAAAAATGAAAAAATTCGAAACCCTTCATTTGTTTCGCCCTATTAGCTAGAGCCGTCTTAACCCAAAAATTTCTACATAGGCTGCTAAGATGCAAATATCATTTTCCAATTACCACATATAGGCTGCTAAGATGCAAATATCATTTTTCAATCGCCACACATAGGCTGCTAAGAGCCATACATAGGCTGCTATGATGCAAATATCATTTTCAATTGCCAGTTTAAGCCATTGAGGCTTCCTCACTCGCAGAATTGCCAAATGGTGTCGGCCCATCAACCCTAGATCCTGCTGAAGAAGGTAATTGTTCTGGATGGTTAAATTTACAAGCTGGCCCAAATTTGCAAATGCCATAGCGGCTGTAGTGGGAGCAGATGTTTTGATCCTAAAATGGAAAAAGGGTTCATCAGAAATGAAAAATGTGGATATTTTTTATGGCAACAATGTAAAGTTACGTGGTAGGAGTAAACCAAACGTGAAGACTACCAGTGCGGTGATAAAAATGATTTTCTCAAAGGGAAAAACTCGTCAGTTAGGTCTTCCTACATCTGTAAAAGTTGTTACTTATAACTAAACGTATATAGTATCCAGTGGAAAATAGTCAGAAAAGGTATGAAACAGCAATCTCTGTCAACTTCGCCTCATAAAATCAATCAAGTCACTGGACATACTCTAGCATGTCACATGGTAGGGAAATACAATAATTTTCTGAAAATTGCTTCTGAAATTATACCTTAAGGATTTTTTAAACAAATAAAAAACAACTTACAGGTCTTAATGGCAGGCCTTTGTTACTGAGTGCACACGGTGGTGACTTTGAGATACGATTCTTTGGATGATGATATTTGCAGATAGATTTAAACTTACAGTCCCCAGTTTTCATATAAAAACTGCATTCTGGCTCACCAGGCCGTTCAGGTAATTCATTCACTACCGACTGCTGCTGATGTCCATAGAGATTAGGATCAGTTGCAGAATTGTTCATAACATATGCTGGAGACAGGGGCATGCTCCTTTCTGGAGGATATACAGGAGCCTAGAAATCACAGAAAGATCCAATAAATGCATTAAATGTTGTTCCTACAAGGTTTGCAAGAGGACGAGATGTGAAGTCGTCGAACACAATCACAATCACATGTCCATATATATATATATATATATATATTAGTAAAGAAAAATGAACACAAGGCAGAGATCAAGTATACCCTCTATATAAGTGGGCAAAAACAACAATTAAAAGATATATGCCTCTAATATCCTATATTAGCTTATCCAACAAGTTTCCCTTCTAACTTGACAGAGTCATGCGCACGAATTGGCAAGATTATTTGCTATCTTGAATTGAATAGAAAATCTTCATCAGGCAAATGCACACCTAGCAACTTGATTCATTTATTGAGAAACCAACCAAACTAGACAAATCACTAAGCTAATCTCAATCAGAAATTAGACTAGAAAATAAATGAATAGTATTGAAAGACAAAAGATAAAGACCCTTGACAAGTTTTAGCAGCATCGACAATAACGTGGGAGACAACAAACAAGAAACATTGACCAAGTGGATGAGATAAATAGCACAAAAACAATGGAGAATAATGTGTAAACCTGATATCCATTCCATTCTGAATTTTGGGTAGCAACCCCTTGTGTTGGTGAATACATCATCGGAACAAAGGGAGCAGCCTCATTTAAAGCACTTGAAGAAGACCACGATGACACACTTGATTGTGATGGCCCCTGTAGAGAAGCAGAGCTTTCATTGCCAAATGCTGAAGGAAGTTCACTTCCTTCAGCAGCTGTAGGATCTGGATGATTGAACCTGCAGCTAGCTCCAAACTTGCAGGAGCCATTCCGCATGTAATATGGACAATCTTTTTCCCCCTGTAATCAAGAAATATCAGCATGAGCAATGGAACACAAAGAAAAATCTCCATATCACTTAGCGACAGAAAATTCTTTAAGGTTTGTCATATGCAATACTGGTCTGATAGGAAGGCCCAGAAAATTAAGCTCTGAAACTGGCAACACGGGATATTTTGATCTTGAGTGGTTGAATCTACAAGTATTTCCATACTTACAGCCGCCTGTCATCAAGTAATACTGTAGGAGACCCAAGAAGAAAAGATAACATTTAGATTAAGAAACCAACTAAACTTTTTGGAAAAAAAAGAATATTAGCATCCCATAATTATCTACCTTGCAGTTTACATAACTCTTTAAAAAACATAGCTAGAGAGGGCATCAATTTTAAGGAATTAAGGCTTGTGAAAATTATTACATATTCCAACAGAGGAATCCCAAGCTTCCAGAAAATGAGTAACTTGTGTGCATATTAAACTGCCAGCTGCAGAGGATCAGTACGTAGTTTTTCTTCAAAAACGTTATGCAAAAAATGATTAGTACGGGATATTTCTGCAATTTATTCCTAGTAAGAAAAAAGTAAAGTAATCATTTCAGTTTGGAAATTATTCAGCACAAATGAGACTTAAATTGCCAAGAAAGACCCCAAACAAGTACAAAGATATGCTTAGGCCAAACAGAAATCTCAAATAATCTATGAGACTAATGACCTTGCATTCTGTCTGGCCTGGCCTCTCAATAGCTTCTTCTCCTTCTGGAAACTTCTCTTTGACAGGCTAATTGACAAAAAGATAAGAAAAGTTTAGGCAGCATATAAATCCAAAACATCATGCATGAAATAAATCCGAATACTTCCTTTAGAACCAATAATTTTTTAACCAATCAAGAATAACCACGGAAAAGAACATCCCAGTCTCCAACAAACAAAACCCTTATTCCCTTTTCCTTGTCCTTTTGACATTCATCATTAACAAAAGCCAGAAATTCTTCTTACAAAACATAACAGTAACATAGTTATGCATCAAAAGATCCCTAATTTTACTGCTAAATAAGCAATGAACGTAAATAAAGTAAGCACGCATCTTCTCCCAAGCAGTAAGAATAAGATTGCATCTTTTCAAGCATACAGTCGTCCTGAACCACAACCATACAAAAAAGCCAAATGCAAATACAGGCAGCGAAACTTACCGTGATTTGCCTTCTAATAGGGTGATTAAACTTGCAATTGTAACCAAATTTGCAAGACCCAGTTTTCATATAAAAGGGACAATCTTCAGCATCAGGCCTAAGAGGATACTGATGGCTTATACTATCACTATTAATCCCCTCAATACCGTACCCAATCTTTTCAATCTCACTCCAAACCACGTTCTCGTGCTTGTCATCATTTCCACCGTTCTCTAATTCATCTTCACTTAAATTATTCAAATGTTTCCCTTCTTCCTCATTCTTAGCCCCTCCAAAACTCAACTTCTGCTCTAGTTCTTTGCGGACACTGTTCTCTTCAACAACGACCTGATCGTCAGTGAAACGCCCCTTCCCTTTATGCAAATCCAAGTGCTTGTGTGACTGTTCGGGGAATTCATCTTCTCCGACCGTCTGATAAAGACCGTACGGCGAGGAATCGCGAGAGGATGGGGATGAATTGAACCCAAACTCGGGGCCCCCATTGGGATTAATGAGGGAATTCGGGTATCTAGAGCGTTCCATTTCTGCTCCGCATTTCAATTTGTCGAAACCCTATATTTTGCACACAGAGTGTGCCTTTGTGCTAGTGAGATAAGAAGACGAAGAAAGAATGTTGTTGGATGAAAGACATTAACAAGGAGACAACAATTTCTTTAGAACTGGTCACCTTTTAAAAAAATATTTAAAAAAACAAATATATAATTTTTGGTTCACATTTTATTTATTTTATAATGTTATGTATATATATATATATATATATATATATTTGGTGCAAAGGAAAGAAAGATACAAATAGAAAAAGAAACTAGTCCCCGACAAACATGACGCCAACAACATCACCAAGAACCGCAACAGTCACAAACTCCGGGGGAGTGAGCCAAAATTGAAACGGTTCCTGTCCATGGCTTCCTCGTTTAGTTAGAATATCAGCAACGCTATTACCTTCTCGAAGAATATGCTCACAACGGACAGACCAGTCCCAACGGAGAATAGCTCTGATATTCCCAATTAAATTACTATGGGGATGAAACGTCCAGTCAGTAAGTTCCAGGCACCGGAGAGCTTTTAACGAATCCGAAAATAAGCAAACATCTTTATAGGAATGATTCCAGGCATCAAGCAGACCAGTTCGAATAGCTAATAACTCGGCACCCATATTTGAATCCCTACCCACAAATTCAGAAAAACCGCCC
>JANIPN010000007.1:52260346-52286518 GCA_027478595.1 Erythroxylum anguifugum | reverse complement strand
GGGTTGAAAATCCACTGTCATCCCTATGGGTAGAGTAATACCCGAACCGAACCCTACCCATTGTCATCTCTACCTAGGAAACCTCTTAGGGACTTGATGTTGGTAGGAATTGGCCAACTAATCATTGCTTCAATTTTTTCAGAGTCAATGGAAACTCCATCTTTAGAAATTATATGACCTAGGTACTTCACATGAGTTTGTGCAAATATACACTTATTGACCTTAATAGACAACATTTTTTTCCTCAACTCTTCAAACACATATGGTAAATGAGTTTTGTGCTCCTTCAAATCCTTACTATAGACAAGAATGTCATCAAAGAAGATTAGGACAAACAACCTGAGGAAAGGGGCTAAAACTTCATTCGTTAAGGATTGGAATGTGATTGGTGCATTGGTTAAGCCAAAAGGCATCATTAGAAACTCATAGTGGCCTTGGTGAGTCCTAAAGGCAGTTTTAGGGATATCCTTCACGTTCATTCTAACTTGATGATAGACTAATCTAAGATCAAGTTTTGTGAAAATTGCAGCTCTGTGTAACTCATCTAGTAGGTCATCAATCATGGGTATGGGAAATTTGTCTTTGATTGTCATGCCATTTAGCTTCCTATAATTCACACACATTCTCATTATTCCATCTTTCTTTTTTACAAGTAAAACTGGGGAAGCAAAAGGACTTTAGCTAGGTTGGATGATGTAGTTTTGTAATATTTCTTTTATCTGCTTCTCAATCTTGGTTTTCTAGTAATAAGGGTATCGATAGGGCCTCAAGTTCACTAGTTGGCTTTCAAGTTTGAATGGAATTTTGTGGTCAAGGGTTCTTCAGGGTGGCAATATCTTTGGTTCTTTGAAAAGATCAATATAGGTGTCAACTAGCTGTTGTATTGGTTTCAGAATGGTATGTTTTAAAGGTTTTGATTTGATAGAGTTAACATGGGCTATCCATTCCATTTCTACCTTTTTTAACATTCTATCTATCAATTTAGTACCAACCATTTTAATGGTAGCAATCTCATCAACCCCTTTAAGCTCATAGGAGTACTCCTCCCTTCAAACCTCAATGTAAGGGCTTGAGATCCTCTGTCCCCATTTTGGTGTACCTACCTTGTCCTATTCAATCCAAGCCATCCATTTGTGTGGGTCCCACATAAATGAATGGTTTGGATCAAGTGGGATAGAGTAGGTACACAAAAATGGGTACAGAAGATCTGTACCCCAATGTAAGGCTGTTATAATCAAAAGTAATGGGACTCACAATTTTCAACCAATCAACTCCTAACACCATGTCATATCCCACCAATTTAATGATTTGACATTGAATGTAAATTCATTTCCCTGCATTTTCCAAGTCAAAATCTCATACACCAACCTAGAGACAGTTCTGTTTTCATTTGCCATAGTCACTAATAAGGAAAAAATAGGGGTAGGTTCCATAGGAGTATCTTGAATGGCCTATGGGTCTATGAAACTATAGGTAGCACCAGTATCAATCAGTATGATCAATGGTTTACCTACATATGAGCCTTTGACTCCAATAGTGCTTGGGGTGTTGTATCCAATTATTGCATGCAATGTAACATCTTTAGTCTCTCCTTGCATTATCTCCTTTATCTGCTCTCCACAGTCAGCTGCAATTTCAGCATCAGCACTATCTTCTGTTTCTAGTGCATATAGAGTCTTAGGCTTGCTTTGATGACCAAGAAAATATCTATCTCCACATTTGTAGCATTTCCCTTTTTTGAACTCATAATGTGTCCCCAAATTTGGATTTTCCACTTTTTTGTTTGCAGAGTTCTTAGCATTGATAATGCCTGTTTTGAAATAACAGGATTTAATCTTCTGAATAGTAGCCTCCAACTTTAGCTCTTCTCGCTCGGCCACATGATAAGTTTCATCTAAAGTCTGTAGGTTGATGATAATTAATGCGTGTTTAATTTCATCTTTCAATCCTCCAATAAACTTGTGAGTAAAATGATCCTCATCTAACTGTGGTCTCAATTCAATTAGGTAAGCCCACAATTCATCAAAGGATTCAATATACTCAGATACACTACCAGTTTGTTTCAAATTATTAAATGATGCGATAATACCTCCAAAGTTCTGCTTCTCAAATCTGTTTAACAATGTCGTGGACAATTTAGCCCAAGTCATCTCCTCTCATCCCACTAGATAGTTTTCGAACCATCTCTCATGGGCTTGGGCCCATTAGTTACAACAGACTCCGAAGGATGTTAAAATAACTACTATAACTAATTTTTATTCATTGCTCTACTCATCCATTCTTAACCAAAGGTCAGGGGTTCGATCCTTGACTTTGGGTATGGAGCAGCCTTAAATCCTTGGGCCAGCTGTCTTATCCTGTGAGGTGCCTACAAATCAGCGAGGGGATTAGTCACTGGATCCGCCGGTGAATACCCTGATCTAAGACCAAAAAAAAAATAAAAAATGGCAATATATAATGGATTGGATAGTGTGTGCGTATGACTGATAACATGCATGATGATGATAGTGGGTTGTGATAGTTGCATATTTATGTTGCATTGATATTTATGTCATGACAGATGTATGACTGATAACATGCATGATGATGATAGTGGGTTGTAATAGCTGCTTATTTATGTTGCATTGATATTTATGTCATGACAGATATGTAACGGCAGGAGGAGAGATATGGATTTGTAAGAAAGATTGGAGAGACGACAAAGGAGTCGAAAAGAGACAAGTATCATCTAGAGTTTTTTTTAAAAAAAGTTTCAGACCTTCAACTTTTGAAAAGTTTCATTTTAGTCCAAATATAAAACTTGTATTTGAAACACGTACCAGCCAAAAAGAATGATATCAATCGGTAATAAAGACCCGTACGAAATCACTATCTAACAAACTATTTTTTGGCTTTAATGTCTTTAATGTCTTTGTTTCTACTTCCTTTGAATGTTTGCAGGAAAATTGAATCTATGATGAATGCTTTTTATTAGACCTCGAGTGGTGGGGAATCAACTGGAATCCGATAGCGGAGATGAGACTCTTTGTGTATTCCGAAAGATAAGGGTGGTCTTGCATATAAACGTATCCACGAGTTTAACCTTGCTTTTTTGGCTAAGCAGGGATGGCGTTTATTACAAAATCCATCTCCATTAGCTGCAAGAGTTCTAAAGGAAAGGTATTACGAAGACTCCTCATTTTGGGCAGCAAAACTTGGTAATAACCTTCATACATATGGCGCAACATCTTAGAAGCTCGAGATGGGTTAACGGGAGGCTGCTATAGGCGTATTGAAGATGGGAAAGATACTTTGGTGTGGCATCATCCATGGTTGCCTGATCTTGCTCAACCATATGTGGTGTCTACTATGACTTCAGGTTTGGATCAATGCAAAGTTTTTTCTTTTATTATACTGAGAAAGGAGTTGAAAAGAGACAAGTATCATCTAGAGTTTTTTTTTTAAGTTTCAGACCTTCAACTTTTGAAAAGTTCCATTTTAGTCCAAATATAAAACTTGTATTTGAAACACATACCAGCCAAAAAGATTGATATCAATCGGTAATAAAGACCTGTACGAAATCACTATCTAACAAACAATTTTTTGGCTAGTAAAGTACTATACTCGTGCCATTAATGCCTTACTATCAATTCAAAATTTATCCGTTAACTCCAAATTGAGCGGCAAAAATGCCATCCCCACCAAACACACACGATGTAAGACAAAGCATGCAATGCAACTTAGAGATTCTTCTCCAACTGCGTACGATCCTGCAAATACTAAATTGCACAAGTATTTACAAATATCAAGCACTCCAAGGTCTCACCTTGAAATAAGAATTAGCATTGACATTCATTGTAGAATTATCAATCAGTTTGAATGTTCAATCAATTGCTCAACTTGCAGTGATTTGCAAGACCCAATTAAGGCCGCCGGTGCAAAAGCCGATCAACTTGGTTACTCTGAATTACAGTTACAGGGAAATCCTATCACTATCTTTAGCCCTAGTTCTACCCTGTCAACAGGACAAAGAGTCTCATTAGCAATGTTAAATACACGGTTTTTCCTTGTAAGGAATCACCCCCTGCCTTTTTTTACAGAGTGACCAGTCTTCCTCTTGTGGCGACTGAAGTCCGACACAAATCTGAATGTCTGTCCACATCCTTCCTCAGCACATACGTAAGGACGATCACCCGTGTGAACCCTAATGTGTTCAGTCCGAGCCCATGCCCACTTGAACGTCATCTTACAGCCCTTCCAGGGGCACTTAAGGGGGCGGTCATCCAAGTGGACTCGACGGTGCTGCACTAGATATTTGTGGGAGAAGAACTTCTTCCCACACCCCTTGACAGGGCAAATGTTCCTTTTATGCACTGCAAGCTCTTGTTTTGTGCGGAAGCTCATGGCACATCCCTCAATATCACACTGATATTCTTCTCCTTCACCCTTGACTTTGCGATTCTTGCGGCCAGCTGGAGCCTTCACAACTGAAGCGCACTTCACATTTTTCTTGGACTTTTGCTGCTTCTCTTTTAGGTTTGTGTCTGACTTTTTTGACTTTGAAGGTCTTTGCCTGAGGCGCGTACTAGGTCCTCCTTCAAGCTCCTCCTCAACTTGAGGATTAATCTGTCTAGAATTGTTATTTCTAGCATCTCGAATCCGTGATGTCCATTGTTTTGCTTGCCTGTCTTGTTTGATTGATTTAGGGGCATCTTTCTTTGTTAACCGAGACATTCCTTGCTTCATCAGCTGAGAAGTTTCCAGTTTCATCTGGCGAAGTGTCAACTGCTTGTTCTGCTTGCTTCTAAGAATCCGGCTGGACTGCTTCTCTGAATTTTCCTCCAACAAATCATCAGATGCTGCATCATCTCTCTCAATCAGGCTGGCTCGCTTACCTCTAGGAGTTTTCCTAAGCTGCCGTTGATTGTTATCCTCCTGCAGATCATCTGAAACTACAGTTTCCCTCTCAATGAGTTTGGCCTTCTTACTTCTTGGGATCCTCCTGGGCTGCTCACGAGTATCATCCACTAGAAAATCATCTGAGACTGCATCTTCCCTTGCAACAAACTTCACCTTTTTGCTTCTAGAAGCTGTTCTAAACAACTGGTTAGTATTCTCTTCTGCCGACTCATCAGAAACTGAATGTTCCCTCTCAATAAATTTGGCTAGCTTATTTTTTAGAATCCTTTTGCTCTGTTGATGCATATTGTTTCCCAGAGAATCATCTGATATCACATCTTCCATCTCAAAACCTTTAGATCGCTTGCTCTTGGAGAACCTCTTGCGCTGCTGATAATTTCTTTCCTCCAGTAAATCATCTGATGCAACATCTTCTCTCTCAGTATATTTGGCTTGTGTGCCTTTGGAAAATCTTCTGTTCTGCCAATGGGAACTATTCTCCTTAGAATCATCTGAAATCACAGTTTCTCTATCCATATATTCCGCTTGTTTTCTTCTGGAAGCCCTCACATGAAGCCTATGAGAACTCTCCTCAAGTGAATCATCTGATAATGCATCTTCAGTCTCAAAATGTGGTGCATGCATATTTCTGGAGATCCTCTCCTCCCACTGACCACTATAATCTTCCTGTGAATCATTGGAAATTTCACCTGCCTTCACACATTTGTCTAGCTTGCTCCTAGCAAATTTCCTATGTTGCTTGTGATAATTGTTCTCCACTAAACCACAAGAAACTGCCACCTTCCTCTCAGTAGGTTTAGTTTGCTTGCTTCTAAGAGTTCTACTGAATTGTTGCTGAGAGTTATCTTCCAACGAATCTTCTGAAACACTATCATCTCTTTCAATAGATTTGGCCTGCTTACTTCTATGAAATTTACCCAAGTACCGATGAGAAATATCATCCAATGAATCATATGAAACTTCTCTCTCCATGTACTTTCTCTTGTTCCAACTATGAATCATTGAATGCTTCTTATCAGGATTATCCTCCATTGAATCATCTGAAGCTACAGCTTCAGTCTCCATATATTTCCCTTTCTTAATAGACCTGCTCTCTGCTCTCATTTTCCGCTTCCTCCGGTACTTTCTAATGACTGAATCGGTATCTTTTCTGTTGGTACTTCGTGGATTCTTTTCGAGCTTTTCATCAGATATAGCCCACCCATGGAAATTCCTTTCCTGTTCATGTTCTTGATCTTGTGCTTCACAATCCCATTTTGCCAGAAGAGGATGAACTTGATTTGACATCCAAACTTTTCCACACCATTTCCCAGCCACCACTTTTTTCTGCTTGCCAGGCCTCCTTCCATTAATATTAGACTTTGAGAGAGAGCTAATCGGAGAAGTTCGGCCAAAAGCATTATATATGACAGAATTGTATGGCATCTGTTTACTGTAAAGAGGAGAACGACTGAGGTTCGCACTATAAAAGAGATTAATCCCCAACTTTGCAGCCCAATCCCCATTCCCTGGTATGGCATCTTCACTATCCAAAGCTAATTGTATCCTCTCTTCATCATCTTTAGTGGCATCTGTAAAATTGCTCTCACTCCAAAGATAATCAATTCCCAGTTCTTCTGACACCAATTTTGCTGCAGCTTCTATCCTGGGATACTCTGCAAATGTTTTTGGCAAACCCCATGTGTATTGAATAGCGTAAACAACAGAAACTAGGATAATATAGTTTGGAGAAAAACGAACAATGTTCATCCAATTAAATAAGAAAAATTACCAATAATCCACTATGCTGTTTAAACCAGTCATACTTCACTACTCATTATCCGTTAAAAGCAAATTAAAAGAGGCCACAAAAAACAAAATGACATATTTATTTTATAAATGAAACATGAGATCATAATATCGCAGCACACCTGGATGGCAGAGAAGCAATATATGCACTCCTCCAATTGGACGGAGTTGCTGTTCCACTTCTACAGCATGTTGAAGGCAGAAAACATGCATTCGAGAAGAGTCTTCATCAGATCTTTGACCAAATGATGGATCTGCATGCTCTGTTGGTCCAACAACCGAATTAAACTTCGCTTTTTCAGCATCAGAGACCACCGGGATACAATTTGCCTTTTTATGTGGCATTACTAAGGAATCTTCTAACTTGGCCTCCAAAACATTTGTTTCCCTGCAAGCAGCACTATTGGTTTCAGACTCAACAGAAAACTCTGCAGTCTGATCACTTATATCCCAAAATTTGGAGAGTCTATGATCAGCATGGCAATCATGAGTTTTCAAGGCAACCTCATCCTCATAATCAACTCTAGAATGGGATGGAGGTATACTATCAGTGGCAAAATCAATAAACTCTCGCTTAACAGAAGTCAGAGTTGAATTTTGACCATGATATTTACTTTCTGATGAATAAGGCATCCTGTTAACTATATCACCATCTTTAGAAACATCTATCTCATTCTGATCTTCCTCTGAGTCCGAAGAGTTTGCATAATTCAAAGCTAAAAGGCCAAGTGAAGAAGCCTCTTTCTGTGTTGCAGAAGCAGAAGGCACTCCAATACTTTGATTTACCATCTGAACTTGGCAATGAGTAGACTGAAGGGGAACATTAAATAAACCATCTGCTGCATTCTTTTCTACCAGTCCTGGAATTTTTAGGGCAAAAAATGTGCTCAAAACCAGTGCCAGAAAGGAAATCACTCAAAAGGACACAGAATCTACAATGGGAAGGAAACAAAGAAATGTTTCTTAATGGTACAATATGTGTGGCATGGGTAAAAACACTACAAATAATACAAGAGTAGTCAATGTCATCAAGTAGTTTAATGAGAACAGCGCCCTTGCACCATCAATGCCCTTGCCATATAGGTTAAAAAAATGAATAATGCAGGAACCCAGTAAGTTTGAATATCATCAAAAATAGTGTGTTGAGGGCCTTTAATGTCCTTAAAAGAAATGCAAAACATCTTCTCAATCAACTAATGCAAAATCAGTATAGTAAAATTTTGTAATTGCTACCAACAGAACAGACTATATAGTGTTTAAACATGTTACAAAGGTAAGCACAAATAAGCAGATTCTCCATGTAACCTACTTGTCAAGGATTTATTCTCAAAAGTTTTTGGATTATCACTGGCAAAAGCAAGCCCATCCCTATTTACTCGAGAACCAACGATCCAATCATTAAAGAAACTACAATCAGCTGACATGAGGTATCTAGCAGCTGCTTCTCTTGGTTGGATAACAGCAACACAGTCAAAGCTCAAGATTCCACAAGTGACACATGAAAACAGTCTCTGATCCAACAACTTATCACCATGGACTGCACTTTCTCTTTCATTGTCTCCATTGGTAGTGTATGTCTCATTATTGCCCCTTTCATCTGACAAGGAAAAGTTGCTCCTTTCGTACAAAGAAGCAATCTTTGCTTTCAAGGAAAAAAATCCTTTTACTTGACTCATTCCATGATCACTATCAGATACGATTTCATCAGAAACTGAACCTTTTGTGGATTTAACAAAATTCTTGCGACTGTCTAACCCAAAGGAGGGGTTCAACCTTAACTGTGACCCAACACGTAATTTTGAGCAAACAGAAATATCTGAAGCAGTTTGGGGAAGCAGCACAACTGAAGATCCTTTTCCAAGAATATGAAGCAGCTCATTGTTCTGAATAACATTCTTTGCAAATAGTTCTTTAACCAGTGTTTCACCTTCACCCTTTTGCTTATCTTTGAGTCTAGAACTCCGAGGCTTTAGATTCATACTTGCAGATGGTCTGCAAGGTGAAAACCAGAAATAAGCATTGGTGGTGGTTTAGAATCAAACAGAACTGCAGCAACTTTGAATGTGCAAGTATCTAGACTAGGAGTTCTGCTGAAAGCTTAAGCGTTTTAAACAAGTTCCAATAGGAACTTTTCTTTTTCGAGTCAAGTTAAAATGCAAAATTAATTGAAACATCATGTGAAAAACAGCACAACAGAAGGAACTAAAAATGTGACACAATCACAAACACTCATCACACTTACCTGACATCTTTCAAAAAGGTAGAATAGAAATTTCAATCCAACAAAAAGTTATGCAATCAGCTGGACTATAATGGATTTCAAATTTGACTACATATGACTAGATTTTAAACAATCTGTACAAAATTTTGGCCAGAAAACAAGATCTAACTACATAAGGGGCGACGCCTTGCAAATCAACAAGTCTTAAACAGAATGTTATTGCTAATTCGATAATAAAAAGAAAAGTGAAAATGCTAACGAACCATGGATTCATCATTCAAATAAACTATTGATGAACTATATACCTTGTACAAAATTCTAGAGCAAGATCATAAAGTAACTGGAAATGAGACACCATGGGCGGGTAATTAATTGAAGCTCTTCGAATAGCAGCTTCTTTAGCAACCCTCAACCATTCAGGTGTTGCAATATTAGCTGCCTCACCACAATTAAATCCTGAAAGTTAAAAATCATTGACAAAATAAGCATCTACACTAGTTAGAAAATGCAATAAAAATAACAAAAGGTCTCCAATGTCTCAAAAGAAGAAAATAAACTGGCAGATATAGGTATTACCATGACTGAACCCTGAATGATAGGCTCTGGGGAAGGTTACAACAAACTCCCCAGCATTTTGAACCAGCCTGATTGAATAGATGCAATGGTTAGACTACGTAGACACTCAAGTACAAAGATCATATTCATGTTTAACCACATTACCACCCACAGAAAGCAAAGAGAGATCATAGCATGAAATTATAAATCTCTGGAATCTCATCATCAATGAATACGTATCCCTTTCGTCCCATATTCGACTATCCCTATTATATCACATGAATGTGAGTTCAAACCAACAGTGTCATATTTTCAAGAACTATATTGAGTGCATTACAGACTAATTACAACAATGTCAAGTTAGCAGAAACTAGAAGACAGTACAAAGAAGCCAAATAAACAGAAAGGAAAAAGCACCTGCAGCAAGGTACACCTGCACTAATAAATACTTCGGGTGACATAACTGTAGTCTTCTCACCAAGAACAGCAAATGTAACTGGAGAGCAAGCAAAAGCTACAGTTAGTTGTTTATGTTGTAGCAAAAATGAAGTCAACAATCATGTTTTCATATAGTTAAAACGGAGCAACAGAGCAAAAAAAAAAAAGATTCCGATATTTTCTATCAGACACACTAATACCTAACAAAGTACTAGCAATACAAGGCATGCTACAAAAAGCCAATCACAATCAATAACGAGATTCAAAAATAGTAATTTGTGAAATAGAAAAGGACAAGCAGCGATAAATTCTTTAACTAAGAAAGTTGTCCACTGAGAAAAAGAGCATGCAGAACGAGGGCTCCTCCTTAAGCTTATATCAATTCATTATAAGTCAACAAATGACAGCCAAAGTGGCTACCATAGTTTTCCTTTTTTTTTTTTTTTGAGGGTAACTAGGTTTACGGTCGGAGGGGGATAGGCCTACACAACCGTACCCTTGGTGGAAGAGCTCACTGCTGAGTTGAGATACACTTCAGTAGCTATTGTAGTAACTAGAGACAATTAAGTAGCTCCCTGCTGAGTTGAGATACAGTTCAGTAGCTATTGTAGTAACTAGAGAAATATAATTATAGACAATTAAGTATAGGGTCTGGACCCTAAACTTAACTGCAGACCCTAAACTTAATTTGCCCATATACTAAATCAAACAGGAAAAGGTATCATAGGAATCACCAAGTAGCCTTATCACAATGGACCATTCATTCTAGGATAATTCATATACTCTATAAATGAAATATTAGTGGTGAATATAAAAGAAATGCCCCACATTTTTCTCGCAATTCACAAAATAATATAAACCCCTGCAGAAGAAGTGTCCAGATATCTACTCAATATTTACTTCACCCCAAAAGTTCGACTGTAAGAATTCAGTAGTGAGTCCAATATATACCTTAAGGTATCTATAATGACTCATCCCCACTACTCTTGCAATTCACATTGGTCAACAACGGATCTAAAAGAGCATACCAGTAATCCAGACTGGTTCAGTTATCACCATTACAATCAAAAACATCTCTAAACACCCCATGAATTGTATCAACATCGACATTTTAGTAAACCAGGGAAAACCGAAAAACACGGGAGGTTGGCAATGAATCATCAAATTATGGGATTACACACTCACCAAGCGGATTGATCTCTTCTCCATACCCATGAACTCGAACTACTTCCTCAAATGCAACCGCAGCCTCTTTAGGCACGCCATACCAAGTTTTACCAGCGCCTGTATGCAAGTAATTCAAGCTGTGCAAATCGTGATCCTCCACATGCCACGCAAACCAGCTAAACATCATAGCTATATACAACATAGGAGAAGTAACCCCAGGTATCTCCTCCTTCATGAACCTCAACAATGACCCTTTTGCCCTCGAGACACTTCGCATATTCCACTCTGTTTCTCCAACAGTCAACCCCTCTCCCAAACCTCCTTCTCTACTTTTATTCACCGAAAAAGCTGAACCCGGCATGTCGTTTGCATACTCAACGGGAAAGGGCTTATCGACAGTAGCCTTCCAGTATAGGGTTTCGATCTCCAGAGGAGAGAGAACCTTTCTGGACCATTTCTTCAAGTAATTTCTCTCAAATGCTTTGGCTTTAGCTTCAAATTCCTGAAAAGTATAGCAGTCACCACTCTGCCAAACTGGTTTTTGAACTGGCCTCGGCTTCCTGGGGCAGAAACCGATCTGCTGCTGCCGAGTCGTGAATGTGGGTGACGATTTCGAGTCAGAGGACCCATTCCTCGCCGCAAGTGAACGGTTGAGGTTAGCAATTGCAGTCTTCTTGGGAGCCGCGAGAACCGGAGGCACGATTTTGCAGATTCCGTACTTGGAAGCTTCTTTCTCGATCTTGAAAATGTAGCCAATTGGATCTTGAAATTCCGCCAGAGTTGGGTGGTACTCGGGCGCCAAAGGTAGGTTTTTCAGCCACTGAAACACCTCCTGCGACGTCACCTCCGTCGGTAACCCGCCGGAAGTGGCCATCTAGAAGCAGAGATTCAAACTCCTATTTCCTCTCTCTCTCACACAAACTCCATTTTCAGGGAGAGAGAGAGAGACAAAACAGAGTAACAGAGAAGTGAAGAAGAAGAAGAAGAAGACGAAGAAGAAGAAGAGAAAAGAAAAGACTTTTCAGATACTCTGATTCATTTCTACTTTTCCATTATCAGTTTCAATTTCAGATTGTGTTTTTGTTTGGTTTGGCCTGTGTCTGTTTTTGTATTTGTATGCTCTGTTTATTACAGAGAGGTTAAAAAATACTCAAGAGGCAGAGTGGTTTCGCAAGTGACTCTGTAGTGGGGTTTTTGTTCTGGGTTTGGGAGAAGACTACGGAAATGACAGCGGTTTTGTCATATATTTACAGCTTCTGCCATTCTTTCTTGTCCAAATTCTTCCCAAATGGGATTGGGTGCGAATTAATGTGTTCTCTCAGTTCAGTCCTTTATCTATATTTATCATTTTGCCCTTGTACTTCGGATTTTTCTTAATGTAGTTTCCCTACAAGTTGCTAAATTTTCACCTTAGTCATTGACTTTTGCATTGCAGTCAAGCGGAGTCCACGGTATAACCAACCAGAGAGTGACACGTCAAGTCATTGTTCGCAGTTCTGGAAATAATATGCGATAAAAAAGAAATAAAATTAAATAAAATAAAGAGTTGATTGGCCGTTCTGGGATTCAGATGTGTGGTGGGCCACCGTTAACCAAGGCCCACAGGAATGACCTAAGCAGCGGCGGAACCACCAGCAACGACGGCCGTGAGATTACATGTAAACTTTTAATAATATTTTTAAATTTTTATAAAACTATTTTAATATAATTTATTAATAGATAAATTTTCCATATAAATAATTATAGGAATTTAATTAAATCTAATATTTTTAAAATAAAATAACATTTTTAAAATGTCTTTGACATATTGACTTTCCTTTTTATTTTTTATAAAGTTCCAACTTAATTTTAAGCAATTAATCTTAATTGTCAATGCAAATACTTTATCAAAATTTAAATAAAGATTTAAAATTTATAAAAACAACTTCTATACCAAACTTATTTATGTATAAATAAGCTTTTATTTTTATTATATATTAATTAATAATTTATATTTATCATAATAGTTATATAAACACGTGCTTCTTTTGTTAAAACCTAAAAAAAAATCATACCTTTAACAATACCGACAGCAACAGTACAGTAAAAATTTCACTTGTGTAAGATCTGAAGATGTCTAATAGTATATAGTCTTATCTTTAATTAGTAGAGAGGTTTTTTTCCGAGAATGACCCATATAAAAATTAAAAAATATTTTTTAATTAATAAGTATTAAACACATTTCAATTTTCTTTAATTAATAAATATACAAATTTAGCAAGTAAAATGAGATTGATGTGAAAGAAAGGGAGGAATAGTGTAGTCTTTCAAAACAACAAAAGACAAGGTTTATACTTTATAAGCCAATTATTGGAGAAAACAGTGGTTTGACATTTTTTTGGTTTTTAAAAGAAGGTCCTTTAGATTAAAATTATTCGGTCTCTATCATATCCAAATTCGAGTGGTCTCCGTATCAAATTTAAGGCCTTGGTGGATCCAAGTTGCGTGGCAATTTGTATTTGTTGTTTATTTCTTAGACAAGGTACAAGAAAAAGTTATTTTTGTTTCCATTGGACCACAATTATGTATAATTTATAACTTTATCTTTCAGAAATTTTTTTTTAAAGGCATAAAATTTTCATTTCTTCTTCATCTTGAAATATCAGTTTTCCTTTATTTTATTAAAAAATTACTCATCTAACTACAATTAATAATTAATTATGAAGACTGGATTATTTATTTGTTTGTTTTTTATTAACAAGTAAGTCTAGGGTTATTAAGGATGCCAATTTTGATCCGACCCGATTGGCCTGGGCTGATCGAATCATGAGCTAAAATGGTTCGGGCCGACACAACAAAAACGATTCCGTTTTACATATTTTTTTTAAAAATGAAGATGGGTTGGGCCGGGTTGCAGACCATCCAAACAAGGTTCAGGCTGCTCCCGCCCCGACCCATTGACATCCCTAGGATTATTATCATTGTTTTAAAAACAATATCATAAATTAAACCTTAAAGATAAGAAGTTTAAAGTTGAAAAGGTTTAGTTGATATTAAACCGTCAAAAAATCAACTAAAAATTGAACAAAATTAAATAATTTGAAATATAACTGAGAGATTGTTCTTACCTATTAAAGAATTTGAAGTTTAATTGAAAATATAATTATTAAATAAAAATTTATTTAACAAATTGATATGTTATTAAATAAACTGAACAAAAAGTTGAAATGTTTAAAAAAATTTACGGTTAAACCAGCCAAATCAGTTAGGTTTTTTTTTAATCATTATTTATCATAGATTTATAAACTTAGAGACTCCAATTTCATTGAATGGTTAAATTCCATCCCAAATACAACCTCCAAAAAGACCGAATAAAAAATGGCTCCTTATCTTTCAAGTAAAGAAGTCCATAGGGATTGGTCCATTAAAAATTAAATTAAAAAAATGCACTGTATTAAACTATACATACATTAAATCAAACTTATAATAATAGCAATTATCATTTATACTAATCAGGTTAACATTAAGTCTGACTAACTTGTTTTAATCCAAAACTCAATTGAATTTTAAATAAAATATCATTTTTTAATTTTAATTTAAGTTTCAACCTAATTTGAAATCTAACCTTTAATTTTAAATTAATCCTGAACTAAAATGTCAAACTTAAAACTAAAAACAAATTATTTTAAAACTTTAATATTGTAGAGTATAATTTTGTGTCCTTTTGATTAACCCTAATTCATGTTATATATATGGTACTTAAATTTGTAGTATTTATTTATTTATTTCTTATATAAGATTCTGTCCAACATAAATCTTGCCTACATAGGATTCATATTTATTATTACATTTATCTATTTAATACGTACAACAACAACAATCCAATAAAAATCTTGCTGACACGGGGAGTCTGAGAAGGTCTAATAATATGCAGTCTTATTTCTCACTAATAAAGAGACTGCTTTCAAATATCTATTTAATATTATATACTAATAATCAATATAAACTTGCATATGAATGTTAATTATCATAACAATCTACCTTTAAGAATTAAAAAATTCTAATGTAAAATGCAAATATTAACCTTTTATTTGCATAATGCAAAAAAAAGAAAGATAAAATATTGAAGTAAGAAGATTAAAATGGGGCTTTTGGTCAAAATGAAGTGGCCGAATTGGAATTCGGGCCTACCCTCCTGAACCGGGCCCAAAGCTGGTAAACTTGGGCTTTTGCCCGTTGATTCAGGACAAGTCAGTTTGCCAACCCTGACAAAGATCAAACATGGTCAAATAAGACTATACAAATTATGTTTCTCCCATTAGAAAAATAAAGAATCTCAAGGCAGAAAGTTCCATTCATTAGCTATAATAAAGTTCTAACTGGAATCTTCACAAAATGAGTGTAACTGAATCATACATTCACAGACTAGACATTCATTAGTAGTTCTGACAGAGAATTAGCTTTGGTTAGAACCAGGAAAGGATGGTGAGAGTTCCAGGGAAACAGGACAATGGTCACTTCCATAGAAACCTGTTACAATTCAAAGATTAGTAAGAAAACCTGTGCAGTTCTGCTGGAAGTTGACACAGAGAAAAAACAGGATGGGTTAAAACCTAAGGAACGACAGAGTTCTAACGAAAAAAGAAAATCTGAACTTGCAATGCTAACAGACAGAACCACTGGTATCAGGAAATGGTATACGTTAGTATTACCATCCAATTCAATCCCTCGGCCATGCATCTCGCATGCAACGATCCTCTCCTTGAATTTCTCTGAAACTATGAAATAGTCGATACGCATTCGTTTCCCTCGATACCTGAATCACAAGCCAATCATCAAGACATATAACGAAATGGGTATGGAATACGACAAAGTAGCTCCTTAAAGATGTTAACTGGTGCCATATCAAGGATATAGTTCATCATCCTAAATGTCCAAGGTCATGTTCCTTTTTATCTATTTATGCCAACGTTTTTTATACAAGCTGAGCCATATTTGCCAGTTCCTTACTTTCCAATAGGGTGACCGGACCATGAGAAGCCTCGTTCCATATCCTTCTCCGTGTGCAAATGCCTATATGCATCTATCAGCTTACCCCTAAAACATGATTTTACAAAATATTTGTCAGTAAAATCTGTCATGACTGCTTTCGGTCTTGGGAAGCTTAATAAACCGTTTTCAGAAGCCCGGATGAAAACTGAAATCAGAGATACAAAGTTAATAAAACAATCACGCACTCTCTTAGTATGGCACCAAAGCGTTTCCTCTCACCCAACGTGAAGCCTGGCTGTCCACAGTCCTGAATGTTAACATCAAGCAAACGACTCCTTTGTCAGTGATCATTTGGGTAAAAGGTACAGATTTGAACCCAAAACACATGTATCGTAGAAAACACTGGAGAAGTAATAACCACCCACAAAAGTATAACAAGCATTTCATTGCTAAAACTGAAGAGTCTGAACTCAGTACATCAATTCTTAGACTACCTAGGTCCCCCAATTCTTCTGTAGCCCTTTCCAAATGTTAAAGTTTGATTCTGTACCATCACGCAAGGAGGTCTCATTAAATTATTTCAAACACCAAGCAGGAAACAACCATTCTCATTGGATCAGCTCGCTCTCTCACATGCTAATAATTTTTCCATAATATAAGACACTCAAATCATCCATGTCATGAAACATATGTATATAAAGAATGCCATAATCATGTCCAAACATGAAAATTACCTCTTTATTTGGAGGAACATAACCATTGAGCTTAGCTGCACTGAAAAATTCTGGATGACTTACATCAATTTCTTCATGGCTGCATATTACAAAAATAATGCATTGTGAAGGTCATATATACTACAATTGCTAAGAACATTTAATTGTGCAAAAGTTTTTTGCCCAAGTAGAGAAACTGTAAAGTTAAGGGGTTTTGAAACATGACCCCAATTTAATCTACTATATTATGTTAACGTACAAAGAATGAGACAACAATATGCTACTGAGGACACTGGGTCAAACAATTAGTAATCAGATTCTTAACTTCAACAAATATGTAACAAGCATTAGATTTGGAAGAATAGATATTACATTTTCTCCTCTCACCCAAAGGAATACTAACCTAACATTTAGATCGCCGCACCAAATAAGAGGCTTATCCGATGGCTGGACAACAAATTCGAGCATCCTTTTATCCCACTTTCTTCTTCTTTGGAATGAATTTTCCTCCTCTTTCCAACCATTGTTTGGTGCATATGTATTTAACAATCGAAATGTCTCAAATTCAGCTAAAATTACACGACCATCCGGTTCATGTTTTGAAGCTAGCAATAAAAGGAGATGAATAAGCCGCTGCCACCAAATAGAACTCTGCAGAACAGAGAAAACGAAACCAAGCTATACATATCCAAATGCAGGCATACACATAAAATCAGCAAGATACACAAATAATAAGTTAAAGAAAGCAAACATATCTTGATTTCTAATGTGTGCCTATTTGAGCTTTAATTCATTTGGGTAAAATTTAAGGTTTTTTTAAAAGAAAACAAGTCAATTTATCCAGTATTAGGATCTCAGATGAAGACAAAAAGGCTGCTAGTGCATCAAGCGACTCACAAGCCACTTGGAATCAACAAAATCATCCATACAGCCAAATCTCTCAGTTAGCAAAGTCATCCAGCAATTGAATGAACTATTTTGTCTACAAATCTCTTTCTCCAGCAATTGAATGAACTATTTTGTCTACAAATCTCTTTCTTTTTTAATATTCCTATGCTATCTCAATACAATTGCAATCTCCATAGCAGGAGAGGGGATGACAATAGGGAGGAGTAAACATATAAGCACCTTGCGTGCTTCATCAACTTAGATGTAAAGTTAGTCAAAGTTTGCTTATGAAAATTTATCCATATTAGTTAGAATAGCTAATTCCCAAAATATGTTCCAATTTATGGGGCAGATTTTGAGTCAGAGGATAGAAAATGTAAATATGGTAGTCAAGAAGGGATGTGAACAGCTGAACAAGTAATGCACCCATATGAGGGAAACATCTCGAATTACAATCACACAGGAAAGGATTATTGACAACCTACCTGTTTTATCGAGAGAAAAAGTGACCTTTATTGGTTGAAAACACTTCTTCACGAACAGTGCAGTCCCTGCATACTTGGAATCTGCAAGGGACCACCAAGTTCGATAATTTGCAAATGGTGGAGTTGAAAGAGCACGCATCAATATCTGCATGGTCCAACACAAAAACAAAAGAAAATAACAAAAGCTTGAGCTTTTACGTATTAAAATATGCATTATTCTTCACAGGTAGCAGATCAAGTAACAATGGAATGCATTTTCTAAAGAAGAATTATGTTAATATCAGCAAATTCATCTCTAGACTGTTTTATAATGGCAACTATAACAGTAATTTAAATGTCGGAAGAAATTTTTGCTGTTTATGGATAGAAGTAGGAAGAATTAGTTTAAACAAGCTAGTTGAGCCCTGCGCAAGTTAACCCATGGTAAGGTTTACCGCAGATAAGGTTGAAACATCACTCATTTGCAAAACATATAAGAAGAGCCAGCATCAATTAAAATGATAATCAATAAAGTATATTATGAAATAAAAGAAAAGTAGAACAAAATAACATACAAACAATAAACAAAATAACACGAGATGAACCTTTGTCAAAAATGGAGAAATAGAAGATTTAGTCACAGTGAAAAGTAGATCAATAACATGACTTTTTAGCTCAGTCCGAACAGTCATTGCAAAAAACTTAACGCTGAAAACATCTAGAGATAGAAGATTTAGATGGGAAAGAATCATATAGAGCTTAGAACCAAACTCAAATAACTAAGAAGATGAAGGATCCAACTAAATTCAAATCAAATTTGAATAAGATAAGCATTTAGATTTCCTTAATTTTATAGCAATAATACTATTCTTCAAAATCAAATGCCTTAAGGGACCAACTTTGCCAGTAAGAAAACGTATCAAGTATAGAAGACTCATTCCTTACAAAAATAACCTTTGTTCTCAGAACAAGATCCAGTCAAGCATGCAATATTTCGAAGGTAAAATGGAAGACCAAACTGTGCCAGAAATCATAGTTAGGTACAAGTTCACATGATATTTTGTCAATGAAATTCAAATTTCATCATATGAATAAGTTATATACCTGCTTTTCGTCACGGGAAGAACTTGTGTCATCTTTTATCTCTCCTGGGTTTTTAGGTGCACCCTTTGAGCCAGCAGCAGGCATCCTTACTTCCTACCATTTCTGCCACAGTTAGCTAGTTTCTTGCTTACATACTAACCAGGATACACTAAATTCGGATTACTTGTTGACAGAAACATGATGACGGATTAATCTCCATTCTCAAGCAAAAAGCACACACTGGCCCAAATATAACATGGGACGAAAACAATGAAGAAAGTGGCACAACAAACATAAAACACAAAAGGCACCATCTTGCCATCCCAATATACAATCGGAGCTAGCTCTAGGTCCAATACAGGCCTTCATGATCAAATAATCGGAATTCAATTCCGTTCACACACAAGAACGCAACTTTGATATCACCAAAAATAAAGAATGCGTCTTTGAAGACCAAAAAAAAAAAAGTACCACTATATCGCCAAAAGCTCGATGAAGCTGAAAATTTTCCTCCATACCAGATTCTTCATAAGATAAAAGGCAACATATAAACTCCATGAGAGACAAAGAGATCAATCACCTGCAATGCAATGACATCAGGATCAAGACCAGAAACAAACTTGGAGAGCTCATTCCAGTTGTTCTTGGCACGAAGAAGCAAACTATTAGCATTCCAAGTGACGAACTTCAACGGTTCTTTCTTCGGCTCACCGTTCTCCTCCAACTCAGACACAACTTTCTCTTTCTTTTCACCATCTACTTCACCGGATGAGAATGATGGCTTCTTCGCAGATCCATCCTTCTCTATTGGCTTGAAAAATCGCTTCATCGTTATACACCCTAACTCCGAAGTCGAACTCGCTCAGTGTCCTTCCATAGAAGGAATCAATGCCTCGTACCTTTGTTGTACTCTTCCGCTGAAAATCAGAGAACTTGATTTCATTTGGGCTTTTACAATTTTATACCCAAAACCAAACCCAAAATCGTAACACAAACCCAACCCAATTGAGCACTCGATATCCGATAACGCAATACGCACAAAGGAAGCACTTGTGGCGCTAATGGAAATGTTGGATAACTGTTACTAGGTAGCCAAAAGACCGTTAAAAAGACTAGAAAAATCTGTGCTTTGTAAAGGAAAGAGGACAGCTTTCTAGCCATGGCTTCAACGATCATTTCTCTTTCCTTAGCTACACCTTTCTCTGCTTCTTCCTCTTCCTCTTCCTCTTCTTCTTCTTCAACAACAACCCGGCTCTCTGAAACGAATAGTCCCTTTTCTAGACGCCATGAAAGGAACAATTTATGTTCTTCACTGTTGGGTGCCAAGATATGTGTTCCTGGAACTACAGCGAGTACCAAGGCAATGAGCAAGAGAAGAGTTTTTTCTAGCAGGGTCATTTGCATGACTTCTCTTCTACCTGCTGCTCTATTGTTTGACTGTGATGGTGTGCTTGTTGATACTGAGAAAGATGGGCACAGGGTCTCCTTCAATGATACTTTTAACGAAGTACGTAGTGTACAATGCTCGTTGCCTTTGATTACTTTTTGCTGTCTGGTGGTGGTGGTAATGTTTGTTTGTTATGGATCTTGTAGCTACTTCGTTAAAGTGCTGCTATTGAATAAACTTGTTGAATATTTGTGTAGTTGAGGCGGGTTTTGATTTAGTCCTAATATATCCATACGCTAATTTGTGAAAATAACTTGATGATTCAGTTTATGATTCCTGTGTTGACATCATATTTGGTTGATTGAACAGAAAGAATTAGGCGTTACTTGGGATGTGGATTTGTATGGCGACTTGCTCAAAATTGGAGGTGGGAAAGAAAGGTAAATCTTTCTGATCAGTCACTGTGTAGCTGTTTCATATTGTATCAGTGATCAATCTTATGGAAATAAATTTGACTTTTGGAACTCTTCAGCAAATTTGATGGAATAGTTGAATAGTCGAAGTTTAATTGAATTAGGTGATTTAAGAATTGTTTTACAGTTATATGTTTCTAGATTCAAATGAATCTAACTTTTGAGTCATTTGGAGTCAGCTAAAGAGAATTACCATGAAATAAAGGCAAACTGGTCAATTTTTAATGTTATGCAAATTATATTGTGTTTATTGAAGTTATTTCCTTCATTGTGTTCTAACATCAAATGACTTTAATTCTATAAATAGTCACATAATGTCTCATTGCAAGAGGTAAGTATAAAATTCTATCGCAATAGTACTTAAGTATTTGTCAGACTATTATTTTTCCAACAAGTCTAACGAATTGTCTGCAACTACAGTAGGCGAATGTGTGCTTTGGAGCACTAGGTAACATATAAAGGTGTAATATTTCAGTTGGGTTATTTCTGTTATTTGCAGGATGACAGCCTACTTTAATCGTACCAGTTGGCCTGAAAAGGCTCCAAAGGGTGAAGAGGAAAGAAAGGAATTCATTGTTTCACTTCATAAAAGAAAGACTGAGTTGTTTATGGCCCTTATAGAGAAGAAATTGCTACCTCTTCGGCCTGGAGTTGCCAAGTTTGTCTTTTGCATCATATGTTCATATTTTGAACTCCTTGTCATTCATTCTTGTGGTTAATTATTCAAGCTTTCTTTGGTTGCATCTCTTTAGCCGACACACTGGTTGATCACTCATTAAAATTTTCGTCCTGACTAATCAGTTAATCAAGTAATAACAGTCCCTTGCCAGTGATACCTGTTACCTAGCTTTGTATTGTTCTCGGTATAAACTTGATTTGTGGACTTCATAGTCAAGCAGATTTCAAATTGCAGATAATATCTCATTTTAGTTTCCCACTGGCAATCCTGAGCTCATTATGTTTCCTGTCCTATGTCAACGAGTAATAATATGGAGAGACATTGTTTTGGTTTCCTTTTAGTAATTGCATGTTCTGCAAATATAAATGGGGTAACAAGAGCAATATGGCTTGCCAATTTATACAGGCTTATTGATCAAGCATTGGGAAAAGGTGTCCCAGTTGCTGTCTGCAGCACGTCCAATGAGAAGGCGGTAGGCATAACCAGGTTCCACGACTATTATATCCAGTACAATTTCTTCAGTTTTGCAATCAATACTAACAGATGGTTATCAAATTTGCACGTTTTCTCTTGGTTATTAAATTTGCATGTTTGCTTTCGTATATCGTCTTTGGTACATCACATCTCTTATTGACAAACATTAATGAAAAGACTGATCACCGAATTTGATCCAAGCATATTGTTCTTGCGTTAGCCTTTTTAAAATGTTCAAATTTCTTGACATATAACCAAGTTTCCACAATCTTGTGTTTATGGCTTTGTTCATTGATAATATTGGAGATTACAGGTCAGATTCTTTGATTCACTTCTCATTGTGGTAGCCAAACTATATCAATTGATTTCAGGTGTCTGCCATAGTTTCATTTTTGCTAGGACCTGAACGAGCAGAAAAGATCAAGATCTTTGCAGGAGATGTGGTGCCCCGGAAAAAGCCAGACCCGGTATAGTCTGCATCACCTCTTGGTTTTCTATTGAGATATCTGAAAATATGCAAAATTCCTGCCCCCCAGTTCTTTGTTCTTACACACTACTTGCCACTTGCGCATAGATTATCGTCAATTATTTCCAAGTGAAAATTTGAAATTGGTATGCCATCACTCTTAAAATCAGACAAGTCCAGCTGCTAAAAGAAGAAACTGTTCTTCGTTAGTGGCAAAAAGCTGAATGAAATTTTCTGTTGCTCTTCCTCATTATTCATTTTCATATATAACAGCCTGTTATTTGTTTTAAACAGGCCATCTACACATTAGCAGCCAGCACACTAGGTGTGGATCCTTCAAGGTACTCATCATGTGCTAAATTGTAACAATAACTTTCTGCTAGCTTTATATGCTTAACATAGATAAGATACGATGCAGAATGATGCGTGTTTTTCGTGATTTTGTGTGCTTCAGTTTGATAACAACTCAAATGCTACGTTCTTAGCTTTCTCTATCCTTTGCATTTACTGTACAAGTAAATAGTTATTTTTTTCAAGATTAAAGTCAAATGTTTCTCATCTCTGCAGTTGTGTGGTGATAGAGGATAGTGCTATAGGTCTTGCAGCTGCCAAAGCTGCTGGAATGAAGTGTATCGTAACAAAGAGCGGGTAAGTTACTCTTACCAGCAGATTGTTTGACCCCATGCCCTTAATTTCCTTGGAGACATCAACCCCACCTGAAAAGCTTAGAAATGCTTCTCTGAACTTTCAAATAAGAAGCGAATCCGGTTCTAAAGAGATTTATTTGTGAAGTAAGTTATCAGGTAAGACATAATCTTCGACCCTTGGAATGTCTCACGACCTAAGAATGAGCTTTCTTGTCAGAATCCTTGTTTTATAATGCTCAATGTGTCATTTTTGAGGCCTGGAAACTACTTGGCCACTGTCTAAATCATATTTTTATGTTTCCTCTTCTGGTCTAACTTTTATTTAACTCAATTTATATCTTATAATTTTGATTTCATAGTTGTTTTTTGTTCTTCACTATACATTGGTGACCAAGTTACGCACTGGATTATTTGGTACAGTTACACAGCTGAAGAGGACTTCCTAAACGCAGATGCAGTTTTTGATTTCATTGGAGATCCTCCAGAAGAGCGCTTTGACTTGGCATTTTGTGCAAGCCTTCTTGAGAAGCAATACGTAAGCTAGTTCTCCCCACCAAAGTTGTAAGCCTCTGTTACTCTTTCCATTGATTTTGTTTGAACCATGATCTTGGTTACAATCAAGTTCATCTGTACTCTGATAACTTCTAAGTTACTGAACCTTGAAATAGAACTCAAGTTTTGTATGCTATGCAGCTAATCTCCGTCGATGTTGGTAACAAAAAATTCTCTAGTAACCCCAAAACAAACCTCTCTCTATATGTGTATGCGATCCACAAGTACCAAGAAGAACTAGATTATATCATAGTTTTGCATTGTAACGGGGATTTGATGAGTCCATTATCAAATAACACTACAACAAAGTAGACAATTGGCTACGGAAAAAAAAAACGTAGCCAATTGTTCCAAAAACGTCGCCTATAGTTATCTGTGATGTTTTTGTTTCGTTGCATAAAGTGTCACTAATTTCCTGTAGCTAAAAAATTATAAGCGACTTTTTCAAAAATCATAGAGAAAAAATATTAGCTACGAAATGCAGTATAAAAAATAGCTAAAAATTGAATACTGGCGGAAAAAATTTGGAGCCAAATGATTGACAGTGAAAATAAAATGTAGCCAATAATTTTTTGCTACGTTTTTTTCTTCGTAGCTATATAGCATTAGCTACATTTTTTATAACGCAACCAAATGTTATTTACTATGTTTTTTATAATCTAGCAAAATGTTATTTGTAACATTTTTAATAATGTCATGACATGCTATTTGTTACGTTTTTAATCCATGATATTGAATAAAATGTTTTGTATATAATATATCGACATTTTTTATTGTAAACTATTTGTTTATTATTATAAAATTAATTTGTAAAAAAATGTTATTAATTTAAAATGTCGAATGTATAAGGTAGAATTATATAAATATCATAACTTAAGCAATTCTTATAGACAAAATATTAAATAAAGAAAGCACTTGGCAAATTAGAATATGTTTGACATAATGAAAAAAATGCTTAGATTACAAAAATATTAGCGCATAAACCAAACGACTACATGGTATTATCAATGTCCATTAACTTGTAATCATCCAGAAAGATTGGTTAAAATTAACTAAAAATATTGTGAGTATTGATACAAGAAGTATTTGATTTTGATTAAAGCAATTATGAGTGATTTTAAAAAGAATATTGAAGTAATAAAATGAAATATGTGGTTGAATGCATAAGAGTTTATTGTTTGACTTAAGTCTTAAAATCAAATACTTAGAGTGATGAGGAGCTTAATAAAAATTAAAGCATATTGATGAATGCCTAAGTGTTGTGACTTTTACCTAGTACTTGAAATGAAATGCATGAAATTGGCTAAACTAATCTTCCTATCTTTCCAAATCTTAGGTACTAAACTATCAAAGAAGATTCTAAAGTTCATAAACTCCTTACACGTTCTTCTTCTTTCAGTAATTTCACTTTAAATTGATTGATTTCAAAATCATCAAATACAAAATTATCAAAATCATTTCCTAAATCAGAGCAAAAGACTAACAATAAACACAAAACATAGTTTGCACTTAAATGTATCGATTAGGCACCTCAGTAATCAATTGAGGTGCTTTGCAAACTTCCCAGGATAAGCAATCTTCCCAAAATAATGGTGCATATGTAAAAATAAGCAAAGAATAGTCTTAGGTGAGGAAAGAGAATTCTTTCATCATTGTATTTGAACTTTTAGACAGTTATTTATACATCTCACAACTCTATTCTATTGGTCAGGTGCCTTAGAATCAAGGAAAAACAAACTACCAAATCAGACAGCTGTATAGAGGCCACTTATTCTTTGCTAGGTACAAAAGACAGGCTGTGGTGCGAGGCTATGTACATTGGCAGACCAAAATAAAAACAAATACCAAAACATTGGGCCAATAGTGGCTTTGTAACTAGCCTAGGATAATAGAGTTTTCTGAAGAGTTTTCTGAGTCTTCTATCAGCATATAAAAGAGTAAGGTAAGAGAAAAAAGCAACATTTTACACTAAACTGAAAAATGCGTGCAGAAGAAAACCTACGAAGATTTCATTTTTGATAACTAAATCAATTAGAAACCAGATCAATTTAAGTGGATATAATGCTCATTTTTTCTACAAGATTAGCACATCAAGTAAAAAGAAAGTCTCCAAGACAAGATCAAAGCCTCCAATGAAAATTCTTAATAACTTGAAAAGATAAAACTGTTGGACCCCAAATTATCATTGGAAGTTAGAATTATTATATATGAAGTGTTAGAGGTTAAAAGTTGGAAAATGTTACATTGAACATGCTTCGGTGTTTTGGCCATAACTCTTTCTCTAGTTATCGAAATGAGACGATTCTT
>JANIPN010000007.1:52126105-52140510 GCA_027478595.1 Erythroxylum anguifugum | reverse complement strand
TAATCGGTTTTCCTAATTCGTAATGCTACTGCCTAATTAAATCTAGAGATCGTATCCTAGGTTATTTGGTGGTTAGGATTAATTAACGATCGTATCTTGATTAAACAAAACCTAAGGAAAAACTCGGGATAATTATTAACCTACGATTAATAGTTGTTAGGAAAGGTTTGAGAACAACAAATTAATAAAATATGCTTAGTCAGTGTGTAGGCCGAGATTGAACCAAAAAACCGGACCCCTACCGAATTCCCCACTTTTATCATTTTTTGCATGTTTTCTTTAATTTGTTTTTATTAGTTTTATTTTATTTTCTTCTTTCAAAATCCAAAACCCCCCTTTTTAATAAACACCGGTTAATTTCATTCCATAAACTTTACACATACTCTGTGTGGGATCAATCTAGACTCACCACTGCTATAGTAGTAGTCTAGTTATTTTATTTAACTATCATAGCGACGCGCGGTCAATATCTAATAGTTTATTTTCTTCTCCTTTGAGATTTTCTTTAATTTTGTCAATTATTTAAAAATATGATCGATAAAATAAGAGATTTAAGGTTTAAAAATTTTAATCAATATTAGATTATCCTAAAATCAGTTAAAGATCAAATAGAATTAAAGATTTTGAAATACAATTGAAAGAGATTGTTCTTAGCTATCAAAAATTTTGCAGTTTAATTGAAAAGAGAGATTGTTAAATGAAAATTAATTAATTTATCTTAATTTATAAAGACATATTAATTAATAAAATTGACCAACTAATTAACAAATTGATCAATTTTTAATAACAAGAGTTATTAAAGTAAATCGAACCGAAAAATTAGACATTTTAAGATTTTTATTATTAAATCGACCAAATAGGTTGAGTTTTTTAATTTTTAATTTTTGTCAGACTTAAAAATCACACAAAAATCATGTGATTGTTGAGATTTTTTATAATTGTAGAATTCATTGTAATAACTCTTTGAATACTTAATAAAATTACTTTGAATGAACAATAAATAAATTTTATAAATATTTATAGCATTAATAAAATATTATTTATCTTCCTAAAACTTTTAACTCATTTAATAAGATAATTAAGACAATTGAATTTTAATGCTAATTTAAAGATTTTTTAAAACTTGGATTTACAAGGGAAAGGCTAATTCAACCCATTGATCTTGACAAGCCTCGTGGGCATACTTCCAACTTAGGAGGCTTGTTCACCCTATGATACATTTGTATTTTGCATTGAGAGTGTCCAAAGCAGACACATGCAAGCCCGTTAAATTGCCATAGCATAGTGGTCATTCAAGTTGTTACACTTGAATCCAAACAACTATGGGTTCTTTTTCTTAAGTGAATAAAAATTTATAAATAAAAAGGAAGGTTATAATACAAACAAAATCAAAAAGGCCAAAGGAGGCCTCAAAGAAAAAAATATACAAAGTAAACAAAAAGCAACAGGGGCCCTCAATACAAAGCTAAGTAGGCAACTTCCAGATATGTCGATGAAGATTAGGTGTCTGAAAACGAGTCTCGAGGCTTAGAAGATGAGAACGGATAAACTTGGTGATGTCCACAATAATGTCCTGAGGCGAACGATGACGGTTGCTGAGAATACGATTGTTCCTTTCATATTAAACAAAGTAAACAGTGGCAAAAAGAACTAACCGTGAAAGAATATGCTAGAAGTCCTTTTGCTAACGAAGATGGGTAGAAGCCCACTGGAGGAGAGGAGACAAAGAAATCGAGGGCCAAACAGTGGAAGTCTTTGTTAAGTGAGAATCCCAGACGAAAGAGGAGAACCTGCACTGGAAGAAAAGGTGATCATGTGTCTCAGCAGAGGAGCTATATAAGACACAAGTTGAGTCTAACAAAACTCCAAACAGTTGGACACTGTCCATAATCTGGAGTCGCCCTTGTGAAGCTAACCAGAGGATGAAAGAGTGTCACGGGATGCGCCCTAGAAACTATAGTAGATGATGGATCATATCCACTGGTCGTCGAGCTCGGATAAAGTTCTATGTAGAGTCAACTGAAAAGACCCCGAATGAGTGACCAGTCCAAACCCAACTGTCTGAATGCTAGGCACGAGGCTGAAGATGGATAGAGTCCCACACCTGCTTTAACTCACTGCTCCCCTCAGGGAAAATCCACTCGCTAGAATGTATAATCTTCGAGAATCAAGCATCCCAAGAGAGCACAATGGAAGAAAGAACTCGGAATGAAAATCGATCACATGGTGGGTCTTGATCTAGTAACCAATAATCCTACCATAATGAAGTGTCCCGAACATTCCCTATACATGCCACAATAACACCTCTGCTTCACTCTTGGCTTAATAAAATCTTCCACCAAACCTAGGAAGAACTCGATGGAACTCGAATATGCCAAAAATGATCCACTTCTTAAAAAAATAGTATGTACCCACATAGCTCATGTGGAAGATCTATTTACGAGCAGTAACCACACATACTTAAGCATGGTAGCCCTGTTCCAGTCCCTGACCCGCTTGACTCCCAAACCACCCTCCTACCTCAGGAGACAAATTGAAGCCCATGCCACCTTATCCCTGTGTGGGACAAGGAGGTACCTCTCCAAAGAAAAGCTGAAAGTATACTCTCAATATGATGAGAAATACTAGCAGACAATATAAACATACCTGACTAGTATACCTAAATAAAAAAGAGGACATATCGGATCAACTGTAGACGACCAGCATAGGTAAGAGAGGCTGAAGTCCACAACCTAATCCGGGAAAGAATCCTATCAACCAAAGGTAAACAATCCAAGTGGCGTTGTCGATGATAAATGAAACCCTCAAATATCGAATTAGAAGGGAGCCTATCTGAATATTAAGCACTCTCTATAAAGAAGCAGACTCATCCTCAGAGATACCTGAGAAAAAGACTCGACTCTTAGCTGAGTTCATAGCCAAACCAGAAACTCTCACAAAAGTCGCCAAAGCCTGTCGAACAATCTTAATAGAAGCCAAATATGCATGATAGAAAATCATCAAATCATTCATAAAGCAGAGATGAGTGAGGGAAGTCGACCTACATCACCAATGGAAATGAAAACTAGGTACCACAGTGGCCTCTCTCATGATCCCATCCAACCCCTCCATGGCTAACACAAATAGGTAAGGAAAGAGCGGATCCCCCTATTGCACCGGCCATGTAGCTGAGAAGAAACCATACAACTCCCTGATTAAGGCTACAGAGAAATATGTAGATCGTAAACATGCTTCAATTCAACTAACCATACAAGCAGAAACGCCAATATTCCTCAGTCCCAATAGAATGAATTCCCAACTAACTGTGATAAATGCCTTACAAATATCAATATTGAGTGCGAATCGAGAGGTGAGTGATGAAGATGATATTCATGCATCAGCTCCTGAGTAAGCAAAATAGAATCTGCAATCTGTCTCCCTAGGACGAAAGCCATCTGGGCTCTCCCAATCACCTCTGGAAGAACAACTTTAAACCGATTCGCAATGATCTTAGAGATGCATTTATAAAGGACGTTGCAGCAAGAGATCGATCTGAAGTCGTTTAGAGTCTGCGGGCTCTATGCCTTGGGAACCAAAGCAATCCTAGTGGAATTCACAAAACGATGTATAATAGAAGTAGAGAAAAAATACCTCAAGGTCACCTTGAAGTCTGCTCAAATAATGTCCCAACATCTCTTGTAAAAGAAAGAAGTATAACCATTAAGGCCCGAAGCCTTATCCTCCAGTATGGAAAATAGAGCACCATGTATCTCCTTATTTGAAACTGGGGTCTCCAAGGAAGGAATAAAATCCTTCAGGATACGCTGAGTGAAGAATTGAGTAGCATTCATTAAAGTACCAAAGGGGTGAACTAAGGATGTCCTGGAAGTAACAAACTGCCAGCTGTCCCAGTACTCCCTGATCTGTGATAACAGTGCCCATCTCATCCCGTAAAGTACGAACCCTACCTCGGATATGTTTGTGAATCAAGGATCTGCGAAAAAAAAACTAGTGTTCTAGTCACCAAAAGCAAGCGATTGGATCCGAGATCTCTGATGATAAAAAGACTCCTCATCGTGAACCAAGCGAGAGTATCTACGAGCAAGATTATGCTCAGCTATACCTAACTCCTCTGAAAGTGGTGAAGCATCCAAGGCGGCCTGCTCTGATTCCCACTAGACCTTGGTTGCCCTAACTATGGCGAAGATATGGATGTAGTCCCGAAAGTGCAAGGACTTCAGCTCCTGCTTCAACAACCCTAGTTTTCGAGTAAGATAAAACATCAGATCCCACCTCACAGGTGTGACCCATACCCTACTAACAATCTCAAAAAAATCAGTGTGATCAGTCCAACATTTCAGCAACTTGAAAGGAGTAGGAGGTTGTCGTCTCAAAACACCAAACTGAATCTCCATAGCACTATGATCAGATATATCATGAGGCAAAAACTCAACTGTGGTACCAAGTTAAGAAGAAAACCATGGAGAGTTTTCGAAACTCCAATCCAACCACCGGAGAATAGAACCCTACCCCTCTTGACCATTATGCAAACTGTAATGCAATCACCTGAATGGAAGCCAAAAAAGTTCAAAATCTTGTAAACACTGACCAAACTCATCAATATGGTTGTACCAACCTGTGTCTCCACCAACTCTATCTGAATGACTCAAGATAGTATTGAAATCTCCCAAAACCAACCAAGGTGTGGAGGTAAATCTCCTAGCTTGAATCTGCAAAAAATCTCAGAGTTCTCTCTTAGATTGCGAATCAGAGGAACCATACACAATTGTCAATCCAAAGGTAGTACCCTCCTGCAACCGGGTCACCTCGCAGCTAATACCCTGAGGCATAAAAACTTGACACCGAACCTCATACATACTTGGATCCCAACATAATAAAACTCGACAAGTCAGTTGATTCGTCGCGTTACTCAGATAGTCCCATCCCCGACAGGTATCAAAAACTATACACTCCAGGTTTTGAGAGGCTACCTGATGTGAGCAGGAGCAAGGATCACCATGGAGATGACGTGCTTGATGGGGGCGAGCTTGTCATTCCAGTTGGACCTATGTCCAGAGCTAGGATCGAGAGACTTAAGGAGGCTCTCTATGCGCATATGGGTCAATTTGTGGAGATGATGGAGTGCACCAAGTCTATTAGAGAAGAGCTATCTGAATCACAACCCAAATTGATTCGTTTATCTCAAATCATTAGATTGGACTCACTTGGGACTTGAAGACCATTATATTGGGTTGCGCATCATCACTTAAGCCCAAGAGGAGAGGCGCGCCTATGATCAAACTTGGGAGCACGTTGGACCAGGCTAGACGTGTTCTTATTTTTCTATTTTTAGACTTGTTTTAAATTATATTTATTTTTGGCTTCCATGTATTATTTAGCCCAAGTCTTTTATTATTTGACTAAGGTATAAATACCCTCTTTAGGGTTAGGGAAAGAGAACTTTGTATCAGATTATTTTCTTGTGTGTCGTCGGCCATATTGAGAGGAGAAACCCCTCTTGCTCTTTTTCACTTAGGAATTAAACATCACTTATCAACTGAATCAGATTGTGTCATGATTTTGATCCTAAACAACTTTCTTAGTTTGTTTTTTACCCGTTATCTAGGTTGCTCGAGACAAGTTCTTCGTAAGGTCTAGTAGGTAAATTTGAAACCTTACGTATCAGATTTAATTTTAGTTAACTTGAATCTACCCTCTTCTTGTTTCCTTGAATCCGAATTTTTCAATCCTTCAATTCCATGTGTGCGCATTATTTGGTATCAGAGCATTAGTGTGGAGGAGAATTCTTATTGACCTCCATCCGAATTCAAGAAACCGCCGCCCATCACCGTCCAATTATTGTCGGTTCATCAATTCAGGTGTGAATCAACTTTCGGCCTAGGGTTTCAATCTTTCTTCTTGTTCTTATTTTGGCTAGAGTTTTCAATTATTTTTCTTGTTTCTTTTGTTGAAACTTTCGACCTATATAAAAAAAAGTCCAAAAAGAAGATGTCCGAAAAAAAAGTCCGAAAAAATCCAAAAAAAGTATAGAAACACCAAAAAAAATATTTTGTCATACTTGTACTTGCTAGTTGGTTCAAAATTTTCACACCCTTTTGATTATTTTGATCGGTTGAGAATTTGTTCCGAGTGGTGATTTGAATTTAAGAGGAGATTGAGTAATAAAAGGCAAGAGTGTGTGAGCTTATTTGAAAGAGTCATTTCCGTGACTTAAACACGAGGGGAGTGACATCATTTGAGTGAAACACGTGACGGAGTGTGTGGGGTTATTTATTACTAACCTTATTTTGCAGGTATATCATTTTATCTACAATGTCACAGGGAGGTAATAATGATGACAACCAAGGGGGAGATGCAATATCACTTCCACTTTGAGAGCCATGCAGCAACAATTTGAGAGGTTCAATCTAGCCTTAACTGAGATTAGGGGACAAATGGATGAGCCCAGATAAGGAAGACGCGAGGAACTTCAGGGGAGGCGTGCAGGTGTACGCCAGCAGCAACCACTAACTCGTAGACCACCACCTCGGTATGAGCCAGAGGAGGATGACTTCGAGGAGGAGGAGGAGTTTGAGGTACGCATACCTAGGAGACCTCAGAGAGTTGAGCCATTTAACAGGAGAGATGGAGTCCTCAAATCTATCAAGATGTAAATCTCAGGCTTCAAGAGAAGGAATGATGCAAAGTTTTACCTATAATGGGAAAGGAAGGTGGACTTGGTTTTTGAGTGCCACAATTTTCTGAAGGTAAAAAGGTAAAGCTAGCCGCTGTTAAATTTACAGATTATGCACTAATATGGTAGGATCAGTTGGTGACATCCAGAAGGAGAAATGAAGAGATTTCAATTACTACTTGGGATGATATGAAGGCATGCATGAGGAAGCTGTTTGTGCCTTCTTACTATTACAGGGCGATGCACCAGAAACTTCAGAGAATCGCTCAGGGGTCTAAATCAGTGGAGGACTACCACAAGGAGATGCAGATAGTTATGATTCGAGACAAAATAGAGGAGAACCTAGAGGCTACAATGGTCAGATTTTTTAGTGGACTCAATAAGGAGACAACCAATGTTGTGGAGTTACAACACTATTTAGAGATTGAGGACATGGTGAACATGGCTATGAAGGTGGAGGGACAACTCAAAGCTAGAATAACAGCAAGGAGAGGAGCAAGCTCTAGCTACTCATGGAACTCCAAATGGCCTAGAAAGGAGGAGAAGTCTAAGGACAAAGGAGTGGATTTCAAGGAAGCACCTAAGAAGTCGATTAGGGATTTGAATAGAAAGGTACTTCCAACACCTAAGCTACTTCTAGTAAACATTCATCTATAAAATGTTTTAAATGCTTGGGTACTTGCCATATTGCATCTCAATGTCCAAATAAGAAAATCATGATTATGAGGGATAATGGGATGATTGATTTGGAGGATAGTGGTAGTGAATCTGAACTTGTTGTTGATAATGATTTTGAGGATGATAGTTGCTTTGAGAGAGCTATTACAGGGGAAGCACTAGTAGTTAGGAAGGTACTGAGTGCTAGGGCCACAGATGAGGTTGTAGATCAGAGAGAGAATCTTTTCCATACGAGGTGCTTAGTTGGTGGGAAAGTATGCAATTTGATCATTGATGGGGGTAGTTGCACTAATGCAGCTAGTTGGACTATGGTACAGAAATTGGATTTGACATGCAAGAAACATGCAGAGCCATACAATTTACAGTGGTTCAATGATAGTGTTGGTGTGAAGGTGACTAAGCAGGTTGTAGTGCCATTTTCAGTAGGGAGGTATGAGGATGAGGTGTTGTATGATGTAGTACATATAGAGGCTGGTCATATGTTACTTGGGAGACCTTGGCAGTTTGACAGGAGGGTAGCGCATGATGGATATACCAATAGGTACTCCTTTAATTTTAAGGGTAGGAATTTCATTATTCTACATTTATCACCTCATGAATTGCACCTGGACTAGATAAAAGCAAGTAAAAGTGAGGAGAGTTTGGGTAGTGAGAACAAAAAAAGTGAAGAGAGAAAAGAGGCCCAAAAGAAAAATAAGTTTGGCCCAATGGTGAATGATTGCACAAGTGAGGAAAAGAAAGTTGGATGTGCAGGAGAGAAGAGCTTAGAAAGGGAAAAGAAGAGAGAAAAGTGAGCTTATCTGCTAAAGGAAAAGGCTTGAGGAGAGTAACTAGAAAGAAAAGAGCACTAGTAGTGGTGAGATATAGAGAGTGTTTAGATTCTGACACTAACACTCTTGACACTTTACCTAGTGTTTTTGCTTTGGATCCTAAGGGTGATAGTCCGTTCCAGGTGTTGGAGAAGATAAATGACAACGTCTACAAGATTGACTTGCTAGGTGAGTATTCTATTTATGCAACTTTTAATATTATTGATCTTTCTCCTTTTGATATGGATTCAGATTCGAGGACGAATCTTCTTGAGGAGGGAGGGACTGATGTGAGCAGGAGCAAGGATCACCACGGAGTGGCGTGCTTGATGGGGCGAGCTTGTCATTCTAGTTGGACTTATGTCCAGAGCTAGAATCAAGAGACTCAAGGAGGCTCTTTATGTGCATGTGGGCCAATTTATGGAGAGAATGGAGTGCACCAAGTATATTGGAGGAGAGTTATCTGAATCATAGCCCAAATTGATTCATTTATCTTAAATCCTTGGATTGGACTCACTTGGGACTTGAAGACCATTGTATTGGGCTGCACATCATCACTTAAGCCCAAGAGGAGAGACGCGCTTATAATCAAACGTGGGAGCACGTTGAACCAGTCCTAGGCTTGTTTTTATTATTCTATTTTTGGACTTGTTTTAAGTTATATTTATTTTGGGCTTTCATGTATTATTTAGTCCAAGTCTTTTGTTATTTGACTAAGGTATAAATGCCCTCTTTAGGGTTAGGGAAAGAGAACTTTTGATCAGATTATTTTCTTGTGTGTCGCTGGCCATATTGAGAGGAGAAACCCCTCATGTTCTTTTTAACTTAGGAACTAAATATAACTTATCAACTGAATTAGATTGTGGCTTGATTTTGATCCTAAATAACTTTCTTGGTTTGTTTTTTACCCATTATCTAGGTTGCTCGAGACAAGCTCTTCGTGAGATCTAGTAGGTAAATTTGAAACCTTGCGTAAGGATTTAATTTTAGTTAATTCGAATGTACCCTCTTCTTGTTTCCTTGAATCTGAACTTTTCAATTCTTCAATTTCGTGTGTGCACGTTACTACCTTTGTCTCCAAGAGACCAACCAAACCAAGGTCATGGTGTTAAATACAATCCTAAACCACTCGTTGAGTATTGGAGTCATTAAGGCCCCTAATATTCTAACTTCATCTTATAGGAAATGGAATAATAAAAAAAATCAACTAGAGGGGTTGGGCCCCTCACTCCCTCTATCCTCTATCAACCTTGAAAAAAGATGAGCTAGAGGAGCTGGCGAGTTATCAAGTGAAAAATCTCCAAAGGTGCCAGAAAATCTAGTACTATGACTACTACTAGGAATAGAGGCCTCTAAACTTAGAAGACAATGCATCCAACTAAAAGTAGTCCTCACCTTTGCAAAAACAGCTGGACTAGGTGTCCGATTCAGACTAATTCGCTCCTCGATAGAAACAATTTGGCCTAACTCTGAGGGATGACTAGGCAGTCGACTTAGAGTAAACTGCCCCACTGTAACAACATCATGAGCAAGCTCTGAGAACCCCAAATCGTCATGAATAGGAACCTGAACTGCTCCCCTAACTATAGAAGAGGAAGTTGTAGGAGGAGTACTCAAGACTTGATCTTCAACTATGGGAGTCTGGTCCAGAAACACCTCTCGAGAAGAAGGGGAGATTATTGTGGGAGGAGCAACCTAATGTGTTGCAGTAGTCGGAGGGACACAGGAATGGCCAAAGACACTGCACTGGGAACATCGCTTGGGTGTCCACTCATACTCCACTCAGACATGGATCAATTCACCACACATACCACTATCAATCTCAATCTCATAAACGGGCTCAATTGTCGCAAAAAACTCACCACAAAATCTGGCAAAGGAAAGTCGGGTCCTAGCAGAAGTATGACGATCGTAACTAAGAGGACGATCGATCCTGCTGGCTAGTAGACCAAGACATCACTCATTCCATAAAGGAAGTGATAAATCATACAACTGTACCCAAACTGGCACTCTAGAAACCCATGATTTATCAAAAACAAAGTGTGGATGCCACTGTTGTAAACCATGAACTTCCCACCAAAAGTCCACAAGCCCTGCTCGAGGATCAACTATAAAACCTCCTCCGATTGAAAATGAAATAGGAAAAACCCAATGCTTGTGGATATAAGTCTTCCAAGCCCTCATCGTAATGGATTGCATAGTAAGGAAGGGCATATTATGCCTAGGAAAGAAATCAACTAAACAGTGAGTCCACTGATGGAGACTCTCGGCTATATACTCATCCAGAATCACTACAGGCCCAATCAAAGTGTCATGAGGAATGTTCGGGAGCTGAAATCTATATTGAAATTGGTGATTCAAACTTTCTCAGTCCTCACCCTAAAACTCTAGACCCTTTCTATGAGTTCTTTTTCTTCACATGGAAACATTAAACAACAAATTCTGTACGATTATGATATATGTTCATAAAATGTTAGTGTGGACCGAAGAGTGCGAGATGAACACAAAAATACATACGAGGTACTGAAATAAATTTTCTCCTCTCCTTCTGAATCTGCCGTGAACATTTGTTAGGAGTAGTTCAAGACTTGGGGCTTTTTTGGCTACAATAAGTGTCATTGTCTCTGTTTCTGTTTTTGGATCATAGATATTATGTTTTCTGTGTGAAGGAAGGAGGGAGGTTCTTTTCGAATAACCTTTTGATTGTGTTTTCACATAAAGGAGGGTCCTTTTTGATAACCCATCTTTTCCTTTGTTGCAAACACATTCCAAGAAGCTTGCTTTACTTTTATTGGTGTTGGTTTTGATTTAAATATGTTTTAGTTATTTGGAGATTGATGTGCTGGAGCTTGAGGCCAGGGATACTAGGTTTTGTCGCTATTTAACTGGAGGGTTTTAGTTTGTCGCTATCATCTCTTAGATCTGTTTTGCTTCTGCTTTTGTTTATGTTGCTTTTTTGTTTTCAGTGGCAGATCTAGTGTTATAGTGTTACCATTAAGGTTGAGATCTACTATGTCTTACTGGTTTGGTTATAAAAGTGTTTCCTTATGTTGTATGTTGCTGATTGTTTTTTAACTTAAGAGTATAGAGTGCTTGTCTTTACATGGTGGATCCAAATACTGGTGGATTCAAATACTGGAGCTGCAATGTATGAATCAGATGACATAATAAAATATTTTGGTTGGGAAATATGGGATGGAAGCATTCCTCTCATGCTATCATTTGGTCCTCTAACGGTTTATATATAAATCTTCTGCTATTCTTCTTGGAGTTTAATTCCCATAAATGTATTTTGGTTGATACTCGACGCCAAAACTGTTGTTGAAGTTAAAGCGTTTGAAAAGATTTTGGTATTGCTTGGATGAAGAGAGGAGGGTTAGCCAAGCTATGCGGTGCTTCTTCAGCCGCTAGCTATACAAATTTTCGAGTCCAAGATGGCCCTGCGCAAGATTGACACACACAACTCAGATAAATGGTGAGTAGAAATTTGCACCGCATCAGGTATAAACAAAACTTTGCAACATATAAGGTATATTTGTCCTATAAATTTCTTAATACTTTGTTTTCTAGATTTGCATCTCCTAATAAAGATTTATAATTTTTTTAAAGCTATTATTTTTTAAAAAAAACTTTTAATTCTTTTTTATTCAAAAATTATTTTTAAATTTTTATTTATTTTTCATTTTTTGCTCTTCACCTTGCATCATTCTTTTATGGTCACATCTACATGTAGGTCTACCGGAAACAACCTCTCTACTATATAGAGGTAAGGCTGCGTACTATCAGACTTCCCTAGATCCCACTTTATTGCAGGACTTTGGACTGGGTGTGATGATGATGATGATGATGATGATATATGTTCTATAGGTTTAATTATAAAAAATTTAAGTTGACTTTTCTTTAGTTTGATTCTCAATTTTCTGATTCGATTTACTTTAATAACCCATGTTGTTAAATATCGAACAATTTATGAGTGACATGTTCAGTCAAACTATTGCCTCTTACCATATCAAAATTTGGCACTGATATTAGTTGTTACAAAGGTTTTCTTAGACATCAGTCGATTTTTGTAAATTAAAAATCTCCTTTTTCAATTAAACTTCAAATTTTTTAATAGATAAAGATATGTTCATTCATTCATATATTTAAATTCTTTAATTTTATTCAATCTTTAATCAGTTTTATAACAGTCTAATAATAGTTAAACCTTTTAAACCTTAAACTTATTGTCTTATCGATTTAACTTCCAATCTGATTTTAAAACATTGTTCTACTGTGATAGAAATAGCATAAATAACTCAACTCAGACCTAATCCGTATTAAAGTTAACAATTAAAATAAAAATATACATAGATTCATATGAGATTTAGGTTTAGGGTTGCTCAATCGTAAATTTATATTTTTAATAGGTTGATTTAAACTTATTTTAGTTGAACTAAGTCAAAAAAAAATTAAATTAAACCCAATAAATGCACTTGAATTATGAATTAAATTTGAATTTAAGAAAGCCAAATTATTATAATTCAAATAGTTTAAATAAAATAAGATAATTTTACTAAAAATCTAAAAATAAGAGTAAAATTTATTATCATTCTTAACACAAGGGGATGAAAAATAAGAGATTCAATTGGCCTATTCATATAACTAACATGGAACCTATAATTTACGATATGGTTTTTATTTAACAATTCAGTAAAAAATTCGCGCGTAAGATTTTTTAGTATACAGCCTTACTTCTAAATAATATAGAAGATGTTTTTAAATAATTTACGATATGGATGCCATCCCCAAATATATTGATCAAAGAGAAAGAAAGAGAGCAGTTGGTTAGTTGTAATGTTATGATGATGCTGGTTTAAGTTTAACCTTGTTTAATTAAAAGCTTAACCACATTCCAACCTGTAATCAATTAAAGTAACTTGAAATGTTTAGTGTTAATGGTCATCGAATCGTGTGTAGACTTAGCTGCGTTGAAACTTACACCCACGCCGCATTAATCTTAATCATAATGTAACATTGAAATGTTTGTTAATCTTAGTTGCCTTCATGTGAAGCTCTCTTTTCTATTAGTCTAAAGTGAGTCATTACCTTATCTACGCATGGTGTACGATATTATGACCATCCATGACTATGACTACCAACGGCCCCAAAATGACGGAACTACGTACCTTGAGGTTGGGAGGTTATGTAGCAAACTCAATTACAAGGTTTGGTTAAAGGCCTAACGAAAGATTCAACTGAACCACCAAGCACAAGGTGCAACCATCAAACGCTTGTCTTTTTTTGTGTCTCGATGTCGATAATTGGATTGTATTGGACTCCACAACAATACGATTAGTGCATCCAATCCATGCTTGCTCTTAATCTTATGGTTACACTCCATCAACTTTATATTTTTTTTATCGGTGAATGTTGGCCCACATTTCACTCCCTCCCTCTAGAATCTAGACAAATACCTCCTGGGACGGGGCTAGAAATTTAAGATAGGATGACCAAAATATTTAATTTTTGTAAATTTTGGGAGGCCCAGTGCACCACTAACCTTTAAATAACTCCGTCCTAATATATATATATATATATAATAAATTATTTAATAATCTTGAGGGGTGAGGGGCCCAGTGCACCCATCTACCTCCGTCCCTAACTACCTCCATTATGACATCATCCTCTTGTTGTAATGTTTTAAAAATTGAACAATTTTGACTAATTTTATAGTCAAAATTTTAAACTGGTTAATTTTTCGGTTTAGTTTAGTTTAATAATTTAAATAAATAATTCTTAAATTAATTGTTTTAAATAAATAATTTAAGAATTGTGTAAATTTTAATTATTCTCCGCCCACACCAACAAATGCGTGCACCAAGAGCATCATTTATTTCGGCAACTTAGTTGTAATTGATGCTTGGGTCACCCACTTTGTGCATAGGGGTGACCAAATATATGTATACTCTTGGAAGGATCAATAGCGTCAAGAACACGAAATGTTTGCAAAAATAAAATTTTGTCTAGCTAATTATTAATGTCAATGTAATTACACTTTTATTATTGATAATAATCAAATATTAAATAAGATTCAGCAACAAATTAATTATGTGAATTGATTAAATAAATAATTCATTTTAATATAATATAGAATTTTTAATGATAATGATAATAAAAAATAATTTTTGGTTCAGCCAGATTTTTCTAGGGCTGAACGTGGTTGTCCGGATCCATAATCCTGATTGACTTCGGCTATTGAATAC
>JANIPN010000007.1:52039981-52051216 GCA_027478595.1 Erythroxylum anguifugum | reverse complement strand
TAATCCAAAAGGTAGTATTAATTACCATTGCATATTTATCTAAAGCTAAGCCTTTATGAAGTCTATTGTTCCTTTCCCTTTAGATAGCATAAATGCAGTATAGGAAAATATTTCTACTTTAGGTAAAACTTGAATTACCCATAATTAATGTTGTTGGTAGATAGTAAATATGAATGGCATGTAATATTCTATGGTATGTTTTATGTGACTTCACTCATACATCTTGAGTTAATCATGGCAGTAATTTCAGATCTCTTCCAATTACATAAGGTTCCTAGCTAAGATCTTATTCATTGTCTTCTTTGCTTTGTTTTGGTTATCTTCTTTGGCCGTTAGCTCATTCTAGCCTCGTCATCTTCTTCCTTCACGTGCTTTAGTGACTTCTTCTGCGTTTCGGTTAAGGTAAGTGAGTTTTGTTATTTACTAGGTTTTTGTGTACTTGTTTGTGGTATGAAATTTGGTTTATCATTGAATGAGATATAGGATGACTTTGACTTATAGTTCTAAATATCTGAATTATGTCAATGGGTTATTTCATTGATGCTCTTTGAAACGATTAAGTTCTCTTCATTTTTCATGTGCGAATCTTTACACATATCTTTTTTAATATAATAATAATTTACTTCTAAACATATTACATAATTTGTATATGTTACAATAATGTATGGAGCGAAGTATTCATATTTTTATGTTTACTTATTATATTTGTTACTAGTACATAATTAATTTAGGTTAAATATCAAACTTCTAACGTGAATTTTAAATTTCAATAACAATATCTAAACTATTCGATTAAATATTCCAACTTTATTTAATTAAGTTATTCATTTTATGTTCCCATACTAAATCAAGCTGATCAAGAATTTTTCCTCTCACGTTCTTAAGTGCGCATTTAAATTCTCTTCTAACATATATGATTACAAACCAAAAAATAGATGTTCAGTTAATGAATAAGTTTGATCTTAAGCCGTAAACCTTAACCCATAACTCCCATAACTCGTGATGTAGCTCCCTTGAGGCTTATCTTTGAAAAATACCACGGGCCTATAAGTCACAACAATAACTTTTTTTTCTTGATTCACAGGAGCAAACTTTCATGATTAATTCAATTGGTTCATATTTAGGGGATGTTATGTCAAGTTTAGATGTTCTGTAAACATTGGCAAACATGAAGTATACTAACTATGGAATTACTGTTTGAAATTAACAGTTTTATAGAAATGAGTAATGTTGATAGATCTTGGATGTATAGATGATTAGCACCTGATGGTTTCATTAATCCTAAATTTGTTGAAGGAGTTGAAGCTTTTATTCATTAGGCATGTTCTCAACCTGCATATATGGATGACCCAAAGATCAGATGTTCATGTAAAAAGTGCAAAAAGATTCGTTTCCTTCCTTTTGATGAAGTTAATGGGCATTTGCTGAGAAAAGGGTTTGTCCCCAATTATTTTGAGTGGACACGACATAGAGAACCATTGATTTGTAGCACTTTAAAGGGTAATTAAGTACAATCGTATGTGAACCTAAATAAGTTTGAAGGGGGGATTGGATTTAGAACAAATTATATAGATGGAAATGAAAATCCTTACATGCAAATAGTTTATGATGCAGCCGATCATACGTTTCGGGAAAATATGGAAAATCTTAAAGAAGAACCAAACTCACATGCAAAACAGTTTTTTGACTTACCACAGCTAGCTGACCAAGAATTATGGTCAAACTGTGAGACAATGACTTAATTGTCTTTTATTGCTCGAATTTTGAATATAAAGTCTAAAGGGCATATTTCGGACCGTAGTTTTGATAAAATTCTTAAATGGTATAATGAATCATTACCTCTTGATCATACAATGGTTGATAGTTTTTACAATATGAAGAAACTTATTAGGGGTCTTGGTTTGCCTATTGAAAAGATTGATTATTGCAAATTGGGATATATGTTGTATTGGGGAGATGATGTGGAATTACAAGAATGCAAATTTTGTGGTCAACCTAGGTTTAAGCCTAGAAAGCGTTCTATGAAACAGAAATTAGTACCTTGGAAGCGGATGTATTATTTCCCACTAATTCCGAGACTTCAAAGACTATATGCTTATGATGTTACTGCATCTCACATGAGATGGCACAATGAACATGACATGAAGATGGAATAATAAGTCATCCATCAGATGCACTGGCATGGAAACATTTCAATGACACCCATCTTGAGTTTGCAGTTAAAAGTTGAAATGTTAAGTTGGGATTATCGACGGATAGATTCCAACCTTTTGGTTAATCCGGTCGGCAATATTCATCATAGCCAATCATAATTACTCCTTATAATTTGCCTCCATGGATGTGTATAGAAGACACATATATGTTCCTGACAGTGATTGTGCCAAGGCCTAAAAATTTGAAACATAAAATTTATGTATTCTTACAACCATTGATATCTGAATTGCATCATCTTTGGAAATATGGTATTCAGACATATGATGTGTCTTTGAAACATAATTTTGTGTTGAGAGTGGCTTTGATGTGGACCATTAATGATTTTCTAGCATATGTCTTGTTGTCTGGATGGAGCGCAACAGGAAAATTAGCTTGTCTTTATTGTGGTAATGATTTTGATGCGTTTTATCTTCCAAATGGGGGCAAAATGTGTTGGTTTGACAATCACAGGAAATTTCTTCCTCCAGATCATCTATTTAGACGCAATAAACAAAAGTTCATTAAGAATATGATGGTAAAAACATCTCCTCCCCCTTACAAAGCTGGTGAAGAGATTTTGCAGGAGGTTGAGGAATTAGGCTTGCTGAAAGTTACAGAATTTGAAGTTGATGAAGTAAATACAAGCATTAGTAAAAACTTTGGTTGGAGAAAACGAAACATCTTTTGGGATTTGCTATATTGGAAAACTAATTTGATACGTCATAATCTAGATGTGGTGCATATTGAATTTTTTTTTGACAATTTGTTAAATACCATAATGAACATTAAAGGGAGGACAAAAGACAATATAAAATCACGAGGGGTAGCACCTCAGAGCACCCGTAGTCACCAGGACATTAGGATTATTGTAATTATTTGCTTTGAATTGCAAAGAATTATTATGTACACTATAGTGTTTTTATTATCAATTAAGATAAATTTAATTTTATATCATCAATCAACTTTCTATTTAAACAAATTAAATATATAAACAAATCAAAATATTATGCACAGATAATTCATAACTGTTGAAATTATGCATTAATCATAAGATCATAACATGTCCGTTGTTAAATTTACCTGCAACCGTTTTAACGACGCCGTTGTTCGTTGGTTGATTTCGTCATAAATTTATATTACCGACGAAATCCAAACATTTTTTGTCGGTAATTTCCGTCGCTAACCTACGGTTTTCTTGTAATGTATGCAATGGTTGTCATTTTAGAATTCCTCATGGAAATGATCCTTACTCTCCTATACTACATTTTTTTGTGCGAAAATTTAAGATTTAATTTGGGTGTAGATGATAACATCACCAAGTCTTAAGTTAAAAATTGGGGGTCCAAGTTAAAAATTGGGGGTTCAAGTTTTAGGTCACCCGAAGTCTAATCGTGCTTAACTCATGTGTAACATCCCGTTATCCCATGTTAAGGGTTAGAACCCTATAATAGTGTACATGAGAGATTACTGAGAAGTTAGAAAGTGCATTTCATGCTTATGCGTCAATTAGCATACATACACATGAATTTGATAATTGCACACATTAAAATGATTGTATATGCATTTATTGACATTTTCAGGATATAATTGATTTATAAATGTGATTATATTAAGAATTGTGGTTTATATGTATTGAAAATTGGTTTGGTGATAATAATTGTTGATTTAGAATTTTTGGCGAAATTTAGGAAAATTATGAAAATTTGGGTATTTTTTGACCAGAAAAATGCCAAGTGGCAAGATAATTGATAAATGGTAGTAGAAATAAGAGTCAAATGGTAGTGAAGATTTTTATAAATGACATGGGGATTTAATGACATATGTCATAGAAAATTGGGTGACAATTGGAGTAGAAATTGGAGCCAAATAGACTAGTTATTAAAGGGATCCATAAGGTGGTGACAACTTGTCACTTGCCATGCCACTCACTCACCTATGATGCTTTAACATTGGAAGACCATTGATTGTTTTATTTCTTTCTTTCTTCTTCTCTTTGTGACTTTCTTCATCTTCTTCAAGCTTCTTCACTTCCACGACACTTACCACCTCCATCAACGTTAAACCCTGTCCTTATATTTTCTTTCACTTGCTACTCTCACCTTGTTATCTTCTTTTTTTGCCATAATAAAACCTAAACCTCCCAACCTCCATGATGATGTACATGGGTTGTATGAGAAGTTAGGGTTTTTTGGGTGTTTTTGAAGAACTTGGAATTTTAGCAAGTAATATGTTAATTCTCACGAGTTGTATGAATATGAAACAAATATGGTGATTAATTGGTATTAAATGATTATGAGAATAGTGGTCATTATACATGTGCATCGTGGTTGAATAATGAGAATATTGATGTCTTGTTTTTTAGAGTGTATGATGAGTAATAATAAAGATATCATATTTTAAATTTTAGTGTGATAGTTTAGAAGTGAAGTGAATGTGATAATGGAGTAAGATATGTATGCAGAAAATATGATGAATGTGTGTATATGATATGTTCTATTTTTAGTATTATGATCAATCATAGAATATGAATTGTTTGGGATTGATATTGAGCTAAAATGGAGGTAGGAATGAAGATGATATAATGAGGATAAAAGCTAGAAATGATAGACTAAGCAAAAGAGATGAACTAGGGTGAAAATGATGATGAATGTGCTGGAATATGTCGATGTAGTGTTACCATTGAACATGCATTTTTAATTTAGCCATATCTTGATCTGTAGACATCTAAATGAGATGATTTTTAGTTTTAATTAAATTAGAGACATATGGTTACAATTTTCATGAAGAAATCAAATTTAAATTATGTCTTTAAGAGTTTCAAACTTTGATTTGAAGTTGAGTACTGAGTGCGGTTGCAGTTTGAGAATATTTGGTAGTATTTTGTGTATAAATTGCAGAATAATGAACCAAATTATATGAACTTAGTGTCGTTAGAAACTTAAGACATATAGAAACAATTGTTTAGAAGAATGTTTTGCCTAAATCCTTCCTTTTCCTTGTCAAAATGGCCATGCAAATTGGTCTGAAAATATGTTCTGGAGAGTAGCTGAATGAAGCTTGAATATTGATCATTAGGTAGTGCACGACCGTGACAGAAAGGAATCCTTAAGGTAGTGCACGGTCGTGACAGAGAGGAAACCTTTGGGGAGTTGCACGATCATGCATAAACACGATCGTGACAGAGAGGAGATATCAGGTAGTGCACGATCGTGCACAAGCACGATCCTGATAGAGAGGAAGTGTCAGGTAGTGCACGACACGATCGTGACAGAGAGGAACCAACAGGAATTGAACGATCGTGCACAAGTACGATCGTGATAGTGAAGGTGTAATGATTTTTGACAATTTTAAACACCCTTCACTCTTTTGACCATAACTTCTTCTCTGGACCTCCGATTAACTTGAAATTTGAACCACAAACTCCTCACACATTGTCCTCCCTCTCCACCAAATTTTATGGTCATCTAAATCCATTAGGAAATGATTGGTAAATGATTGATTGATTGATGTTATAAGAATCAAGTGTATTGAGCCATGAACCTTAGTGCATGATTGAGTGATGAAGTTGTAATAAGTTTGTATTATTGAGGTGTAAATCTAAGTTCAAATTATACATGTATGACTTTTGAAGTATGAATGATCATGAGATGAACATAAAGGAAATATACCCGGGATTGTCATTGAGCATGCATTGTACATAATTCATATACACATTTATGCATAAATGAGTACTTATATAATTGTACAAAGTTGTGATGTGTGTAAATGTGTGTTGCATGATATAGAAGAGCAATTAGAGCGACATCATCTAAACATTTTCGGGATTCCGAGGCAATAGCTATTTGGAGCAAACTGTGAGTAACCTAGATAGTCTCATTTGATTAATTGTTTGTTTTAAATTTTATATTGAATTATTATGTGAATGTGATTGTGATAATTATGGACATTGACTGTCTGAGGCGTTTGATGCATGAATAACATATTGGAGGTGCTCATTGAATGTGAATTTGACGAAATTAGTGATTCTCAAAGTATATGTTGAATGCCAGACCAAAGTCCGATGACAAATGTGAATGAGATTGTGATAGTGAATATGAATGTGTAACATTGAGCACATTTGATTGACTAAATACATGTGATGCATTTCATTACATGAATGCATGAACAGATAAAGGTTGTTGTAATTAGAGTAGCCACTGAAAAAGAGCTTAAAGCTCAGAAAGTGATTAAGAGCCAAAGGCTCATTATGTATAATAAGCCTTGTATCCCCAACAGAAAAGGGACAATTATTAATAAGCCTGGTATCCATAATAGATACGGGACAATTACAAGTACTCGGTCACAACAATAACAACTGGAAGTGAGTCTCATGAGCATTACATATATATTTAATATGTATGTTTTGAATGATTGAAATGTATTATTGAATTGTGTTGAATGAGAAATGTGAAAATTGTGAACAAAAGAGTTTTGTGATGCTACATGATGGTAAATGAAATGACGTGAATAATGTGATTGTATGAGTTGATGTGTTTTATGATATGAGTCAACTATCGGGGATGGTTAACTCACTGAGTTCGCAAAACTCATCAAAATTACAACGTTGACATTTCAGGTTTGAGAGAGGATACTAGTGACAGAGAAACTCTAGAAGAAGTATAGTTTTTGTACTTTTGGATAGAAGAAATGACTCAAAGGTCAGTCAGCTTAGACTGAAGGATCTAGATAAAATTGTTGTATAATTCCTCATGTATGTAGCGTGTTCTGTATACAGAGATGTAAACTCTAATTAGTTTTTGATAATGTACATATATGGATGTTATTGTAAAGTACAATGTACATACTCGGATATCTTTCAGGATGTCGGGTATGTATCTTATGAGAGTAGGGTGCAACATCATGCGTTAGTTGTGCTTCAAGTTGAGTTTAGATTGCACTATAAGTAGGTCAAAGTCAACCGAACTAGTGATGGGCCCAATTTGGCCTAACCTATTGGTGTCTTTAGGCGAGACTTTTAGCAACTAGAGCTTTGCTGATGAAGTTAGAGAGTGATCATTGATGGGCCATGTTGATTGCAAATGATTCAGGTCTTTAGAAGATATGAGGCAGACCTGATCAAACTTTGGGCTAGACTCGAGCCGCACCCTAAAATGTTTAGGACAGATTGGGTAACAAATTCATGGGTCGAGTTAATTGTGAACGATTTAAGGCTTTAGGCATTGGGCAAGTTTTGAGCTTTGATTTCAGACAACACGAGCAAAGTCCCATTGAGTTTTATGTCAAGTTCAGATCGTATGCTAAGAAGGTTGGTATGGCTAGATCAACAATGAGCTCGACCTTACTTGACCCGTTGTCATCTTTACATATAATTAGTGAATTTAATTTACTTTAATTTTTATTCTATTAATCATAATAAATTAGTAAGATTTAATTCCAAATAATGGATTCAATTTAACTTAGTGAATTTTGGTATCAAATAGTTTTAAGAGAAATAAAGTTTGACATTGAAAGAATTATTGAATTTGAAATTATTTAGTTATGAGAATAGCTAATTAAATTTTAATTAGTTAATATAAAATATAAAAAATTAATAATTTTGATAATTTATAAAAATATTACTGCAATTATTAATTAATAAGATTTCGTTCTAATTCTAATTATGCTCTGTTATATTTAGTTGGACGTAAGGTTTTTAATGAATTGGAACGAAATTGAATGGAATAAAATTGAATGATTTATAATGAAATGAAATATAAATGGATATAATATTAAAAAATTGATCTTTGAGAGAGATGGAAGGGTTCATAATGTAATATAGTGAAATGTTGTTCGGAAGAAAGATTCGTAATGTAATATAGTGAAATGTTGTTTATCATTTTCCATTCCATTATAAACTCCTGAGGTAACTTATTTTTACTGTTTATGACGTAATGACATATAATATGAAACTTTTTTCTTTATAATATTTCATTACATTATATTATAAATCCTCTGTTTACTTCTGAAGCATTTCTACTGAAATGTTGAAAACTTGAAATGTTATTCATGTTGTTGTTCAATTATGTTCTTTAAATAAGCGACTTTGACAGCGCGTGGTAAATATAAAGCTGGCCTTACTCAAGACTTGCCTATAAAGCAAGCAACGATCCGCTGCCTCTCCACGGCTGTGATAGCGAATAAACAACCCACAACAAAACTCCAATGGGAAAACCCACGACCACCGCCGTCTCCTGTGAACTTCCCGATCCCGACGTCCACATCCTCACTTCGGGTGCCCAACACATCCCCGCGCACAGTAGCGTCCTGGTACGCATTCTTCCATTTGGAGCTCTCGGTTCTTGAATTTCATTTTCAAATTTTGTGATGCTTATGTTCATAATTTGATTGCAGGCGTCAGTGTCACCGGTGTTGGAAAGTATCGTTGATCGGCCTTACAAGCACCGGAGCTCCAAGACAATCATTACTATTACCGGCGTCCCTTGCCACTCCGTTTCGGCGTTTGTTCGATTCCTATATTCTTCAAGGTCAGTTTAATTGTCCAGCACTTTGCTCGTAGATCTCAGCCGTTCACTGTCGTGAAAGATCAAACGGCTGTGGATTTCTCCGAAACACCAGGAACAGTTTTGATTGGTTAAGTTTATTTTAAATGACGAACCCCAGCACGATACAGGTGCACCGACGAGGAGTTGGAGAAGTTTGGGATCCATCTACTGGCGCTGTCTCACGTGTTCGTGGTCCCACAGCTGAAGCATCGATGCGTTAAGGACATTGGTCAACGGCTAACGAATGAGAACGTGGTGGATGTGCTTAAGTTGGCATCGCTCTGCGACGCACCTGATCTTTACCTCAAGTGCATGAAGTTGATTTCCAGCAGTTTCAATTCTGTCCAAAAGACCCAAGGCTGGAAGTTCTTGCAAGAACACGACCCTCAGTTCGAGCTCGGCATCCTCCAATTCATTGACGAATCAGAATCGGTAAAACCACCACTAAAACTTGATAGTTATAACGTTAAAATGAACAAACAATAAATATTGGTGTAATGGGCAAATTTTGCAGAGGAAGAAGAGAACAAGGAGGCACAGAGCAGAGCAAAGCTTGTACATGGAGCTAAGCGACGCAATGGAGTGCTTAGAGCATATATGCACAGAAGGGTGTACGAGTGTTGGGCCTTATGGTCCTGAGCCTTCCATGAGAAGGGGACCTTGCAACAGGTTCCATACGTGCCAGGGTCTTCAGCTTTTGATCAAACACTTTGCCTTGTGTGAAAAACGTGTCAATGGAGGGTGTAATCGTTGCAAGAGCATGTGGCAGCTTCTTAGACTTCACTCTTCAATCTGTAACCAGCCTGATTCTTGCGGAGTTCCACTTTGCATGTAATTCCCAACTTCTGTTACAGCAGATTACCTTGCAAGCACCTAATTACTGTTGTTTCGGTTGGTGCAGGCAATTTAAATTAAAAACGCAGCAAGTTAAAAAGGGAGGTGACGATGTATGGAGGGTATTAGTAAGGAAGGTGATATATGCAAAAGCTATGTCTACGTGGAGAAGAAGAACTAAGGGATACAATACAAGACCCCAGGCTTAGAAACTTCTGCTCGTAATTGAACACTTACTAGCTAGGAAGGGCGACACATATTTCCTGAAAATGCGTAGGGCATCTGTTTGAAGATGAATCGGTTGCTTGCAAGTGTAAAATTCTAAAAGAATGCAAGTAATTGATTCTCTTGCAGAATCGCCTTTGCATATTTGTCAACTTTCAGAGTTTTTTTTTAAAATATTTACTTAATGTAGCTGATGTATGAATATTATAGACTTGCACGTGAAGCTAAGGTAGATCCATTGAGTCTACGAGTGTGCTAAATGCAGGTTTAAACTGGAGGACGGATCGTCTGTCTAATATTATGGTGTCTTATTCTGTTCCATAAATTTCAGTCATTCATTTATGTGCATCCCGCGTTTATTTATGCGAGACCTACGTGGAATCCACATAAATAAATGGTTGAGATTCATGGGACATAATAAAACACCATAATATCAGACAGAAGATTCGGACTCGGAATACAAACCCCTTTAAACTATGAATCTTTGTGACATGGACATTTCTTATGTTCTTAATTAAGGAGGGTGACCTTTATCTATCTTCAAGAACATGATTCTTTTATTATTAGGTGGCCAACTCAGAAACTTATTGTACAGTGACTTGCAAATTATATGCGTTTAATAAAAGTAATTAAAACAATTTTATAGTTAAACGGAAAATAAATAAGATAAACAAAATTGCAACAAGGAAAATTTTGCCCCGTCATAATCCAGAGTTATATAAAACTAATTTAGTTTTCCCTATTTTATAAGATTCGGATAAGGTCATCAATATATGCAATCTTTTTGTTACAAAAGAACATTTTACAAAAAAATTGTTTACATAATTCGAACTCGTGACCTTCTAATCACAAAAGTTAATATATCCGAGTTTAAATTATTAGTTTTAACCTTTTCCAACGTGGAAAATAGTAGGCTAAGAAATGGACTTATTGCGACGTTGTATTAGGTATTTCTTTGATAATTGGTCGATAAGTCGTCGAAAAGGACTTCCAAAAACATGCATTTATGTTGCCTTCTTAATATTCAATCCTTGGAAGTTTACATTTCGTGTCAAATTCATCAGATTGAAATCAAGATTCCTAACGTTACTTTAGTTGACAAGTTAGTCCATGAGTAGAGTTGGTATTTTAGTTTGAATTCACTCTAATCTTGTTTATTTTATTAAATTTAAATTAAATTTTCAATTTAGAAAACCTAAATTGAATTTAGTAAAAAAAACAAATTATTTTAAAGATAATTTGTATTTTTGTCTGATTTTATTATAACAATAATCATAATTATACAAAGAATAGCAATTGGATAGTTGATTAAATAATCTACAATTATTTATATTATTAAAATAGTTATATTAATCACATGCCAAAATCTGATGCTTATTTAATCGACGTTGTTCTGCAGGAAAAGTCTACTGGCACTAGGCCTACGCCCCATCAGTTGTTC
>JANIPN010000007.1:52022825-52036015 GCA_027478595.1 Erythroxylum anguifugum | reverse complement strand
CGAAATCCGAACCAATGATTTCTCATCAAGTTTTCTACCTTCTTTCATGAAAATGTAAAATTTTCCGATTAAGTTGAATTTCTCGGAACCTTGTCCTTAAGTTCGTTTGACCCATTAGTTCGCTTTGCTTCTGCCTTACACCTATCGGTTCGATTTGTTTTGCTTCTGCTATTGGATTCCGATTTGATTTGCATCGATTTGTCATTCGGTTTCCATGCTTTATGAACCCATTTCCATTCGATTCGTTTCGGTTCGGTTCGCTTTCGATTCCCAGCCTTTGATTTGCTTGTGATTCTGTTTGCTTCGTTTCTGTTTCTGTATTTCGAATCAAGTTGCAATTGTTTCTGCTCAGTTCGCAACATTCGTTTCGCTTTTGATTTGGAGCAATTGTTTTTGTTTATGTTCTTTCGTTTTGTTTTCCGGTTACGACCCGAATAATGAATGCGGAGTATGAAAATGGTTTTAAGATGAATAAGATGAAAAAAAAAAGAATTAGAATGAAAAAGAAAGAAAAAAAATTATACCGGATTTGGAATGTCTAAGGTTTCCAATGCGAATTTGGGTTTCAAAGTGATGTTCCGTATAAGTAGTTGGATTTCGAAAACGGGATCCAACATGTTTTCTCTTCTCCATTCATGCCCGATTGAAGAAATGAGGCTGACTCACAAGCTTCTTGCTTACCCATCGACAATGGAGGCAAGGCCAATACACCCACTTCACCAAATAACAAAAACACCGACCCACAAGCTTCTTGCTTACATTTAACCTTCAAGCCAACCCACTGAGGAGACATTTGTCTCCGTTTTTGCTACGTGTGCTAGTGCTGGAGCAGTGGAAGAAGGATTGTTGTGCTTTGAATCTATGACAGATGAATATGGTATTGTTCTAGGGGTTAATCATTATGAAAGTATTATTCATGTTCTTATCACAACTAGTTATTTGTACAAAACTGCCAAGTTTGTTGATAGAATACCATATAAGTTCACGGTGCAAGCTTGGAGGGCTATTAGGAATTATGCACGAATTCATGGGGATGTAGAACTTGAAGATCATGTGGACGAGTTGTTGGTTGCGGTTAATCCTTCTGAGACTAATGCCAACAAAATTCCCCTGCCTCCGAGGAAGAAGTATTCTAAAATTAATATGTTGGAGGAGAAGAATAAGATTGACGGAGTATTGACGTATGGACCTATATAAAGTAGGGTATAACAAATTGAAAAGGTTAAATAGGCAGATTAGAGATGTATCTTTTGGTTTTAAGTTATTATTCTTGATAATGGTAATTTACTTCAGCAGTCTATCTATGTTTTATCTGGGCATCTCCTTAATCTTCCAAAAATGATGTGATACATTTTTGCCTTAATTTAATCACATTGTGATTGTAACTTCAGAAATCTTGATGAGTGAGAATGTCTGGCCATATCACTTTTGCAGATTCACAATGTGATTGAAGGAAATTGTAGCGGTTCAGCTCATGTAGAATCTCCAAGAAAAGTGAATGTTTGATCTTCTCATTTTTCCAGCAAACAAAAGCATAGTTTTGTAATTTCCCTGTGTAGAATTTGATATTTGTTGTAATGAATGAATTTTTAATTACCTTAGAAAGGTTCTTTTCTCCGTATCCTACTTTCAGTAGCCATCCACCCCTCTTTTTGCTGCTTTAAGAAATCAATCTATATCTTATGATGTCTGCATCTTTTGTAGAAGAACTACCTAGTAATGTAAATAATTTTGCAATGCGTTTAGTGGATAGGGATGATGTTTGTTTGTCTGTATTTGGAAGACCGAAATTAGTTGGAAAGTGGAGTGCCCCTCTTTGTCTTCCGTATATATCTTATGCTCCCTCTTTTGGTATTTTAACACTTCTTGTTAGTATTGTCTAGTTCACTAAAAACTTGTCTTTCACTTTTCCAATCTTTTCTTTTTTTCTTTTTTTCTTCTTGATAAAGTTCTCAATCTTTTCTTGTGCTTCATCATTGTCAAAGATGTGAGGGTCATATGGGAGGTCATTTGGGATCACAAAACTGGTCGCTTGAAAGGATATGACTTTATTTCTTTCCACAATCAATAGGTTGCTACACTTCACAAGGATGATAGGAGAGCTTTTGATTACGGATCATATTTTTCTCCCGCCATGATAGATTGACATTACTATTTTAACACTTCTTGTTAGTATTGTCTAGTTCACTAAAAACTTGTCTTTCACTTTTCCAATCTTTTCTTTTTTTCTTTTTTTCTTCTTGATAAAGTTCTCAATCTTTTCTTGTGCTTCATCATTGTCAAAGATGTGAGGGTCATATGGGAGGTCATTTGGGATCACAAAACTGGTCGCTTGAAAGGATATGACTTTATTTCTTTCCACAATCAATAGGTTGCTACACTTCACAAGGATGATAGGAGAGCTTTTGGTTACGGATCATATTTTTCTCCCGCCATGATAGATTGACATTACTATAGTGGCATGTCAGCTATTGATTTGGTTGACAAGTGCGTAATGGAGATTCGATCCAGACTAGTTGTTACACCACTAAACTTTGTGATCAAGATAGTTGATAAAGATGGAGCAAGGGAATATGTATGGCGTGAATCTGTCGAGGAGGTTACTGTTGTCTGAGTATTATTTTGTTATACGTCCTTTTTCCTTTCTGGATGTTTAATTTACAAACGGTTTATGAATGCAATATAATTTACCAGTTAGATACTGATTGGATTTGTTATGTGGAAACAAAAAACTGACGTTTAGCTTATTAGTGTTAGTATAATCACCCGAAGCAACTCACTAACTATTATTTCCTCTTCTACAAATACAAAACATTTCACCAAGGCATGGAAGAGAATAACCACATTTCTCATTGCAAATACCAACTCTCAAATTGCCAAAACCAAACGTTTGTTATGCATATCAATCAAAAATGAATTTTTAATTAATAAATAAAATTATTAATCTAATGTAACATTAACATCAAATGCAATAACTAAAATTAAGAAATAAACATAAAAAGAGTACCATAAGTAAATCAGCCATGTGTATTGAAGGTGGGATATTAGCAGTATAACTTTGTTTATTTATTTCTGTATGAATGACTTAAAATGAAAATTCAAATCATTAGAGTATTACTAGCAAATTACAAAAAGACAATATTACAAATACTACATGAGAATATAGTTCAGACATATAATGATGATGAATTTAAGCGATACTTATGTTATTCATAGAAACACCAAATGGTTGTTGTGTGTCATTACCAAAGCAATCTCACAAAAGATTTCCTTCCCATCAACTTATGTTTGCACTTCTTTGTTGTCGGATTTTCATATCTTTTAAAGCTTTTTTTTTCCTTCTCTATGTAATTTTTCGCAAAGCAAATTAACTTTGTTCTCACATTTGGTGGAGTAAAGAAGTAGAAGCTGAGGAACAAGACGATTTGAAATATTTCCAAAAACCAGGATTATGGAGAATCTAGTGTCACTCCAAGAAACACACCCATCACACAAGACAGTATTATATATAATTAAGATCACAACTTTTTCATTGTTCTTTGTTCTCCACTAGTGACTGGGGAAGAAAGATAAGATTTTGACGACTTTCAAATCGTTTCTCATGTAAGTTTCGTTTGTAGATTTTCGTAGTTATTTTTATAATCATTCCCTCCCTCCCTCTCTCTAAATATTTCTTGAGAGAATGACTAAGCAGACTTGAAACCATCTTTTTGTGTAGTTTCAAAAAAGCCCCCTTTAATGTCTGTCTATTTTGAAGTCTCTCTAATATGACTTTATTGTTGATCCATTTGGGTTTTGAAAGACATCATTTTGGTAATTTACTTTTTTTTTTAAATGTGGAGAGCTATAAGCTACTTCAGTGTATGACTCATTTGGTGGTTTTTAAACTCAAGATAGTCTTTATGTTTTCCTTAAAGGTAACTTTTGAAGATACTTTGATTGTTTTGATGTATAGATGCCATTCCTTTCTAACTTCTCTTGTTTCTGTTTATACATCTATGTGAGTGATAATTATTGTATATTGTAAAGGTTAAGATGCTTAACATTGCAGATTAGTTAATTTGAAATATAAACATTTGATTCAAAGTTTATTGCTGATAATTTTGACTTTTGGTTAGGTGACTTCTGGATGGTATAAGGCCTTCTAAAACATATTATTCATTTACTGGGAAGAATTTAAGATTTTTTTTTCTGGTGTTAGTTGGTCAACCAGAGAGAAGATGAGAACTTATAATTTCACAACGTGAAACCTTTTATTCTCCAATCACTTTTTTGTTATAGGAATTAAATAAGCTATGCAGAGCAAACCAAAATACATTTTGCTCCTTAATCTAAACATCTAACGTTCCCAGCAGTTTGTGAACACTCATTTTTCATTTTGTTAATAATTTTATCAGAAAACAAAGCCATAATGATACGTCGTTTGTGAATTTGACAGGTGTCGAATTTATTATTAAACAAAATGATGAAAGGTAGATCTACTCCATGTCGTCATTTCGAATATGAACTTGAGAAGGAGCAGCATGAGAATGATGAAATTGACATTGACATTGACATTGAGAGTAGTAATATGATGTCAACTGATTTGATGCATCCGAATTCTGAGGAGAATTTGAACAGAGACCACTCATCTATTCCAAGATAGTTAATACTGAAAATTGGCATAGAGTTTGAGACGGAAGAACAATCTTGTCAATATTATTTAATGTATACCAAACATGTCGAATAAGAAGGAGCAAAAGTCACAAAGATAAATCTGGTAAATTGATTAACAAACTTTTTCGTTGTAACGTTGAAGGTAAAATGATGCCTGACAAAAGAGATGTGAATGTAAGAGCTCCACGTTCAGAAACAAGATTTGGTTGTGAGGTAAGAATGAAAGTTAATAGTGTGAAAATTGGAAAATTTCAAGTGATTCAATTTGTTAGGGATCTTAATCACTATCTTTCAAGTTCTAACAAAACACATTTGCATAGAAGTCACAGAAAGATATCCTTTGCTGCAGCAATGCAAATTCAAATGGATAATGATGTGGGAATTCTACCAAAAGCATCCCATGATCTTATGGTGAGACAAACAGGTAAGAGAAATAATCTTAGCTTTATTCCAGAGGATTATAAGAATTATTTAAGATCCAAAATAAGAAGAGATATGAAATAGGGAGATACAAGTGACGTGTTAGAATATTTGTATAAAACGCAATATGAAGATCCTAATTTCTTTTATGTCATTCAAGTGGATGAAGATGATTTGATAAATAATATATTTTGGTCAGATGCAAATATGAGGAATGATTACTTAGATTTTGATGATGTTGTTTGCTTCGATATTACTTACAAGAAAAATGGTGAGGGTCATCCACTTGCTTTATTTGTAGGTGTAAACCATCACAAGCAAATTGTAGTTTTTGGTGTTGCACTACTGTACGATGAGACTACTCTTACATTTGAGTGGTTGTTCGACACATTTGCTACTGTACAACTATTCTTACTGATCAGGATACGATGATGGCAAAGACATTAGCTTCAAGATGGCCTGAAACTCATCATCGACTTTGTATCTAGCACATTTATCAAACCGCTGCATTCCATTTGAGCAGTGTTTTTTCTTCTTTTATACATTTTCTACGGGATTTCAACTCATGCATATATAACTTTGAAGAAGAAGAAGATTTTTTCAATGCATGGAATGAGATGCTGCAAAAATATGAACTTCAAGATAATGATTGGTTGAAACGTATGTTTCATATAAAGGAAAAATGGGCTTTGGTTATTAGATTCCAAATGTTTTGTGCAGACATGACCACCACGCAATGAAGTAAGATAATGAATAACATTGTAAAAAGGTACATGAGTTATCAACATAACTTTTTACAATTTTGTAATCACTTCTAAAGGCTTATTGATGATCATTGATTTGATGAGTTGAAAGATGATTTTAGAACTAATGTAAACACTCCAACATTGTTAGCACTTGTTCAAATTTTAAAGCATGCAGCTAGTTTCTACACATCAGAAGTGTTTAAGTGTTTTCAAGATCAGTGGAATAATTCTCATGATTCTAGTTTTTGTCTATGTGGTGAAGATGGTATAATTACAAAATATGAGATCACCCTTGTAGGGAAGAGTTACTCTAATATGGTCACTTATGATTCATTAAATGACGAAGTCCATTGTAGTTATCAGAAGTTTAAGTATGCTGGCACTTTATGTTCTTATGTTTTGAAGGTTTTTACCTTGAAAAATATTTTGAGAATACCGAGTCAGTATATTTTGAAAAGATTGACACAAAAAGCAAAAACATAGTACCTTGATAGTAAAAGCTCCACTATCAATGAAAGTGAATTAGATCCTAAAATGTTGTCAAGTATGAGGTACAAAGAATTGTATACATTAAGCATACAATTGGTTACAAGAGTAGCAGAGAGGAGAGATACTTGTAAAATTATGAAAGATCACCTTCTCAACATGTTGAAGATGGTTGATGTGATATTGCAAGGTGAAGAATTACTTGATGAAGAGAACCTAATATCACAAGATGAAGAGTTGACCTAGAGGTCAAATACTGAAATGTATCTCTTCAATCAATGTGAGATTAATTTTAGTGAAAGGAATAAGATTAAAAGTGTCAAAATCAAGACAAAACCTATGTCAAGTAAAAGATTAAAGGGTGGCTTAGAGAAAAGTTCAAGGAAAAGAAAGTATGTTAAAAAATGCAAGACTTTAGCAAATAAGGCAACTTCGACACCCATACCCCTTTCCAATACTCTTTTTTGTTGATTCTATGCTTTCAAACCTTTTAACGCATACACTTTATATTATGATAATTTCATGAAAATTCCCAACATACCTATAGTATGTCCACCATACAACATCCGATATTACATCAAGTTCAGGTTATCTTTCAGTAATTTAAAATGTCGCATGTGTTGATTTACTTATTTTTAACAAAATTTCCTTTTTTTTTTTATGATGCATAGCAAATGCAACCACTTGGTGTTTCTACAGATTTTACAAGTATGATTTACACTCATCATTATTCCATATCTAGAGACTCTGGACCACATTCTCAGGTAGTATTTGTAATACTGTCTTTTTGGTATATGTTAGTAATCTTCTAATGATTTCAATTTTCTATGTCTAGGCCACTTGGTTGCAACACATAACAAATGTAACCACTTGGTGTTTCTATAGATAACACAAGTATGGTTTACACTCATCATCATTCTATGTCTGGACCACATTCTCAAGTAGTATTTGTAATATTGTCTTTTTGTTATCTGTTAGTAATCTTCTAATGATTTGTCATTTTAGGCCATTCATTCAGAAACAAGTAAACAAAGTTTTATTGATATTATCTCACCTTCAATGCATATGACTAATTTACTTATGGTATTCTTTTTACATTTATTTCTTAATTTCAATTATTTTATTTCATGCTAATGTTACATTTTATTAATAATTTTATTTATTAATTAAAATGCATTTTGATTAATAGGCATAACAAACATTTGTTTTTGACAATTTAGGAGTTGGTATTTGCAATAAGAATTGTAGTTGTTCTCTTACATGCCTTGGTGACAAGTTTTGTATTTGTAAAAGAGGAAATGACAGTTAGTGAGTTACTGTATATAGCTTTATGTCCAAATGACATTTTTCGTACATTAGAGGAGTCAAATTCTCATGCAACGTTAGCTCAAATTGCGAACCTTAGAAATCTTTTGGTTAGTTTTGGGTGACAACTACATTTAATTTGGTTTTATGCTAGAGAGTGGAGATAGAATCTTACTCCTATAGGTCCTTTTCGTTATGAAAATATTGGCTAGTTGTTTTGTTCGAACGAATAATAGCTAATAAGCTTTTGTTTTCTATTCAGATCTTTTGACAAAGAAATTCATTAATCTGATCAAACATGTTGAAGATGGTATTCTTGATCTTAATAAAGCTGCTAACACTCTGGAAGTGACTATTCAATTAGTTGTTCTTATGTGGGGAATAAGTTCAAATTTGATTGCTAACAGGGGATTTGGTGTCTCAAGGCCAGGTGAAGCAGATGAAAATGTTACTAGCTTGCAGGTATCAGTAGTTCTCAATATTTATCTTCAAGTGTGTTGATGAGCCTTAAAAATTTTATTGTTTTATTTATGTGTAGTACTAGTTTTATTACGTGGTGTTATTTATTGTTCCCAATTTGGAAAGATGCTGATGGATTTTAATGAAAAAACTTCAATTTATGTATGACATGCTTTATATTTAATTAGTGAATATTAGCTATGTGAGTTGTAAACCAAATTCAATTTTATTTAGAAAGATGTCATCAGTCATGGATGGTGATTGTAATTACTTCAATTTCTGTTTAATAAATCACTAACGGATCATAGGAGTTAGTTATGTTAATTAGTTTGGAAGCCTAAAAAGAGCTTGTTTAGTTGATTTGAGTTTATGTGAAACATTTCAGACTATCCAAGAAATGACAAATCATTCTTTCATCCATCAGCAAAAAAAGAAATGATAATATTCATATAAAGTTGATGACTTTTCCTTTATGATACTTTTTTTGTAGGCAGAATTTTAAAATCTTACTGTCCAGGAATGTAGGCAGAAGGTCATTCATTTAGTTCACAATGTTAAGAAAACAACATGTTATATGTTTTTGTGTTTATTAGTATTATGGGATTGTGAGGGTTTAATGAGAATGAGTCTTTCTTAGCTATCAATATGGTCATAATAGAAATGGAATATGATTATTTCACTCTGTGTTTCAATGATTCAAAGTTCCCATAACACCACTTTTCTAATTCTATTGTTTGTGATCTTCTCGTCCCTATTATTTTCAAGTAAGTGTTATGACCTATCTTCTTCGTGTAAAGTTACTTTTATGAAGGGGTGTGTAAGTCATGACAGTGACTTACATATACACGGCAGTGTAAGTGCAAGTTAAGTTATGGTTGTGACTTAACTTGCACAACTATGACATGGTCAAAATATGCAACTGTATGTTGGCCATTTACATGCACAACTCTTCTTGTTTAAGTTAATGTCATATTCACAAATTAATCCAATTAAGATTCATGCAACATCCATGCCGAGTTCGCTTAATTCACATCAAATTTGGATTAAATTGCAACTAATTTCAACATATGAAAATAAGTACAATCAAACAAAATTCAACACAACAATTCCCCCACACTTAAAGTATGGGCTAAAAACCCAAATTGGGGCCTAATATTTTTTAGTTTGATCAGTTTAGGACTTAAACTTGTAGCTTGCTCAATGAAGATCTAAACTTTCACGAGTCTGCTCAATTTAAAGCTTTTTTGGACGAAAATTAAGAAGTATTATACATGCGCCGTTATAGACAAGTTAGTTAGTCTTTAAATGTCACGTTAAAAACACACGTAGATTTTCAGAAAACAAAAAATAAATAAAAATCATTTAAATTTTTAACAAAAACCCTAAATTAACATATAATACCTAAATTTTCACCCTATTTCCAATCCCTTCACGCATCATCGCCTTTTCTCTAAATTTCCAGTCCACTGCTGATCTCTCATGAACTGTCCTCATTTGGACCTATATTTTCGTTATTATTGACTTGATATGATAAAGCAATTGTGTTTGCTATTATGATTGTATTGATTCTTCTGTTGAACACAACTTTGCAATGGAGAGGAATTTTTTACTGCCCATTTGTTGTGAAATGAATTGCTTTATGCGAATTGTGTGTTTTGTTACAAAGTCCCTAGGAGAGATGAACGGAAAAGTAAAATTACAGTCCTCTATGGAATTTGAATGAAATGGGTAAAATAATAAATAACGATGGGATTAGGGATCATTTAGCAGCTCGTTGATGGACGCATTGTCTTTGCAAAGTTTTAAGTAAATCTTCATGATTTTTAACTAAATTAGATTTATATTGTAGTGAACTTTGCCTGAGCATTGGTTCTAAGGTACATGGCAAACTCTCGTGATAAACAAAAAGACATAAAATTTGCAATAGCAAAGTTTTGTGTGCTTTGCATCATCAGATAAATTCTAGAGTATTATTGATTCGACTACAGAACTCCCATTTGTAATTGTAATGTGGTGATTGATTTTATTTTTGGGATGAATGTAATTTTAAGATGATTGAGTTTGGTGGGTGAAAAGAAACAAATATTTCGGGTATAGTTATTATCTTCTATCTTCATGCCTAGAGACAGTTACAGACAATGTCTTTGGAATAATAGATGCGTACGCATCTAACTATTAACAACAATTCTTAGATTTGCCACCAATGGAAGAAGAAAGAAGAATGGGAAAGTCCATGTTAGAACACTCAAGATCTGAGGAAAGAAATGTATGTTGTAGCTCCTTTATCCCTTACGTACCTGAGACTTTGAACAAATCTCTCTACCCAAGGAAATATGTAACATTGTAGCATTACCATTCAGAAGCAATGTAGTTATGAGTGAATTGACTACCAAGAATCCCAAGTACCAATCATTCCTCCTTTTTCCTTCAGTCACTTGGCACATCCCATAACCAATTATGCCTTAAAATTGTTTCCAATTCAATGCACTTCTAAGTTGTTCCCAACAGGCAAGATTATTCATCATAACTAAACCAAGTTTTCACGTGTGGTCAAATTTACCATCTGAAACTAATTTTACTCTTGAAGAATTCAAAGCTTCATATTGTAAAAATGTAGAAACACTTAGTAATACATTGTAGTTCGTAGTCTATTGGTCTATTAACAATCTAAAAGAAGCATCTTTAAATGCTAGCATATTGTCGGTCATCAGCAACTCAGAAGTTTATTAGTCATTTGGTGAAGTAAAGGCTTACAAGATCATGGAAAACCCAAGAGTACCACTTTTCAGACGCAAAAATAGTAAAAAGCTAAGCTGGACACAACACATCATCCCTATTAGCTTGCAAAAACCACAGTAAAAAGGTTGACAATGTGTTAATGAGAAGAATTTAGTTGAGAGGTGCAATTGTTACCAACGCTTGCATTTAAACAAGAATAATCAATTTAGTCAAACTTTTGCCTAGAAAGCAGTTGTTCTTAAAGCAATTAATAAGAGACAATTTCCATCAAACTTGGGAAGAAAAAGTCAAATTATCTTTTGTCATGAAATTTGAGTGCCTTGCATCAGCAGGGAACATTTATCATAGCTTGTTTTTTATTGTATATCATTGTAAATGAACAAAAAACAATGATTAACCTGTAAAAGAAATTCACGTTGATCATTGTTACTCCAGCTAATAGTAGTGGTAAAGCTCATAGATCATACACATTGGTGATATATGATGTAATATATTCTAAAAGAAAACGTTTCAAGATAAGAAAAGCATGCTTCAGATAAAGAATAACATTTAATAGGAGCGGGAGGGAAATGCAAAGAAAAGGCGATGATGCGTGAAGGGATTGGAAATAGGGTGAAATTTTGAGGATTATATGTTAATTTAGGGTTTTTGCTAAAAATTTAAATGATTTTTTTTCTAAAAATCAACATGTGTTTTTAACGTGACATTTAAAGACTAACTGATTTGTCTATAACGACGCATGTATGACACTTCTTAATTTCCCTAAAAAAATCTTAAATTGAGCAGACTCGTGAAGGTTTAGACCTTCGTTGAGCAAGTTACAAGTTTAAGTCATAAACTGATCAAACTAAAAAACGTTAGGCCCACTTTGGTCTTTTAGTCGAAAAATACTTGTCCTCAAGAAAAATAAAGAATACTATATTATAAAAACAAATAATGGAAGCAACAATTTTCCCAAATAATATTCAAAGATATCAACGATCATTTCAATAAACATATCATAAGAACTTGAAACTCATAATACTCTACGAACAAGCTATTCTTCGCATATTTAGCCAAAATCAACAAGCACTTCAATTCAAAGAACCATTAACATAGATACCCACTCCACTCTCCATAATCTCAAGCATTTAAAGGTGGGATATGTAGTCACTCATCGTTCATTTCATGTAGGACATTTACCATAAGCTTGCTTACCAATCCAATCTCCACCATTCATATCAAACACAGGCATCAATCCAAATGTCTTTATTTAGGTTGCAATGGGGCTGGGCTAAGGGTAGGAAAAAGGAAAATTGCAGTTTAAAACCACAACACAAATTGAGCATTTAAAATAATACAAAATAATGAACCATAAAATACTCAATTCTTTCCTCTCACTTAACAAAATTAACACTTTCCATTTTTACTTCTCTCCTCTTCTTTTCATTTTCTGGTCATCTTCTCTTCCTTCCTTTTCTTTTCTATTTATTTTTCTTCTTTTCCTGTCTTTTATTTTTATTTTTTATTTTTCTATATTATTTTTTATTAATTATTTATGAATCTAAAACAAGGAAATCAAGAGAAGAGAAATATAGAGGAGAAGTAAAAATTTCTACAACCATACCCATCTCTAATGTAATAACCAACTATATGTTATGATTCCCCCACACTTATTCCCTAAACCCAATTATACCCATTCAAATGCTCAACTTGCCTTATGGTAGGTGTTAGACCCTTAAACTTCTGAGCATTTCTCAGCGACCTTCATGATGCGCCTTAGGAGGAAGGTTAGCTGGATTACACGCATGAGGGAGGCATGCGAAAACACTAAGGCAAACATGGGCAAGTGGGATCAGACTTGGTGCGAATTTTGGTAGAGTCTTGGACCTTGTGAAGATTGACTTGACCAGGCTAAGGACTTGATGGACTGAGGACTTGACCCATGCTTGGATGAATGGACCATGATTAGCAGACTTGTTATGGAAAGCATTGGATCAAGCCAGTGTGCTATGTGAGCTTTGGCAAGATCACATTACATCATCAGCGGATAAAGATCGTGGAGAGATCTTAGAATATGTAGCGACAACTAGGAGTTAGGGTTGCAGTGGAACTCACCATTTGAAGATAGTAGGTGTTGGGACCCGTTTCTGGAACCCAACCTCGGAATCAAAAATTGAAAAACAAAAAGGGTGAAAGAGAAAGAACGAATCACAAAGCGAAAGTGGGTCAATCGGCAAAACGAATGAACGGACGGAAATCAAAAGCGAAAGTCAAAGTGAGCGAAATCCGAAGAAAATCAAATTGGATCAAAAAGCGAAGGAACTAAACCAGAACACTTATACTCTTGCTCAAATCATACAACGGAAACAAATCAAAAGCAGAGTCGAAAGGCGGATG
>JANIPN010000007.1:51991676-52002964 GCA_027478595.1 Erythroxylum anguifugum | reverse complement strand
TATGTGTGCAAGATTGAGAAATGCATGATTCATGAAAGTTATGTTTTGAGATTGATAGCTTATGAAATGCATGATTGAATGACTATTATGAGAAATTGCCAAATGCATGAATGATGAAAGGAATCCAGCTTATTTATATAAATATAACCATGTTACCTACGAGCGAAAGCTCACTCCCACCTTCCCGTCCCATCTCCAGGAGAAGAGCAGGACCTTGAGGAATGAGCATGAAAAGGGCATTACTCCAAGATTTTTAGCATTTTGTATTTCCAAGTTATTTTTGTAACAATGCTTTAGCCGCATTTTAAGAAAAACAGATGTATTTTGATTATGTTGTAAATGGGCTTGAAATGCCCACTAAAGCATTGTAAAACAGTAAATTTCGATGGAAATGAAATGTATTTGATTTATGATATTCCAATGATCATTATAGCTTTTCAAAGATCACATGATATGATTTGCAATTCATGAGGTTAAGTATAGTTTTCAAAGTGGTATTAAATGGTTTTGAAATTCATTGGATAGATATGCATGTTGAGTTCAAGAGAAATTGAGTTTAGCTTTGTGATTGGTTGAGTATTGTATGAGTGTTTTGGTTGAGAAGTTGAGTTGAGTTTTGATAAGCCAAACATGGTGTTTGACTTGTTGAGCAGTGGTATAGAAGTAGAATGAGTGTTTTATGAAAGTTTAGAAGTGTTGGAAATGATTGGGATAGGGTATGTTGGTGCAGGCACTGAAGTGGCATGGGAAATCTGAAAATTTCCTATGTCCGTTAAACGGACATGCCTGTCCGTTTAACGGACACATTCGGGTGAGAAATCACCCTTTGTTCCACTTCATGTCCGTCGAACGGACATAGCTGTCCGTTTAACGGACAGTCTCGTGTGTAACAGTACCCTTTTCGCACCTTGTGTCCGTCGAACGGACACGTCTGTTCGTTTAACGGACAAATTCGGGAGGAATAGTGTACATTAGCCACTCGTGTCCGTCAAACGGACACGTTCGGGTGAGTTACTGTGCATAGCAGCCTTGTGTCCGTCAAACGGACACACCTGTCTGTTTAACGGACAGGTTCGGCCAAAACAGTACCAGTTTGTCAGCTCGTGTCCGTTTAACGGACACTCATGTTCGTTTAACGGACACTCTCGGGTAAAATAGTACCCAAGTCCAGTTCATGTCCGTTTAACTGGTTTAAAAGTTGATATTTTCAAGATTTTCAAGAATAGTCAGAGTTTAAGTTTAAGTCAGTGTAAGCTCACCACCAAAGTGAGTTAGTAGCCAGTGTCAGGTAACAAGTTCAGTGTATCAGCCAGCCAGCGGTCCCGGGAGTGGGCTTCAGTCAGGGCTCACCACCCGGGCCAGTCGAGCTTCAGGTTCGGGGTTCGACATGTTAGCCTTCTTGGTTTGATGCCTCCAATGTGCACACACACTTAGGCATCTCCCTAAGCTCTTCCCCAAGCTTGATCAACAAAACTTCTTGAAGTTCTTGTGAAACAAAAGCTTATGCATAAATATAAAATTGTGCCTTGTGCTTGTTGGAGATAATTGGACCCATTGGCATCCTCAAGTCCCTATTGCCTTGGTGAGTTGCATAAGGGTAGATCCTGATGTGAAGCTAAAGATCGGTTCAGAAGTTAAACCATAAAAAGAGTGTTTTAAGTATCTAGGGTCTATCATTCAAAGCAATTGACCACTATATCAGACCACGGTAGCTTAAATGGAGAAGTGCATCAGGAGTTTATGTGACCAGAAGATACCACTTAAGCTCAAAGGTAAATTCGATCGTTTAACTATTAGGCTAACTATGTGATATGAGGCGGAGTGTTGACCCATCAAACAATTACGTTTTCGTAAGCTAATGGTGGGAGAGATAATGATGCTTCATTGGATGTGTAATCTTACTAGAAAAAATAAGATCAAGAATGTATTGGTAAACGACACATTAAAGGTAGCAAGTATTAATGATACATTAAGAGAGACGAGACTTAGGTGATTCGAACATGTTAAAAGGAAGCATCATGATAATCTAGTTGAAGATATGAAAAAATAATACTTAGAGACTATAAGAGGAAAAAAAAAAAGAGGTCTAAGAAGAGTTGAGGTGAAATGATCAAGAATGATATGCGTTTGTTGAAACTTACCAAGGACATGATCGACAATAGAAAACTTTAACATATTAGGGTGTAGATAAAAGATCTCATATAAAGAGGTATTTATTGTTTTCTTAAGTACTCTAAACTTTTTCCTTCGAGTTATTTATTTTATAGATAACTTAATATTTTGATTAAGTAGTACTTTTCTTATAGTTATTTAGCCTAATTAGTTTCTAACTTAGTCTATTTACTTTATTATAATGACGGGTGTGATTTTATTCTTGTATTTGTCTCTTTTTTTAGTTTTTTATATTTATTTATTTATTTTATCTTATTTTATTAATCCTTACTATGTTCTATATGTATTATATTACATATTTTTATATGTTTAATTATACATATTTCTTTATCCTATGTATTATTATTAATTTACACTATATGTGATTTATCAAAAATAATTTTTTTATTATATAAGAGTAAAGTTGCATATTATTATACCTTCTTAAGCTCTACGGGACTCTCACTAGATTATGTTGTTGGTATATTCACTAAATTTTTCTATCTATTAGTTGTATTAGTAAAAAAATAATTTTTTGCACTGATTTGTATAAAGTATAAAGATTAATCACTAAATTAAAAATTTTAAAATTTGTGTGTTAAATTGAAAAAAATCTGAAAATAGTAGACACGTAACTGAAAAAGAAAATATCTTGAAATCGTTTTCAAAATAACCATTTACACATAAAACATGGGAGATAGATTAGAATGCCGAATTTGTCCGAAAACTCCCACCACAACCACATACATCCAACCAGTTGACTCCTGCATTTATACTTTGATTCCCGTTCTCCATTTCTCTGTACGTACTCTGAACTCCGCTGTAGAACGAAACTACGCAATGGCCACTCCCAACTCAGCCAACCTGGCCCTCCAGCCCGATACGGATCGACCTGATAACCCATCTCACGAGTTCGCTCAATTCGGAGCTGGCTGCTTCTGGAGCGTTGAGTTAGCCTTTCAACGCGTCGTCGGAGTAGTGAAGACCGAAGTTGGGTATTCTCAGGGCCACGTCCACGATCCCAATTACAAACTGGTATGCACCAATACCACCAACCACGTCGAGGTTGTTCGAATCCAGTATGACCCGGTATTGTGCCCCTACACCAACCTCCTCTCTGTTTTCTGGAGCCGTCATGACCCCACTACGCTTAATCGCCAGGTTCGTACCTTTGATGGTTTTTTGTTTTTTCTTGGACGAGTTTTATGTTATCTAATGCATATAAAAGTTTATAGATGATATTCTAATCTTGTACTATTTCTCAAAATTCACATTTGAACGAATTATATATATGTTCTAGATCAATATAGACATAATGGCTTGATTGATCAGGGTGGGGATGTGGGTACGCAATACAGATCAGGGATTTACTACTACAGTGAAGAACAAGCAAGGTTAGCAGAGGAGTCTAAGGAAGCGAAGCAATTGGAGTTGAAGGATAAGAAGATTGTAACTGAGATTCTTCCGGCGAAGAGGTTTTACAGGGCTGAGGAGTATCATCAACAGTATTTGGAAAAGGGTGGTGGCGGAGGATTGAAACAGTCTGCGGAAAAGGGTTGCAATGATCCCATTAGGTGTTATGGTTGATGTTGTTTAATTACATGTTTGACGTTACATTAAAATCTTATTGCAAGAGTATGAACTGTCTATGCCTCTATGGTGTCTACAATAATTTGTAATAAAGTTTCGATCTTTATTATCGTGGGAAAGAATTTTCCTGGATTCTTATTGTTTGAATAGGAGTATACAGCCATATATATATATATATATAGGACATTACAAGTAGGAATTTAAATCTGGAAAGTTATCTAAAGCTATCTAATGTAATCCCTTAATTTAATGGATTTCAAACTTATCTTATCTTATATATTTACAGTCTATCTATATTTAAGTATAATCTATTTATAGCTGTTTAGTATCTCAACACTCCCCCTCAAGCTAAGGAATAGATGTCTTCCATTCCCAGCTTGTATACAAGATTGTGAAAACTTGAATTGTTCAACCCTTTCGTTAAAACATCAGCTACTTGACGTTCTTATGGAACATAAGACATACACACTAACCCTTCTTCCAATTTTTCTTTAATGATTTGTCTATCAATTTCAATATGTTTTGTCCTATCGTGTTGTATAAAATTATGAGCAATATTGATAGTTGACTTATGGTCACAATAGTGTTTCATAGGGCCATCCCATTTGACTCTCAAATCATCTAGAATAATCTTCAGCCAGAGCAGTTCACACAATCCTTGAGCAATAGCCCTAAATTCTGATTTTGCAAATGACCTTGCCACCACATTATACTTTTTGCTTCTCCACGTTACCAAATTTCCTCCAAGAAATGTACAGTACCCTGTAGTTAATCTTTTATCCACTATGGAATCTGCATAGTCAGCATCAGTGTAAACTTCTAAAGCAAGAGTATTGTTTTTCTTGAACAAAATTAATTTTCCCAGACTGCATTTCAAGTAATGTAGCACTATAAGCAACTTGAAGATGAGGCTCTCTTGGATCTTGCATGAATTGACTGATCATGCTTTCCGAGTATGCTATGTCTGGCCGAGTGTGAGCAAGATATATGAGTCTACTAACTAGTCTTTGATACATCCTTTTATCAACAGCTAGTTCTTCTTTAGCTTCTCCCAACTTGTGGTTTGGATCCATTGGTGTAGAAATTGGCTTACACCCAATCTTTCCCGTTTCTAACAACAAATCAGTCACATACTTCTGTTGAGATATAAAAATCCCTTGTGTGGAATATGCCACCTCAATACCGAGGAAGTACCTTAGTTTCCCAAGTTCTTTTATCTCAAATTCTTTTACTAGCCTTTGCTTCAATTCATACTTCTCTTTCTCATCATTTCCAGTCACTATGATGTCATCCACATAGACTAGAAGTGTAGTAACTCCCCCTGCAGTCAAATGTTTAATGAAGAGAATGTGATCACCTTGGCTTTGTTTATACCCAGACTCCCTCATGACTTCTGCAAATTTCCTAAACTAAGCTCTAGGAGATGGTTTTAACCTATAAAGGGACTTCCTCAGCTTGCAAACTTTGTTACCTGTGTCTCCCTCAAATCCTGGTGGGATGTTCATCTAGATTTCTTCATCTAAGTCTCTATAGAGAAATGCATTCTTAACATCATATTGTAGGAGTTGTCAATTAAAGTGGGTAGCCAATGATAACAAAATTCTCATAGTGATCATCTTTGCAGCTGGGGCAAAAGTCTCTTAATAATCAATACCATAGGTTTGAGTGCACCCTTTGGTCACCAATATAGCTTTATATCTCCCAAGAGATCCATCAGCCTTATATTTGCATGTGAAAATTCACTTACAGTCAACAATATTTTTCTCTTTCGGTTTATCAACAATTGCCCATGTTCTATTCTTTTCCAATGCATTCATCTCCTCGCTCATAGCATCCCTCCATTCCCTTTTTGACAATGTCTCAAAAACGGTGTTAGGGATAGTAATGGTATATAAACTCATAATGAAGTTTTGGTAAGTTGGTGACAGACGCTTAAGAGAAACATATTAAGATAGAGGATAAAGTGGTCGTTTAGTGCATTCTTTAGTTCCTTTCCTAATTGTAATAGGTTCAAAAAATTGTGTGTGTAAAGATGAGTCAAATCTTACCATGATTTCATTTCCAGAGTCTGATTTGGATTCTTGGACCTGTGTCAGTTCTAGAACAACCTTCCTCCTTGAATACACCTGAGTAACGCTGGTTAGGACATGTGATGACATAGGTTCAGTAGCTGAATTGGGGAGCTCAGATGTAAGTGGTTCAGAAGGCTCAGTTGTTTCAACACTACGAGCTAGAGTAGGAGGAACGTCAAGAATTTTAAGTGGTTCGAAGTACTCATAAGTTCTTTCTTCCATCATTGAAATCTCCCCCTAAAGAGAGGACTTGGAGAAAAAAGGTGTATTTTCTGTGATGGTGACATATGTAGAGATATAAAATTTTTGAGATGACGGATTGTAACACTTGTATCCCTAAGTAACTGAGGAAGATACATTTGATGGCTCGGGGGTTTAGTTTGTCTCTATGTTGGTTATGAACACGAACAAAGGCGGTGCATCCAAATACCCTAGGTGTGAGGCCATTTGAGGTTCTGAAGTGTAGGTAGAAGCTATTAAGAATTTTTATGGGGCTTTTGTTATCAAACACACGTGATGGAAGTCTATTTATTATATATGTGGCTGTAAGAACTGCCTCTCCATAATAGGATTTAGGGACATTCCCGTGAAAGAGTAAGGCTCAGGTGGTGTTGGTGCCCATTTTTCCTTTTTGCTACCCCGTTTTGTTGAGGTGAGTTAACACATGATGAATCATGGATAATGCCCTGTGATTGAAAGAAAGGTGACAAAGTCTGGTTGAAGTAGTCTCTGGCATTGTCTGTCCTAAAGCTTTTTTATTTTAACCCTAAATTGGTTTTGAATCATAAAGTGAAAATTAGGTATAACAAGGCTAACATCAGATTTTTGTTTAAGAAGAAAGAGCCATGTTACCCGAGTGCAATCGTTAATTAAAGATACAAACCAACGAGGCCCAGAGATATTAGGTATACTAGAGGGACCCCATATGTCACTGTGAATCAAATGAAAAGAATGAGAGCTTCTTTTATTGATAATAGGAAAAGATACTCAAGTATGTTTTGCAAATTCACAAACATCATAATGAAATTCAGAAATATCTAATCCTTGAAACAAATGAGGAAACATGACCTTTAAAACTTTAAAAGATTGATGACCTAGGCGTAGATGATACAACCAAATGGTATCTTTATTTGAGGAACTAAGAAATGACAAAGATAGGTTGCTCCTAACTCTTTGAGGTAATTCAAATAGGTAGAGGCCGCCCCTATCCTTAGCAAGTACAATCCTCCTCCTCGAGACCTGATCCTGAAAAACACAGTAAGAAGGAAAGAAAGTACCATAACATTTAAGATGATGGGTAAGCTTTTGAATAGAAAGTAGGCTACCTGATAACTTTGGAATATGGAGAACCCTTTTTAGAATAAGGGTAAGTGTGATGTGTATATCTCCGAAACCTGCAATAATAACTAGAGATTCATTGACCACTACAATCTTTTTTGTTACTTGGGCATAGGGTATAAGTGTGAAAGAGTTGAGATGTGGGTGTCATATGGTCTATGGCACCCGAATTTAATATCCAAGAATTGGTATGAAGATTTTCTGAAGCATTCATGCAAATAGGGAGTAAAGGTTTACCTGAAAGAGCCAAAGAACAAGTCTTAGAAGGTTTTTCAATAGTCCCTAACAAGCTTCTCAGCTTCTCAATTTCTTCACTGTTTAATTCCACTGTTCCTAAATTTTCCTCAACTTTGGGCTAATCTACCATATGTGCTTGGGACCTCCGCCGTCCCCCACGGTTTCCCCATTCTCGACTTGGTTGTTTACCGTGTATTTTCCAACATATCTCCTTTGTGTGCCTAGGTTTCTTACAGTGGGTGCACCAAAGGTTGTCCTTATTCTCCTTCCCTTGGTTTTCTCTACTAGAATGCTTTTCCCCTAGTTTCCTTTGTCCTGATCAGTTTTTGCTAATAAGGCTGACCTATCTATGGTTTTTGGTTCAAACATAACACTCCTTCAACTTTCTTCTACTTGAATCAATGAGATTGTCTCTCTTAAAGATGGAGTATCCTCTTTTCCAAGGATTTGGATCCTAACTTGATCAAATTCAGCATTCAGTCCAGCCAAAAAATCATACACACAGTCTTTTTAATGAAGTTTTTTAAGATGATAACATCCTTAGGGCATTTCATCTTAAAAACTCGATAATGATCGAGTTCTTGCCAAAGATTCTACAGCAAGTTTGCATATTCTGTGACAAATTTTTCTCCTTGCTTAATAGTTGTAGTTTTGATCTTGATCTCGTACACTTGAGCAGCATCACGAGCCTTTGAGTATGTGCGATGAATGCAATGCCAAATCTCCTTTGCAGTGACCAAAAACATGCATGTGTCACTGATCATGGGATCTATAGAATCCCATAGCCAGGACATTATCATGGAATCCTCCTCATCCGATGCTTCGAACATTGGGTTATCCTTAGTCGGCCCTGTTCCAAGAAGATGACTAAGTCCCCCTTTGCCCTTGAGGTATGTACGGACAAATTAGGACCAATTGTGATAGTTCTTCCCATTAAGCCTATAGGAAGCCCAAATATTTTGTAAATCTCCAATTTTCTGAATGGTATCGAATTCTTCTGAAGGGTTAGATCTGGTGGAGACAAAGGTTTGAAAGGTTGACATGATTACGAAGGAGATACTGCAATGAAGAGGAAGCTACTGCAGCAATAAGGCTACCCTAACGAGAATCACATAAGAGAAGAAAAATACAATTTTGGTAGTGCAGCAATGAAGGCTGCTCAAAGGACAATTCTCAGAAAAAGAAGCCATATAGCTCTGTTCCACATGGTCTGTTGCGATTTAAACAAAGCAATATAAATTAAATTCTATCTAGACCAACTAGAGGCAAGCATATCCCGTCAACAAGTAATATAAAATGGTAAGAACCGGATATTGTACCCAAAGATTCCAACACGCAAGACAATTAAATTAGACAATGCAAAATTACTCAGACGATCAAGAATTGATTGATTTGAAATAAAATAAAATAAATCAATCAAGGAAATATGCAAGATACAAAGTATGAATTAAAAACGACTAAACTTAATCAAATGACAGAAATTGGCTAAGGTATCAGATTTCAATTGGATTAGACACTAAAACTTGTGTCAGTGGATTGATTTAGGATTTACTTCACTTAAGCAAGTCGAACCCAATGTTCATAGGAATTCCCTTCTCTTCTAAATTCGAGTTAGCTACTTGGTTCATAGATAATTTGGAATAAAAGGCATTCAATACAAGAAACCTAAAATTAAGTTCGTTAATCCTAGATATCCTCACACAAGATCCTAAGGTTGGTCTACGCTTTATTCTCAAGTATGTTGCTTGATTAATTTTTTGACATATTAAATCCCATTGGTTATGGCATTCAATCATCTAAGGCCATAATTTAGGTGATCAAGCTAAATTATGACTAAATATGCATTCAATCAAGCAAAAACCAATACCACAAGAATTGTCCTAATCCAATATCAATCATAATCTCAACCAAAAAAAACTTACTTATACATATTCATCAATGTAATACAAATCATGGTCATAATATATATTTTCATTAATTAAATCCACAAAATTAAAACAAGTAAGGAATAAAAACAAATTAAAAACACCCAATATATAATCTTCGAGAGAGACAATTGTTGCTATCCAAGAAATTCTCTACTGCCGATGTCTTCTACTGCTGTTGTTGGTTCCACCTCTTGTTCACGCAAAATCGTGGCTGCTGGGATTGAAAAAGGTCTCACGCTTTGTCTTTAGTTGCAGCTCTCTCCTTTGTTCCTGCTCTTTGACATGACAAATAAACTCTTCGGTCCACCCCTTTTATTCATGCACAGCTATTGCTCACGCTATCTCTTCCTATTCACGCACAGCTGCTGCTCATGCTATATCCTCCTATTCACGCACAGCTACTGCTCACGCTATCTTGGCCAACGTTTCTTTGTTTGTCTCCTTTCTCACTGCCGCTGCCAGCCTTCCTCTTCTTTTATCCTATGTCTTGATGTTTTAATAAAGGTTTTGGTCCACCTTTATTCACGCAAAACCATGTTGTCTTTTTTCCTCTCTCTGTCGTCGCCAACTTCTCTTTTATTTTCTCTATATATCGTACGTCCCTCTAGGTCTTTGTTCCCACTCTTCTCCTTCACGTTTTTACCTTTCATTCACGCAAAAACCACCTATCTTTTTCACGCACCACCCTTATTCTTGTCTTGGCCAAAACGTTAACGTTTAACGTTTTTTATCCTTGCTTCCTTTTAGAGCTTTTCTTTCTATAGGCTTTTAAAAGTTCCAAATCTAATATGTGCCTAAAATTAAAACAAATATCTCTTAATTAGTGCAATTTAAACATTAAATGGACAAGAGTTTAGCAAATTATGTATCTAAAATCAATATAAAATGCCCATTAACATGGTCCAGTGAAGACACCCTGATATGTATCAAAACCAAATCAATAGAGCCATTTGAGTAATATAGATAATGGAATTCATTTGTTAATACCTTTGAGTAGAACAAGAAATCTGAACCTCCAGCATCTATGGCCACAAAAATTGGTTGGTTTGCAGCTGCTTTGAGTAATAAATCTTCATGATTGGTCTGCACATTCTCGTGCTCGTCAATAATCACTGTCGATGCATTCACCTGCAAAAGATTGGAACAGGGAAATTTACTTTTTACTAGTAATTACTTGTATATACTTTAATTAGTGATCACGTATCAACTTTTGAAACATTACAAGATCCATCTTGAGCTTGGTAAGGGTAATTGGACTTGGTAGTTAAGCCACCTTTCTTTTTAATGAACTCAAATGCGTAGTCCATTAACCCTCCATTACACCCTTGGTTGTCTGAGGTGTCATAATCCACCAACTTTTTCGCTGATAAAGAAACTAGCTGGTTTGTTTTGTTGTTATTAATACCTTCTACTGCTACAACAATTGAGAATGCCCAGCAACTACCTATAAACACATCAGCATCATATTGAACCAAAACTTTAAGCAACAACAATAGTTTGAAGGATCGAAATTAGTCCAAATTTATAGAAATGACAGACATTACTGCATTGGCCTTGGTCTTTAATAGGAGTGACAGCTACCTTCTTCCTGCAGTCAACAGACTGTGGGACTCCGTTCACATTTTGGTACATGAAAGTCCCATTTTCCCGTGGCATGCATCGGAACATCATGTGGTGTTTAACCTTGGAGCTTGCACAGGTGCTTCTGAATTCTTGGTTGGTAATATCTGTGAACTTGTTTGATACATAGATGAGTGGAGAAGATTATACTTAATCATAAAAACGGAAAGAGTTACAGGCATTAGTAAGGAAGACGAAGCGTAGCGTTTAAATAAAAGGTCCAGTGTTAGGCTTTGTCCTAATTGCTTAAATTGTTTATTTGATTATTTGTGTTTGAAATTTTGCTTAATTGGTTCCCTATGTTTAATTGATGGTTTGAAATTTTTGAATTTTGTCTTTAATTAGAATTTGA
>JANIPN010000007.1:51964560-51977064 GCA_027478595.1 Erythroxylum anguifugum | reverse complement strand
ATTTCTTTAATTAATCTCTAAATGATTATATTATTTTAGTTAATGAATTTTTTCTATTAATAGTTTAATACTTTGATCAAAAACTTTGGCACATATTAATTACTATTTGAAGTAGAAGTATTGAGTGTTATGCATTAGTTGTTAATTATAATAACAATGTTCAAGATTAACATTTAATAACATAGAAGTAAAGTAGTTTTTTCCTTTTCTTCTTTTTTTAACTCAAGAATAAATATAATAAATACTAGTAAATTTACTATTATTAATATCCTTATGAATTATACTCAAATATATGATAGGTTTTTTAAGTATTTCAGCCTTTCAGGTTCAGGTTTAAACCTAGAACCGCAAGTTAGAAACCTGAACCTGAACCATAAACCTAATTTTTCAGGTTCGGTTCGAACCTAACCTAAACTCAGATTCGGTTAACCTTGTTTATAGGTTTAGTTCATGCGGTTCAGGTCCGGTTCACAGGTTCGCGGATTTTTTTGAACACCCCTAATTCACAAGAGAAAAATATATGGTTTCTATCTTCATCAACATTTTTACATAGAACACAAGTGGTCTCTTTAGAACCAAATCATCTGCATTTTGTCCTCAGCCGATCTTTAATCACTAATCAAGTGATTATTGAGGCTTTAAGGTTTAAAGAATTTTTCCATATAAGGTTATACCACAGCATATTGTTAAGCTTTTACATCATCATTCCCAATCCTGAAATGGTTCAGAAACCAAGGGCACAGAGCAACCACAAAAACTGATAAAACTTAATCCGTTCCCAGGCTGGGTGACTTTGGAATCGCATAAGTTTGATATTGGTTCATAATGCCTTCGTCAAACTCAATAGTTTCAGTAATTATATACATTGTAAGAACGAGAAACTGGATCAATAATCAATTGTATTTACAAGTGGTGAAGGGAACTTTCATGCCCAGGTATAAACAATTCCATTCTTGTCAGCAGATGCCAATGGTTTGCCTTGTCCACTCCATGAACAACACAAGACCGACGCTGTGTGTTCCTTCAGTGTACTAACTATATCACCTTTGGCTATCGACCAAATATACACAGATCCATCATCGGAACCAGCAGCTACATAGTTGTCATCAGGACTGACACAAGATCGGCTCCAATTAGTTGCCACTCTGTTTCCTGTTGCCCTAAGTGTGCCACAAACTTCCAATGACCGCATGTCAAATAGATTATGCAAGTTGTCCCTCCCACTTGTCAACACAACATTTCCATTTCGAGACAGAGATATAGATGTAACAGCACGAGAATGTGCAGCAACTTCATTTAGTAACTTTCCAGACTGAATATCCCACAATCGAAGATTTCCATCAACATGGCCAGAACAGATGGTCTGTCCATCCATGGTGAAACAAAGAGCATTGCAGTTGCTGGGGAAAATGACTGTGTTTGTGCAAAAACCTTTCTGCAAATCCCACAGCTTTATCGTCCGATCATAGGCAGAACTGACAGCATGACGACTTGATATTTTGCTAACATCAACAGCACATACTTTATTGGTGTGACCTGTGAGTGTGTGACGAATGCGATCTGTGGTAACATCCCACACAAACAGCTTGTTGGAACTAGTAGCGGCAATCACAGATTTATTATCACTGGTCATTGAAAGATCAAGAACAGTTCCAAGGCAACCATAAAGAGTGCGACCCAGAGCTCCAGTATTTGTATCCCACATCTTGATTAACTGGTCCTGTCCACCACTTATCAATTTCCCAGAATTATATTCAAACAGTATAGCAGCACAACCACCCTCATGAGCAGAAATCTTGTACTTGCATGTGGAAGGAATGGTTGATTCTACAAAGAACTCTGCACCCACTTCACTCTGCCGGACAACTCCGTCTACCTGCTGCTGAGCAAGTTTCTCCAAACCACTTGCCTTGAGCCGATCAACCATATCCTCATAAAGGGAATTAGCCTAAATTAATTATGGAATTAGCTAATTAGCTGCAGAAACATGAGGAACATAAGTAGAATAAAAGTTAAATATGGGTGTTCCAAAACCAAGAGAAGCAACTCAACAGGAACCCCAGAGAAGCCCCCATAGTCATGCCACTCTTATGCATGCTTTGTTCGTAACATTAGCATAGTCCACAAAGCCAGATCACTAAGTAGTACTCAATTGACAACATATTAAAAAAAAAATCAGAAAAAAAAGTTGTCTATCAAGTACCATTGTCTTCAGAACAAGCCCCAAGGTCATATGTTTACCTGTCTTCCAATTCTAGATGTATTGTCAGGGACCTAACTCTCTATGCTTTAATAAATTAATGAACTTAGTTTAGTCTTACCTTGTAAATTAGATGGGTCAACAACCTGAATATTTGTCGTGCTTACTCTAAAACTTGTTAATAATTATCAGCTAATTCAATTGAAGTAAAAAAGCAATTAAGAATAGCATAATCTCTCAACATTTTACCAATGTATTATGCAAATACAGTACCAGTTCATACAGCAATGCAAATTTATGATCTAAGCTATTTGCGGAGGAAAGCTTAGAGCAAGCACACAGATTACTGACTAAATTTCACTACTGCAGCAAACTTCATTTATGAACAAACAATCACAAGCAAAAGCTGAACCAACTGTAGTGACCAATACATATTCAAAAGCAATTAGCAAGCACACAAATTACTTCATTAAGGCGTTCAGCATCCTTCATCTTTTCCAGCATCCACCGATCAACCAACATCTTATTTTCAGACTCAGCATTCTTAGCTTTGACAGTCGTCTCCTCCAACTGCAATTTGAGGACCTGGTTCTCACTCAAAACCAATTCCAATGCTTTAATTTTGTCTTCTAGATCGGCCTTTAATTGAGAGCACTCGTCTCTGTGGAAGAAAATTATGCTTCAGTAATTCATCACATAAGATAACTAAAAAGACTTTCTAGCTGCCTAGATATGATGAGTAAAACTAACCTTGTCTGCTCCAACTCCTCCTGCAGAGAAGATATAGCTGCATCTTTCTCCTGCAACAATGCTTTTGAAACTCTAGACTCTGCTACCTCCACAACAAGTTGCTCTGACAATCTAGATTGTGCTTTATAACACTGCTGGAGCTCTGCTTCCAAACTGTCAGCTTTCTCTTTCCATTCTGAGCCCTTGAAATGGCATCAAATAACAGCTAATCATACTATCAAAAATATCCACAAAACTCAGCTTATAAGAACAGGCGAATCAACAGGATCCCACTGTGCTACCAACTGATATAAAGTGAAGAAATGAGTTGAACAATACAAGCCAATGACACTATATTCATCTATGGTACAAATTAAATTTCGATAATGCAAGGGCTAATCTGGAATCTGAACAGTGATGTAAAAGCCAGAGGCGGAGATACAACAGCGAATCAGGTCGTTTATCTTTTTTTGCTAGCACCTTATAAGCTAAGCTTTACACAATTTTGAAAAGGCAGGAAGATTGTAGCAAGAGAGGTAGACTTCATAGACCCAACAACCTTTTAAAATCACAAGTGAACTTCATTACTCTCATCTCACCCAAAATAGGTATTGCATTCATAAATTCAAGGCATGCTCATGGAAGCACAATTGATGGGATAAGCTTTAATGAATTTCTGCAGGCATTGATTTAAAAATTTTCAAAAAAGAAAAAAGAGACCTGAGAGATGATAGGCCTAGAAAGTGCATCATAAGCAGGGGCATGAGCTCCTTCTTCAGCCAAATGCCTCTTTCTTAACGCCTTTAGAGCGTGCTTGATCGCTTCCCTCGCAATCACCTCCTGCGACCTGAAACATTGGACGCATACTAACACACAGTCAATCACGCAGTTTGTGACAACACAAGCAACATATCGAATTATCAAATCTCAAACTTCAAAACTTTGAGAGAAAAAACTACTACTAATATGACAACTACTGGGCTCGGGGAAAGGCGGAAAATCAAAACCATTTACTTTACCATTATCACAAATTTTCTAGTGTCATTTTTCTTGGGAACCGAACGGAAAAGTAAATACTCACATACTGATTAGGGATCGAGACGAGGAGAGGCACGTCGAGGGGAAACGGAGAGACAACTCACAGAACAGGTGGTTTAAGGAAGGGTGTTTTCGAAATATAATACATCGTTGGGGTTCAATTGTAATAAATAGAAGATATAACCTTGGCAATGTTTAAAATTTTTCTTTTCAATAATTTTTGACTTTTTAAAAATTAAAATTTTTATTAAAATAACCTAATTTTGAAATAATTAATTTTTTCAACTAATCATTTACAATAAATTATTAATTTAAATTCAGATTTCTGTGAAATTTAAGAACATACTATATCGTTATATTAGTAATATTTGATTAATTTATGTGTAATTAATTTATTTTACTATTATATTTTAATATAATTTCGACATATTTTTAATTAAAATATTTGAAAAAATTGATGATTTTGAAGTTATTTACACATACAGCAAAATTAAATTTAAACTTATATATTTATTAATATTTTAAAAAATAATTTTGATATTTATTCATATTTAAAAATTCAACGTTATAAAAAACATTCAAACTAAATTTTAAATTAAGTTAATTTTAAAAAATAATCTAAGTTCATTATTGTAATTTTTGATTAACAATATTAAATTGCCAGGACTTTGAGCCAAGTAGCTTAAGTTTTTGAAAAATTACGTCTCAAATCGGGTCAGACTTATTATTATTATTATTATTATTATAAAAATTTTATTAAAGTTACAAGTGGATAACAACATATTTTAATATTGTAAATTAATTATTTATACAATGACAAAATAATAAATGAATTAAATCAACTTTTCTTATTAAGTTCTAAGGGTATTTTTGTCAGTAATACTGTTTGTTCTGTCCCCTGCAACTAAACACATTTCTGTCATCACGATAAAGACAATTTTCTCTGTCCTGTCCACTGCAACCAAACATTTCACTGTCTTCAATTCTTGTTCTGTCCCGTCCTATACTATCCCATCTCGTCCTGTCTTTACCCATTAAAGACGCTAACCATACAGAGAGTAAGTTTGAACTCGAACTCGAATTGTCCAAACTTAGCCTGAGCTAAGCCTATTTGTTATAAACAAAACGACCTGACTTTACTAAAAACAATGTAATTTGGTCAGGCTTAATCGGGTTCCACTTCCAGCCCACCTAACACTTTCAAAGTTAAAGGCTGGAAGTTTTAGCCACACAAATATCCTATATAATATACACGTCTAGCTTAGCTTACATAGGATGAGCTAGCATTATGACCCAAACTCACACGGGCAGATGCGTCTATACCTTGCCCTTAATGGGTATAAGGATTTTGGAGTTTTGGTCCAGGTCTAATAAAGAGTACATTATAATTTCAATTTTAAATTTTATGTTATAATATTATTTAAAACTAAACTGTATATTAATTAAATATAAAACTATTAAAATATTATAAATATAATTAATGTTAAATTTACTGTCACTTAATTGACGTATATTATCACATATTTACTTTAATATTCAATTAGAAATATTTGTATAATAAAATAATTAATTTAAAGAATTGAACTATTAAAAATTAAAAAAAATTGTCATTTTTGACTTGTTTACCATTGACGACCTGATAAAAGAAAAGAGATGTTATTAAAAAAGGTTAATTTAAAAAAAATCAAAAATTTACTCAATTTTATAGCACTAACCAAAACATTAAAAAATGACACTAAAATATTTCAACTTTCAATTTTTAACAAAAATTTGTTCGATGTTAAATTATCTATTAATGTGGATAACACAATGAGCTGCATTAGATTAGTATTTGTACCAAGTACTTTCACGTATTATTTTTATGTTGTGTATGATTTTTTTTATTACTAACTACCACGTAATAAAATACTAATTTAATGTGGCTCTGTTGAATACATTTTCTCATTAGAATGAGTGGCATTTTCTCTTAACTTTTTCATACAATCATTAGTTTTTATACATATTTTACCTGCTAAATTGTTTAGTTTTTCTTAATCTGCATTTATAATGGCTCGTGTTTAATTTGTAAAAAAATGCACTTGACTTTAATTAAAAAGGACCACAACAATGGTTAAATGAAGGAAGTCCAACCTAGCAGTCCAGTAAAATGAAGCTAAACAATAGTGTAGTGGAAAACACAAAAGAGAAGAAGAAGTCCAAAACACAAGGAAGAGAGGAGAAAACAGCAGCACTGGGAAGTCAGTCCAAAACGGCAAGCGAAAAAGTACAAAACGCAGAAGCTAGGTACGGAAGGTTTAGGTTTTAGTTTTGGAGGTTTTTAATTTCACAAGGATAGCGACAGTGAGGAACGAGAGGAAGCTCCACGCGGAAACTCAAGAGTGGAGGCTAACCCATGAGGCTGATTCACTAGACACAACACATGCACTGCACAGGAGAGGAGACCCACCAAAGACGCTCCACGCAGTGATGCAAAACAGGAGCTACAGGGCGTGAACCGGAGGGAGCTACAGTGCGCAAAATTGAAAACACAGTGGAGGCTGACCCACACAGACTGTAGCGCCCCGTTACCGCAGAGTACCAAAAACATCCATACCCAATTCATATCCTCTATTTAACCATAAACACCCAAAATGGAGCACCAACATATACATCCATTCCCAACTTTTGCTGCACTTAATGTCCTGACTTCAAGTCAAGATTTGGAACTCTTCAAGACAACATTTCAATTCAAAGTCTTCACAAGAAATGAAGCCAAATGTCTCTAGTTTCATTCAAACCAAAAAGCATGTCAATTGAGCAACAATAAAAGCAGTTATGACCAATACATTGGAGCATACTCAAGATCATGTTCCTGCAATTTACCAGATTTTCAACCATTCAATCTTACCATCTAACTCATCTTATACCTTCTTATGCCTAGATCATCTTTTTCATTATAATTCATCATCATTCTCTACCTAATTCAACTCAATGAACCACTCACCAACAATTCATGATCTATAATTTAGCCTTAACAAAAAACAGAGCATATACATATATATATCCATCCATAAACAATTTCTACACTCATCCAACCATTCATTTGAAAATCATTCAATCTCTAAACCTCTATATACTCTTACATGCATTCTCACTCATCTTACACATGCAAAAACAAGATATGAACATGATTTATCATCATTCATGACACAAACATAAACCTTACAATATCAAAACATCACAACTCAAGTAAATCATCATTTTAGCTTTAATTAACCATGCCTATGACATTAGAAGCGGAAACTTACTTGATTAAGCTTCAATCTCTTCAAACTCTCACTAAACCCTAGTTCTCAAGCATCCCATGTTCTTCATCATGAAAGAGGTAAAGGTAGGTTTTTCTTATGGCAACTTGAAGAAACAACAAAATGGAAGCATAATTGAAAGATGGAGCAAGGTTCAAAGTAGGTAAAACAACAAATCATGAAGGAGGTGAAGAGAGGAAGATGAAGCCACGAAATTGAGAGAAAAGAACCTAAAAACAAAGCTCCAAAGGGTGTTTGAAAGATAAGTGTCGTGGGAGAGAGCAAGAATGGATTTTCAAACAATTAACAAATGGTTATAAGACATGGCTCGGCAAGTGACACTTGTCACTTGCCACATGTCCAACTCCTATGCATTCCATTATACTACTCTTATTAAACTATTCCATTCAAACCCAATTTCCAATGAATGCCACTTGTCAATAATTCATAAAGTCATGTATCCAAAATTTCAATTTTATTGGACAGTAGATTCTACTACCATTTATCAATTGATCTGTCACTTGGCATTTTTTCTAGTCCAAAAATTACCCCCAAAAATTTCAGAAAAAGTTCTTAAAATTCTCCAAAAATTCTAAATCAACAATTTCACTCTCCAAATCCATTTTCAACATCAATAACCCTAAATTTCTCAAAACAATCACATTTGTTACCAAATATACCGAGAATGTCAATGAATGCATGTACAATTATTTTCATGTGCAAAAAGTTCATTATTCACGTATATGTATATGTCACAATATGCATAAGCATGCAAATGTATTTCTAATCTCTCAATGATCACTCCTGTTGACTATTCTAACCTTCCCGCTGGTAACGGGATATTACACAGATGCCAACAGAGGAGCTGCATCTGGCTATAGTGGAGGCCAGCAGACTACAGGAGCTACACAGTGGGCGAACCACGCGACACACGCAGTTGGGAGAGACGCAGGCAAGATACAGTGAGGCAAAGACAAGGGTGACGCAAAAAAGGGATCCCAAAACTCATTCATTCTCTTATTTGTTATCTGATTTTTCCTAATGTTGTTTACTGACTCTAATTTCTGTGATTTTCATCCTATCATGAGTTAGTAGCTTCCTCAAAGCTTCAAGATTGGGGCTGAAGCTTTTAGTTAATTTTCTATGAATTGAATTTCAGTTGATTTATAAGTATGGGTTTATGGTTTTGATTTCTCTGTCTTGAGATTAATTTTATTAGTATTGTGTTTGATCAATCATTACTTGACATTAGTTGTTAATTGAAGGACCGATAGGTGAAAATTGATAACGAAACTCCAAAACAGGGAACTTATAAAATTCAGATTTGGACATAGACTGAATTTATGAGAGGAAACTTAGGTTAGCAAAGAACTTAATGGGTTATGCTTGATTGCTAAGCTACGATAGTAGATTAGGATTATTGCATAATACTCCTTTGATACCTTGAAAAAAGATCTAAGAGACTCTAGGCCCAACTTTCTATCAACCAGAATTCGACTCATAAATTAATCCAGGTAAAGTTTATAGAAAACGCTAAAAGCGAAACCCTCCTTGAAGCTCACTATATTCCATTCGGATTAATCCCTAAAGATATTCGCATCTTTGTTTAGCATCGGTTTTATTATTATTTTATAGTTAAATTCTTTAATTTAATTCCCCATTCTTACACAACTGCTTAGTCCAATTAATTGAGTGATCCAAGTCTAGTACTAACACAATTACTTTCTATGGAACGATATTATACTATACCACTTTAGACCCGTGAACTTGTGGAGTCACATCAAGCTCGCCACGTCATCCAAGTTAATGTAAAACTTAGCATTGAGCTATGCATTGTTTTAAAAATCGGACCGGACCGGTCGGTTCAACCGGTAACCAGTCGGTTATCCGGTCCGGTTTACTCCTAAAAACCGGTCCTTAATTGAACCAGTGAGAACCGGTCAAAACTGGTCAATTGACCGGTCGAACCTGTCCAGTTCGACCACTGGTTCAATTATTTTTTAATTTTTTAATTTTTTATATTATTTGGTATATTTTGTATTTTTTAATATTACTAATATTATATATAATTATTGCATAATTATGACGTCACACCGGTTCGACCGGTGGTTGAACTGGTTAAACCGGTGACCAACAAGGCCTCCAGTTCGATGTCCGGTCCGAGTTTCAAAATCTTAAAGCTATGTATTAAAAATTAAAAGGTAAAGCATTTTAGGACCACTTTTTAAAATTCTGGTTAGTATTGCAAAATTATATCTTATATTTAGTTTAAATACTTTTGTTTGTAGTATTTTCCCCTCTAGTTATTTTATTTACTTATTTCGCAATTTTCTTTTTCAATTGCTTATTTTTCTTATTTATTTATTTGTTTACTTATTTACTTACTTTTATTTTTATTTATGTAGTTATTTTTATATGTACGTGACTACCATTTTCTTCAATTCTTTTTTTTAATTTTTCTTGTTAGTCTACAAAATAACATCTCTATCAATTAGGAGTAAAGTTGCTTACTTCTAAACTTTCCCAAATTTTGCATCTCAACGAACTTCGTATTGGGACATTGTTGTTGTCGTTAGATTAGTATTGCAAAGTTGAATAAAATTTGAGTTATTTTTATAATTAACCCTATTAAAAACATTGTTATCACTTCAAACTACTTTAAAACAATTTTAAACAAAAAAAGAAATTGAATAATGTCAAATTTCTTGGATTGCATAGCTTCGAAGCTCCAGACATTAAGCACTTTGCGAAACTTACTTGCCATAATAAACCTGTGTCAAATAAAAATGAACGATCTTCTGTTTCCTTTCTTATCCCAATTTTCTCATAAACCAATCAAAATGAGAAGATCATTTTTGTAAGGCAATATGAAGCATTTGTTTTTCCTTTTCTAGTCATGAACAAAGAAAAAAATTAGCTGTTGGTTTCTTTATTTTTCTCGAAAAAAAATTAAGGAAAGTCACAGAATATGATCTCAAATAGTTTGTATTAAGGTATATATTGGTTCGACATTAGAAGTGATTACGGTCGATCCTCACATCATAGACATTAGATCATATTAATTAATACGAAACTAAAATTATGTGTATTTAAATAATATATCTTTATTATGATAAGTATTAAGTATTAAAAATTCAATAACATTTTTATTTCAAATATATATTTTTACCAAAAACAACAAAAATTAAGAATAATAAAGGTTTGAGTAAATCACAACTTAATCATAGTCCTAATATAGAATATTATCCAACAATCTACATGTTCTGATAATAAATAAAAATTCAATATATTTCATAATTAAAATATAATTTAATCAATATTGAACTACAATCACATATTCAATTTTCATAATATTTTTTAATAAAATAATTAAAACATAACTAATTATCATATCATGTAGCGCCCCCTTACCGCAGAGCACGTATCGGGACGCTCGAAGGTCATTCCGATACATATTCCGCGATAAAGGTGCACTACGATCAATCACTACTCTAACTCCACATGGCATCATATCAATAATTGCTTCTAAATCATGAATAGAAACGCCATAATATTTTGAAACCAACTGTTTCCTCGTTTCATTACTCAAAAACATCAATTTACAGTATGGCTTTCAATTCTTCCTATATGAACACTAGGAAGTCTAGTACAAAAATATTACAAAGCTGAGGAAACTATTTATACAAGCTAACTATGTCATCCAAAATTATTCCAGCTGACTGACCTCTGCGCCATGACTTCACTTCAATTACACTCTACACGGTAGTGAAGCTACTCAAAAGCTATGGTCACCTATCGATCCTAAAAAACAATGATGCGATTTTGCTGAGTTTTGCAAACTCAATGAGTTAACCATCATCGATGGTTCACTCAAAACAAGTACACATCAATCCACATAACACTTATTTTCACAATTTCACATTATACATCAATATTACATTTTCATATACTTTTTGGCCAATTTACACTTCAATCAATCAAACACATTTAGCAAAATGCATAACAATGCTTATGAGACCCTTTTTCTAAATTTTTTTCGTTGTTGTGATCGAGTGCCTGTACTGTCCCGTATCCATTGGATATCGGGCTCATTAATCATTGAGCCAGTGGCTCTGTATCACTGTCGAGCTCGAGGCTCGTTTTCATTCGTTGAGCTTTAAGCTCTAGCGGTGGCTACTTAGGTCCAACTGCCATTATCTGATTATGCATTCATAAATGGAATGCATGTAACACATTTCATCACTTTATAAAACACGTAGGTCCCATGTTCACATTAATCAGCACTTCAATAACACAAATTCCAGCACACAGTCATCGGACCTCCTATCCGGAATCCACAATCAAACGATTGATTCATTCAATCCAAATATTAACAATTTAGAGGAACCATCTAGGTTACTCACCTGCTACTCCCAAAGCTAATGCCTGGAAGGACCGGCAACGTCTGTAGGTTGACGTTCCAGTTGCTCCTCTATAATCAAATAACATATATAAGTCACAATTTGCACAATTATTGGTGTTTCATAATACACATGAATGAAAAGAAAAATGCACAATGCATGCATGACAATTTCTCTGGTCAACAATCCATCACTTTCACTAAAACCTCGAGACCTATATCTTCCATGAAGGCCATAAAACACGATTTAGCCTTTAAAATGGTCAAATTTTCAATTTCATTAAAGTTTTCCTGAGCCTGTCCGTTAAACGGACTTGTATGTCCGTTAAACGAACATAGATTAGTCAAATACTCCAATTTTGTTCGAGAGTGTCCGTTCGACGGACATGAATCCACTAAATGCTCCAATTTCTCCTGAGACAGTCCGTTAAGCGGACTCACTTGTCCGTTTAGCGGACACACATTGCTCTTAGGATATTTCGCCACCCGAGACAGTCCGTTAAACGGACTCACGTGTCCGTTTAGCGGACACACCTTGTCCTTAGCGTGTTCTGTCACCCGAGACTGTCCATTAAGCGGACCTTAGTGTCCGTTTAACGGACACATGTTATTCCAACATTCTCCAAGATCTTTCTAAGTTTCCAACCTCCATTTAATCATCAAACACACTCCCAATCTTCCCAAGTTCAATTTTTTAATCTCAAAATCACTTCATATCAGCACAAACCTCAATCTAATTCCATTAACTCTTCAATTCTCTATTTCATCCTATCAGTTCCAATTTTCCATTCTTTTTCATAACATCTTTTTAATTCCACATTCTCAACACTCCAATCTCAACAATTAGTCATCCA
>JANIPN010000007.1:51775488-51791529 GCA_027478595.1 Erythroxylum anguifugum | reverse complement strand
CTTGAAAATATAATCTGTGTAATTAAGATGTGAGAGAAATTAAAGGGTAATTTTGGAAGTAAAATCATAAACATACATGAAAAGTCACGAACGACACTTATTTTAAATAATTAAAATCCCTCTAAAACGACTTTTATTTTGAATAGTATAGGGAGTATAATTTAATATTATATATAAGAAATCTAGGTACATTTACATTTTATTCCACCAATTTGAAGTTAATGAACTTCTATTTCTGCACGTTTTGGAATTTTGTGTCATGAGTCCGATGTTTGTCTCACTCTTGACATCGATGTCAGTTTACTTTTAATTTGAAATTTTCTAATCAGTATGAGATTAACGTTGGTTCCATATCCATATGTCTGATAACATTTAGCTTTTGTAATTTTACTATTCACCAAAATTCAATACTTCTCCATATTGGCTTGAATTGTCTAACGCTTAACCAATAATCACCCCTAAAGTAAGCCTACAATGACTTTAAGTTATGAAAACATTTACCAAATCCAAGCTATTCTTAAACTTTTCTACTTAAAATAAAATTTTCAACATATCTAGTAGATTTTATCTTCCATATGCAAAATATCTTATCTTCAATAACATCTTGAATAAAGTTTAACCTAAGATTTAATATGTTGTATTCTAACTATTATAATAAATGACATAATCTTGCAAGTCCATATCCAAACTATCAACAAGATCATGCAACCATATAACTTATATTCACCCCTTTCATGAATGATATGTATTTTGTTAGCTTAAGGTTTATATTTAATGATTTTGATAATAACTATATAATATTTCAAAATTTAAATTGGATTTATTTCCTTGTATAAATAATAATATTTTAAAAAAAGGAAATAAAATCATAGGAAAATTACTTCCTTTCTTGCAAGAACCTTATTAGTAAACTTTCCTTATAAACATTTGGGAGGAATTTACCTTTTTGAACAATTAGTTTTGAAATTTTTGTTCAATCAGAGATGATATCGAAAATCCAAAGTCAACTCAGAATTAAGATGAAGCAATGACTAATTGAAGAAATTGACTATTTAAAGAAGAGCAACAATACTTGCGAACCAACGAGCATACATAAACTTTCGAAACGTTTGAGCAGCATCTATATTCTTGAGAGTTATATCATTTTTATTGTGCTTTAGAAAGTGAAATCACTCTATCAAAAGAGAAATTGTTATTTGAGAACTTACTTTTGATTTTACATTTTATTTTTCTGTAAGCTTTTAGAAGCTTGTTATACGTTTCGAGTGTGGATGGTTGGAGAACCTTGAAAAATATGTACTTGTGAGCTTGGAGAGGCTCGTTAAATTTAATGCTCGGATTCTTATAGTGAAATACTCAAGTTAGATACTAAGGGACTAGACATATGCTTGGTCGTTAGCTGAACCAATATAAATCTACTGTGTCATTCTTTCTCTCTTCCTAACTTTTAAATTTTGGTATTATAAGTTTGAGTTTTCAAGAGGCTCTTCTAGTTTTTCAATAGGCTCCTTCTATTTCGATAAAGTAAGACGTTCTTTTTGTTTTAAGCATTAATAGGCTCCTATCAATTAACAAGCTTATTTCTATTTGAGCTCTAGCAGGCTCCTATTGATTGATAGGCCTTTTTTTTTAGCGCGAATAAGATCCTTTCGATTAATAAACTCCTTTTGTATTTTAAATAACTAACAGGATCCTTTCTTTTTAAACGTTAACAGGTTCCTTTCGAAGTTTTATAGGACCTTTCCATTTATCAACCTATTTTGTTTAAGAAGGATTTTAAAGATTTAAAATACCTTGCAAAATTTTTACACACAATTCACCCCCCTCTTGCGTGTGTTTACTTTATCATTTGGTATCAGAGTGAGGTTTCACATTTATTGTATTTTACCGCACGTGATAGATCATGGCAAACAACTTAAGAAGCCTTAAAGGACAATCTGTCTCAAAGCCTCCTTACTTCAATGGAAACAACTACTCCTATTAGAAAGAGAGAATGATCATTTATCTTCAATCGGTGGATATCAAAATCTGGCAAGCTATCAAAGCTAGAACTACACCTCCTGTTACTGAAAACGTAGAAGTGTGGATTGATTCCGATAGAAGAAATGCACAGCTGAATGCCAAAGCAAGACATCATCTTATCTGTGCACTATCTCCAGAAGAGTACGAAAAGATATCCTACTATTCTACAGCCAAAAAAAAGGGACAAGCTTTGAGTTACTTTTGAAGGAACGAATGAGGTAAACAAACATTGAATAAGTCTGTTAGTGCATCAATACAAGACTATTTGCATGAAATAGGGAGAAAAATAGACGAATTCTTCGGATGTTTCAACAACGTCATCACTGCCTAGAAAATCTTTCGTAAGATATATCCAAATGATAAGCTAGTAACAAAAGTTCTAAGATTATTACCAAAGGAATGGAGACCTAAAGCGATAGCTTTGGAAACCGCAAAAGATCTTGATATAATCTCACTTGATGGGTTAAGAGGAAACTAATGATTCATGAAGTTGAGTTTAGGTGAGATGAAGGATCCTCATATAGAAGAGGAATGACACTAAAAGCAATTGGCGAATCAAATCCATCAAATGATGATGAAAATGACATTAAGTTGCAAATAGATAGAGATGACGAATTCAACTTTAGGGTTAGAAAATATGTTTGCTTCTAGAAAAAGAAGCTCATGAAGAAAAGAGAAGGAAACAAGAAAACTGGAAGCAATAGGTTCCTGTCAAAAGGTAGTAGCAGCAATAGCAATACACAAAATAATAAAATCATATGTTATCGTTACAAGAAGCTGGACACACAAGACTAGAATGTCCTCTTCTTCAAAAGGACAAGACAGAAAACAGAAAACCCAAAAAAATGCTATGAATGTAGCTTGGTCAGATGAGGATTTTGATAACTTTGAAGAAGAAGATCTTGAGGAAGTCGACAACGTTTGCTTTATGGCTAAATCAGGAGATGATAAGGTATATCATTCTGACTCTGATATTGAAATTGATGAATTGAGAGATGCATATCATGACTTATATGACCAGTACAAAAAATTGACAGCGTAGTATTTCAAAAAGGTTGAGAAGTCAAAAAATAATGATGAATCTTTAACGGATAAGATTAAATTATTAGAATTGAAAAAAAAAAGATTTGTGGTCTAAAGTCACTTCTCTTGAAAATGTTAATAAACAAAAAGAATGCTTAGAACAAAAAATAATTCAACTAGGATTGTAAGCAGTTTCTATATAGATGTGAATCCATTTGATCCACAATGATTGTTTTTAACTTAGGATTCTCTAAATTCTCTTGGTCATAAAAAGTCTATTGTTCTTACTGGTTGACCCCAAACCTAACCCACCTGCCTCCTTCGGTTGACAAATATGCTTCCAATTCACTTTTGCAATTCCTTTCTCGCCTTTTCCTTTACCCCATAGAAATTGCTTCATCAGTTTTCCCATAGTTTTAATAAGTCCTTTGGAGAGGAAGATATAAGAGCATCAGTAAATTTGCGTTGATATAATTACTGACTTCAAAAGCTAAATTTTACCTCTATAGGACATGGGTCTATTAGTCAAATACCCCAATCTTTTTTGAATTTTTTCTATTAAAGGAAGACATTGACGAAATCTTAGTCTCCTAGACGAGATAGGAATGCCCAAATACAGAAGAGGTGGGTCTTGCTTTTCCTTGCCAGTAACTTGTGACAAAGAAGATGATAGGTGAACAACACTTTTGGATAGTAAGAAATAACTTTTGTGAAAGTTGATACTCAATCTAGACAACTCCCTAAAAGTATGGAGAGTACACATCAATAGAGAAACTGAATGAGTATTTTCCCTACTTAGAAGAATAAGATTATCTGCAAAACATAAGCTAGTTAGTGAAAGCTTCTTACATTTGGAATGGTATCTGAAGTTGGAGTTAGTAGAAGTATTGTGTTTTAGCATAAGGGTGAGAACCTCCATGCAAATAAGGAATAGTTAAGGAGAAAGATAATCCCCTTGCCTAAGTTGTTTTTTGCCTTTAAACATCTTTATGGGGCTTCCATTAATAAATATTCCATATGAGGCAGTGGTAATGCATTCTTAAATCCATTTTATAAACTTATGGGGAAATTTCATAATCTCCATAGTTTGTAGCAAGAATCTCCAGTTAACATTATCAAAAGCTTTTTGTAGATCCACTTTAATAGTGCAGTTTTGAGGGCTTCTGCATCGAGTGTAGCCTTTTAAAAACTCCTACAATAAAAGGATATTATCCCCAATATGTCTACTACTCATAAAAGCACTTTGATTCTGATGAGTAAGCGAAGAATATCTTTCAGCCTATTTGCCAAAATCTTGGCGATGATCTTATAGAGGAAATTAGTACATGATATAGGTCTGAAATCAATCTAAGTGGCTGGGTTAGAACTTTTAGGAACCAAACAAAGAAAGGTGTTATTAATCTCTTTAAGTAAGACACCATTTTGGAAAAACTCCTGTACAACATCTTTAATGAATCTCCCTAAGTTACTCCAAGTTTTTTAATAGAAAATACCACTAAGCCACCTAGAGCCATTCATATTAAAAACCACCTTCTCTGTTTCCTGATTCGTGATAGATCTAATTAGCAAAGAAGCTTCATGTTCAAGAATCTTGGCAGTAACAAATTGCCTAAAAGCCACTCCAATACCTGCCGAATGACCTTTTGTGCCAAAGAGATTTTGATAAAAATTTGTAGCTTCCTTTTACATTTCTTCTTGCACAAATAAAATTTCCCCATATTTGGATTTTATGGAGGTGATTCTATTGACATTTCTTCTAGCTGTCACTGAGTTGAAGAAAAATTTTGTACATCTGTCCCTATCCTTAATCCAATTAATTTTGTCTCTTTGTTTCAATAAAGAACAATGATTATCCACTATTTGCAAGTAGGTCTTAAGGGCTTCCCTCTCGACTATAGCTAATGTACAATCAGTAGTAGTTCGCAAAGATTTCTGAATTACCGATAGCTTGTTTCTTGCCTTTTCAATCTCCTTTGTGAAATTCTAACCTATCCTTAAATTTAACATCTTTAATTCCTGTTTAATAGCCTTGAGCTTTTGCAAACAAATAAACTGCTTAGAACCATAGATCTCATACTCCAATCCCTTAGTAATCGCTTCTTGAAAGCCATCCACATTAACCAGAAAATTGTTGAATCTGAAAGGGTGATGAATTCTAGTCATTTTAAACAAATTATCAACCTTGATAGGGGTATGATCAGAAACTTATGCACCTATTGATAGATTGGAATCAATCATAATTTTACTTGCCTTTGCATTTTATAGAAACTTTAAGTTGTTCTAAATGGATGTTAAAAGTGCATTCTTAAATGGCTACATTAACGAAGAAGAATTTGTTAAGTAACCCCCATGTTTTAAAGATGAAAACCATCCGAATTAGGTTGTGAAGTTAACCAAAGCTCTGTATGGTTTAAAATAGGGTCCTCAAGCATAGTATGAGAGGCTAAATAACTTTCTACTTGAGAATAACTTCGAAAGATGAAAGGTCGATAGAACCTTCTTTATTACAAGAAAGGAGAATGATTTACTTATAGTACAAATATATGTTGATGACATAATATTTGGTGCTACTTTCGGGAACGTCCCGGAACAAAAAATTTTGTTTTTCGCACCGTGTTCATGTGATGGACACACCGGGATTTTCCTACAACTAATTCATCCTTCTGTGAAGAATTCTTGGCATTAATGCAGGAGGAGTTTCAAATGAGCATGATGAGAGAATTATCATTCCTTCTTAGATTACAAATCATAAAAACAGAAAAAGGAATCTTCATTAGCTAAAACAGATATACAAAGGAACTCATAAAAAAAATCATTTTGAGGTTGCCAAACCGATGGGTACTCCCATGTACACTGGAACTAAACTTGATAAAGACAAAGAAGGCAAAGCTACGGATGAGACAAAGTATAGAGGAATGATTGGACCACTATGATATCTTACAAACTCAAGACTAGACATTATGCTTAGTGTGTGTCTTTGCGCATGCTTTCAATCAAATCCAAAAGAAATCCACCTTCTAGCAGTCAAAAGAATCTTTCGATATCTCCACGGAACTATGGATTTTAGAATATGGTATCCAAAATTTGATTTATTTGACATAGTGGGGTATTGTGATGTAGATTATGGAGGTGGTAAAGTTGATAAAAAAAACACAAGTGGTCACTGTGAATTTCTTGGAGGATGTCTATTATCTTGGTCTTGCAAGAAGCAAAATTGCATAGCGCTTTCGATGATTGAAGCGGAATATATAGCAGTTGCCAGCTGTTGTGCTCAAATCTTATGGATGAAGCATCAACTGGAGGATTTTTCTCTAAAGTTTTCTCATATTTCTATATTATGTGATAATATTAGTTCTATAAATCTTTATTAAAAATCCTATGCATTATTCTAGGACTAAATATATAGAAATCAAACATCATTTTCTTAAAGATCATGTTTTTGAAGGAACCATTGATATTTTGCATGTTAATACTGAGAATCAAGTAGCTGACATTTTCACTAAGCCACTCTCTAAAGATAGATTTTGCGTGCTAAGAAAAGGGCCTGGCATGAACATTCTCTGCTACTTGTCTTTGCATTTTGTTTAGCAGGCTCCTTCTATTATGATTCCTTAAAAACTCTCTCTTAGTTTAGTAGGCTCTTTAGAGTTTAGAAGGTCCCTCTTAGTTTAGAAGCCTCCTTTTAGGATAGTAGGTTTCTTCTAGATTAAAAGTCTCCTCTTCTTTTTATAAGGCTTATCGGGTTGACATTCTAAGTTACATATGTCCTAAAAATAGGGAGTCATTCATGGCGTCATTTCAGCCTTTTCAAAAAATGCATGAGCAATTTGACAACTTTACGTATGTGGCTGTCAGAATATACATAACCAATTACATTTCCTCTTCTAGCCTGTACATCTACTCATCTCTCTCACGAGATCAACGCTCAGGAATCACTTAGTATACCCTATGTAAACTTCTCTCATTTTCTCATCTATGTTATTCTCATCTGCGTAGCTTATTCTCTCTGCACCCTAACGCTTTGCATTCTTATTGCCTCTTGTTTTCTCTCTTAAACTTCACTAAACTCACCTACAATGGTAAGAACAAAATCAAAAGGACAAAAGCAAACCCTAACTGCTTCTGTTAACCATGATGAAGCTTGCATTACTAATCCGTTCTCCTTTAAACCTCAAAAGAAGAAAGTGCCTGAAGTGCACCGGATTACAAATGAAAATGATTCAGATGAAGAATTTACTCGGTTGATTAGACTACCATGTACCAAAGGAAGTCTTGCAAATCAAGCTTAGAAAAGTTCTGAACAAAAAGAAACCACGGATGCTAAAAAGAAAGAGGAAGAATAAGTCAGGAAAAAGAAAAAGGGAAGAGATAAAGAAAGACAAAGCACCTGTAACTAAAGATACTATTAAGGACGCTATTGATAAAAAATAGTTGTCTCAAGAAGAGATATTTCCCAAAGAAAAAAAGGGCAAAGACATCAAAACCATAAAAAATGTTTGAATCAATGGAAGCTGAAGTCCTCTATAAAACACAGTACAAGGAAAAAAAAGGTGGTTACTGGGCGAATCTTGCCTCTTGTGATGTTTGATGAAATACGTATACCCATCTCTCCTTACTTTGTTACCATTGGTTGGAAAAATTTTCTGAAATTAGATGAGACAGTATAAGGTGAGCTAGTTAGGATATTCTATACGCACGTGAAAAAGGAAGAAATTAATGGAAAGCTAGCCATTGTCTTAAGGGTGTATGAAAGCGAAATTTTAATTTCTGGAGAAATCTTAGGAGATATACTAGAAGTAGCTCCTATAGGGAGAACTAATTTTCCCTTTCATAAGTGGGATGTTGATAATTTGGAGTTAGTTGAAATTGTCAAATCCATTGACCTTTATGTAAAGAACACCCAAGATAGGAGACCCTGAAGTAGATAATTAGACTTAATACCACAATGCCTTGCATCGCTTTTAGCTACCTCAATTTTTCCCAGGAGTAGCTCAGTTGAAAGGTGCAATCTATTGGAGACTTATGTGGTGTATAATTTGCTAAAAGGGAACATAATGAATCTTCCAGCTATGATATTGAGGTTCATGGTGGATTAAGGGAATCATAAAAATACCACCAGTTGCCTACTTATGGGATATTGTGCACCAAGATTTTCAATCATTATGGAGTTCCTTTCACAAAACTGAATTGGTATGCACCGGTTAAGTTTCACCCTTCCATTCCCTATCAATTTGGATACAAATTCCAAAACAATGTTTAGGTAGACAAAAGATCTGAAAGCGTAGCAGAAAACTTAGATCCTACTCTAGACCAACAAACTCCTGTTCTTCCTCAGGATGAAAATAGTGCAAAACTCCACTAAGGAAGAAATTGTTATTTGAGAACTTACTTTTGATTTTACATTTTATTTTTCTGTGAGCTTTTGGAAGCTTGTTATACACTTCAAGTGTGGAAGGATGGAGAACCTTGAAAAATATGTACTTGTGAGCTTGCAGAGACTCGTCAAATTTAATGCTCGGATTTCTATAGTGAAATACTCAAGTTGGATACTTGGAAACTAGACGTAGGCTTGGTTGTTAATCGAACTAGTATATATCTACTGTGTCATTCTTTCTCTCTTCCTCACTTTTAAATGTCTACGTTATAAGTTTGTGTTTTCAAAAGGATCTTTCAGTTTTTCAATAGGCTCCTTCTGTTTCTATAAAGCAAAAAGTTCTTTTTGCTTTAAGCATCAACAGACTCCTATTAATTACAAGTTTATTTCTATTTGAGCTCTAACAGGCTCCTATTGATTGACAGACCCCTTTCTTTTTGAGCACGAATAGGATCCTTTCAATTAATAGACTCCTTTTGTATTTTAAATAACTAACATGATCCTTTCTTTTTAAATGTTGACAGGTTCCTTTCAAAGTTTAATATGACCTTTCCATTTATCAACCCATTTTGTTTAAGAAGGATTTTAAAGATTTAAAATACCTTGCAAACTTTTTTACTTACAATTCATCCCCCCTTTTGCGTGTGTTTATTTTATCATATTTTGATTATGTTACAAGCGAAAAAACTGTCGATTGAAATATTATTTTCAAACTAACTAAACATTCAAATAGGATAAAGATATATCATTTTAAAGACCTCCTTCTCAAGAGATCTCCACTATATTAGAATTAATATAACCAACAATATCACTAGTTATATCACTTGAATCATAAACCAAACAAATATTTCTCATACCTTTTAAGCACCATATAATGTACTTAACAACTCTTTAGTAAGCTTTCCTAGAATTACTAATAAACCTACTTACCATACTAACAAAATGTGATAGATTTAGTTTTATACATCCTATGACATATATTAGACTTTTAACTACACTAGCATAAGGAACTTACCTCATGTAATCCTTCTCAGCATCTGAATTAGGTAATGAACCAACATCAAGTTTAAAGTGTGTTGCTAAGGAAATACAATTTGCCATTGAGTGATCGAATTGAAAGGAATATAATACATTTTTAATGTACTTATTACACTAAATATAACAAGCCTATTTTCTAAAAAGTATAACAAGCCTATTCTATTATCCTTCCAAATCTCTATGCCAAAAATTTTCTTAAGTGCACCCAAGTCCTTCATCTCAAACTCACTGTTCAACAAGCTGTTTAGATTGTTAATTTCAACCTTTTATTACCTGTAATTAAAATGTCATTAATATATAGCAATAGATGGACCCATGAACTATCCAACATCCTAGATTAAACATAATTATCAAACGAATTATGAGCAAAATCATGAGACAATAGAAACGTATCAAATGTCTAAAACCACTACCTTAACAATTATTTCAGCCTATCTAAGGATTTCTTCAACAAACATACATGATACTTCTTCTCAAAATCAAGAAAACCTTCTAGTTGTGACATATAAATTTGTTCTTTTAAATTACCATGGAAAAACTCAATTTTCACAATTGGTTTCTCTAACTTCAAATTGAATGTACATATAATAGTTAAATGAACTCTTATGATCTTTTGCTTCACAACTATTGAGAACATGTTATGATAATCAATTTCTTCCTTTTGTGAGAAATCTTGTGCTACTAGTTATACCTCGGACCTAGCTGGCTCATAACCAAGGATACCTTCTTTCTTCTTCAAGATCAATTTGTATCTCACTGACTTTGGATCCTTTGGTAATGATAAAAGTTTCCATATCTTATTCTTATACAAAGATTGTATTTCATCCTTGTAAGTTCAGAGTTCACCACCACCTACATTTTCAGTTAATGCTAAGGCATATGCCACCTGATTAGTTTCATTAACATTACCACAAGCTAAATATATGTAGGTTTCCTAATTTCTTTCCTTGTCCTCCTTATTGCTATACTTTATGGATGTTCCTATTGCACATCCATGGATTGATTTTAAACAACCCTTTTTGGAGTTTCAATTTCAAACTTTACCTTCTAGTCAGCACTCTGATCCTTTTTATATGCAAGATCTTCAAGCTCTTCTATTTAGACAAATATACCAAACTCTTAAAAAATAAGCTTCGTAATGTATCGAGCTGGGCTTAGGCCCCCAGGCTTGAACCTAACTTGAAAATTTATGTTCAAGCCTAGGTCCAACCTAAACTCAATCAAGATCAGGTTCTAGGAATTGAATAATTGAATTAACAATAGTGAAGCTAAGTGAACATTACAATGAGTTTACAAAAATGAAAAATAGTCAAAAATACAAAAATAAAGACAAATTACATTACAAATTTATAAAACGTTAACAATAGGCATTATAGATTCCATCTGGAATTTCATGTCTAACTATAGTTTATGTTGATTTGATTTAGCTATCATAAGAGTCCGAATCCAGTTGACAATGTTTTCAGCTAGAAGGTACTCGTGAACTTCCTTATTCTTGTATATTCTCTTGTTTCTTTCCTTCTACATAGAATAAATAGCTGTTGTAAAGGCAGTTTTATACAAGAGAGCATCTTATAACCTTAATTAAGCAGTACAAATTATCCAATTTAAAGATGAAGTTCAATCATAATTTAAGAAGGCAATAAGCAACAGGCAACAAATGTAAAACTCTGTTCCAAACCGCTTTAGAGTAACTACATTAAAAGAATAAATGGTCTATAGCTTCTTCCATCTCCTTGCAAAGAAAACAAATTGGGTCATAAGTTCCAAACCATCTTTTTTTTTTCATACGGATTCTATTCTTAATAATTAGCCAAGTAAAGATAGAAGCTTTTGGATTAAAGGAGCGTTTCTAAGGAAGATTGAACCAAGGAACATACCTCTCACCTTCGTACAAAGCCTTATATCAAGACTTGTTGCTAAAATGACCTAAGGCATCTGGGACCCATGTAATTGAATCATGCCTGCTAATATCGGTGATCTAAGGAAGAAAGTGCTCAAGTAAGTTCAATCCTCTGAAGTTACCATTCCACTGCTTTTGATTCATCAAAGGAGAAGCTTTAGATTAAGAGAAATCCTATTTAAAATTAAAAATAACGTTGTTTTATTCAAAAATGGTGTCATTTTACTTAACATATTTGGGCTTCAGACACGGTCAAGCTTCGGCACTCAAAGCCCAAAAATTAAAAAGACTAAACACAACTTAAAGTTCAATCAACTCTAATAGATCCTATTAACTTTGGACTAGACAATAATTGCTATCACTAATCAAAAGTTATATTTATGCTAATAATAAATCTTAGAGTTCTATCATTTTTAGTTCACCATAATTTTTACCTTTTAACTTCAACAACATACCTTAAAAATATGTATTTCATTGTCATAGGCTCTAGTTTACTATCATTAACTTAAGTATAAGAAAGACAATTAAATATCTTCAAACCAAAATAATCAAAGGGCATATCATACCATACCTCTCGAGAAGTTTAAAAATCTATAGTAGAGATCTATTCACCAAATAAGCAATAGTGTTAACTGCTTTAGTACAAAATTACTTCAAAGTTTAATATTAAACTACATACATCAAGCAAGCTGTGTAAATGTTAGGTTCAATTTGTTTTGTAGCTCCATTTTACTTTGGTGTTTGGCATATAGGGCGATGTCTCGTTATACCTTACTCCCTATAAAACTCATCAAATGAATTATTACAAAATTCTAGCCCAGTATTTGTTCTGAGTTGACATATTTTTTGGTACATTTTTTAAACATTTTCTTCCATAACTTGAACTTTCCAAATACTTCATCTTTCTATTTAAAAAATTACACCTAAAATTTTCTTAAGTAATCATCAATAAATGTAACGAAGTTATTGTATCCTTTATGAGATTGAATTGGAGTAAAATCCCATAAATATAAATGAATAAAATCAAATATGTAAATGGAAATATACTTAAACATAATTTAACCCTACGCTACTTGTCAAGAACATAAGACTCGTAAAACTTCATCTTGCTAGTCACAACTCCATTAAACATCCTTTCCTTACTTGTCCTTTGAAGTCATCACTCATTCATGTGACCTAATATACGATGCCACAACTATATATTATCATCATTATGCTATTATGATTAAGCTGCAACATTCGATCCTATTACTATCTTGCTCACTAATTCATGAATTTCATGTTGCAAGTTTTCTTTTTATAACAGTTTTAAATTAGATTTTCACATGGATATGTTACGTGACATGATTCTAGGCTAAGTCGTGTTGGTTACAAACTATTTATCGTTAGTAGAAATGGTCTGGGACATGCCTGTGTCTAACACCCTAAATCTTTATGTAACTTTGTGAAGTTGGATAGGTTTTGAGATATGCTCGTGCTTGAGACTGTGGATCCTTTTCGTAAATTTGTGAAGATAGACACATGTTAGAATTAACAATCATATACCTGAGACTATGAATTCTTTTAGCAAATTTGAGAATTTAGATATAGTGTGGACATGCTTGAGACCATATCTTACAATTGAATTTTTTATAAGGTTGCATTAATTCGTACACAATTATGTTGGAGGTTATGTTTAAATTCAAGTTTTCAACCTTAACTCAAATTAGGCTAATTAATGGTCTAGTTTAACTTAATTTCACATGTTTAGTTTCCTCTCTGCCATTAACCGCATCTTAAAGCATTTTCTTCTTTGTTTGCATAATTAATCCACTTAGCAAATTCAAAATCTTGAAGGATAATTTGATATCAAAATATCCTCTGTGAGGATAACTTTTATGTTCCGTCTTTCACAATTAGAAATTATTCTCATTGAATATCTTATATCAAATTATCCTTTATGAGGATAACTTTCATGTTGGTCTTTCACAACTAGAAATTATTCTCATTGAACATCTTATTCTTAAATTTGGCTACTATTGTTTCTACTTTAAATTACTAAGTTTTAAAAATAGCTCCCATTATTTTTCACGTAAATATCAATTTTATACTTGAATAGTATCCAATATTTTAAGAGAGTGAATAATACCTAACTTATTTTCTAATACGGAGGATTCACTTATAGTGAGAAATATAGAGCATACAATAAGCAGATGTATGGAGCTTAATTACGCTTTGATGATACTTATTATAATAATTAGGTGGATAGAGCGTGATAATAAAACTTAATTAAGATTGGAAGAAAAAGGACATAAAATATTATTATGAAAAAAGAAGATGAGTTATAATACAAACATTCATTTACTAAGTTACAAATACTAATTTATATTTTAGAACCTATAAGAATGTTATCCTCACAATTTATATAGAGAAATACATTTTGCTTTGTTATAATTACTATTCATTCTAATGTTTTTCTTTGCACCAGAAATTATTTATTTTCATCTAAATATTTTCATCTAAATATTTTATGAACAAACTCTTCTAAGTTCTAATACCACTAATAAGGAGATTGTTAGAAACGAAAAAGTACCTTCTTTAGAAGTCGTTTTATTAAGGATAAAATAAAAATATAATTTAAAATGATTATTGTATCTAAAAATATTTTATAATAATTTAATAAATAGAGTTATTAAATTAAAAAAAAAATCAAATTTAATCATAATACTTAACTTTAATAGAACCAAATATTTATATAACTAAAATATGTTTTACACATTATTCACACATTGTTTTTATATTCTAAAATTATTATCCATTTTAGAGTCTTATAATTTTCTTAACCCGAAAAAGAGTGAGTTATTATTTGACTAATTTAAACTTGAGGCTTACATGAACAAAGCATCTGGTGCACCTCCCTTTTCTAATTCCTATACTAATAAGACTAGAGAAAATTGAAAGACATCTTACTAGAAACATATCCCAGTTAGGTGCCAAAATCTGTCTCATAAGAAAGCTGTTAAAAGCAACAGCAGCAAGGATTATATCTTTTCACTGCTTCAGATGCAGGTCAAGTCCTCCCCATAACCAACTAAAGCATGCCACATATATACAAAACTGCAATTTTCGAAGATGTTCATTTCAGTATTATATAATCTCAGCAACATAGAAAATCAACCAAATCAAATGGCTGGAGAAATACTGAACTTTAGACCATATTTCTCTCCAATGGTTTGGATGAATTGACCAAGATTGCCATGACCTTCAGGGTCGAAACTCCTGAACTTTTTGTTCTCTTTGATATCTGCCAATAACCTATGAAATCACAAGGAACATTAATTTTTATGCAGTTTGATGCACATGACTGCCTATGATCATAGACTACGGGACATAGTTGCATTGCGTGGTGTTTCACCTTTCTTTAAGGACGATCCGTTGCGAGTGTCTTGCGAACCATCATCTATGATCAGAAATTTTGGAGAACACCCTCCATCTGTCAAACTCTATAAGAAAATTCAGAAATAAAGGTAGAACACCCTCTTTGATTCCATGGGGATTCACTTTAGTGTAAAATGCATCACAATAGTGCACCATCCGAACCAGTTGATATGTTGTGAACTGTAAATAACAACAAGGAGAGCTAACTGGACATTGATAGAAATTGGAGATATTTGTATTGATTAAAAGAGAAATACAAGATTCAAACTAAGAGATAGATGAGGAAATTCTGGAAATTCGATTCACTAATTCAAAGGGGAACAAGATTGCTTCAACAGAGAGGAGATGAGAAGAGAGTACAGAGAAATGGGGATGAGAGGAAGAAATACATTTTTCATAACAATTAGCTTAACCATTCCCTTAACCGATTTCTCCTTATAAGCGACCATCCACCAAGTGCTTAGGGCCAACTTGCTCATCTTTACTATTGGGCTCTTGTTGTAGTTCACGCTCGGCCCTACTTGGTACATAACAATACCGTCCCCATCAAAACAACCTTGTCCTCAAGGTTGAGGTCGGGAGCGCAGAACCAGTCCTATGGAATCAACCACTGTCTAATCACAAAATTAGCATGCTGCAGCATAAGTTTCATAAGTATCGACATCGGTTATAGCATGAAAAAATCTTCGGAATCAACAAAGTTTAAAAGAGTAATTCGTTGCTATTCAGAGTGTGTAAGAACAAGAAACCTTGGACGAGTCCGAGTGGAATCCGGTAAGTTAAACTTGTAAGCCATCTCTCCAATAAGTTGCAGCTTCACACAAAGCCAGTCCACTGCATATTGGTGACACATTCGAGTTGTTTTGACCTTGTCCCCTTCCAACATTAATGTTTCAACCAAAGCATAGCCACTAGAGTATTTGACATCAAAACTATCCCAAGGGATATGCCATATCCTAACCAAGCAAGAAAATAGAGGTGTACGAAGGAATTCATCGCAAACAATCCCGACAAACGGCTTCGTTAACATTGCCGAAACCTTGCAAACACCCTCAAACTTCTTGTTCAATGTATCCAGCTTGTTTTTCTCGTCCTCGGCAGCCCCGAGTTTTGAACCTTCTTTAGTAGCAGAAATAAGTTTCTTTCCAGCAAATTCGTGGAGCTGCCCAATAGCATACTCATCGACAGATTCAACCATATAAAGTATCTCAAGGAAGGGAGAGTTCTCAACAACCAGAATTGCTATAACGTTGACCTTAAAGGC
>JANIPN010000007.1:51759154-51769412 GCA_027478595.1 Erythroxylum anguifugum | reverse complement strand
CTATTTACAAGAAGTGAAATCTCATCCCTTGTAATTAGAATTTCAGCTATTGCTAGAGTCTCCCAAATTATTGATCAGTGTTCTTGGCTAGCCATTGAAAAAGGTGTAGACATAGGGATGACAGTGAGTTTTCAACCCGATTAATATTCGCATTACCCGACCCGAAAAATGGACATGGAAGCTAAAAAATATATTTTAAATGGATGTTGAAAAATTGATGTAGATATGGATTTGAATATGGATTTAGTGATAATCTCTGAGGAATACCCATATCTTACTCATTTTTTATTAACTCTATTTTTTCTATTTTTTTGGAATATTTATGGTTAAATATAATAAAATATTAATATTTTCTGAGAAGAAACAGCTTTAAAATCCTCACTTTACTCCTCAGTCCTCACCTTTTTCGTCATATTTTATTTTCTTATAGGATGATAATAATGCAAATGATATGGAGATGAAGTTTTGAATGTTGTGGAGTTTACGTAAAGTCAATTTGAAGCTTTGGATATTTTAGTCTTTGTGTCTAGTTCTTGATTGTGAAAAATATATGTTGTCTTTGTACTAGGCATTATGATTTTTATTATTTCAATTTTATAGTTTTTTAAAACGTATAAATCAAAATCTTGACTTATTATTTTGAAAGTAATTTTGATTTGAAGCGTTCAAAAAAATCTGCTCTTTTTATTTTCTATTTAAAAGTTATATTTTTATATGCTATACAACCCGATGGATATCCAAAAACTCGAACAATTCAATGGATTTAGATATAGGAAGTAAATCGTAAAAACCGATGAATATGGATATAGATATAGGTTAAGTCATAAAAAATAGATATGGATATGGGTTGAGTAAAACCCGAACCGAACCCTACCCATTGTCATCCCTATATAGACATATTGCTCTCTTATCTTCGAAACTATTTACCTAACCACTTTTTGAAGGATAAAAATTATATGGAAATCCACAAGTAATGGAGAATTCTCCGATTCCTTATGTTTAGAAGTTATTAGACCCCATCTTCTTTATGTTCCTTGGTATAACATTGTTTGAAAAGGATCATTGATACCCAGAGCCTCCTTTACCACATGATTAGCTGCCAGAGGTAGATTGAAAATAAAATACAGGCTCAAGATTTGAACTGATCAGGTTTTCTACCTTTATAATTTGGTTTGTGAGACAACCTCTCATCTTTTCTTTCAATGTGGCTACTCTTTCTCCATTTGGGCCAGAATACTTCATTACTTGAATTTGGCTTATCCCTACAATAATTTGAATGAAATCCTAATTTGGGCTAATAATCATTACAAAATAAAGGGGAAAGATTAGATATGCTTAAGCCTTTGTCTCAATTGCACTGTATACTCTATTTGAAAGGAAAGAAACTCAAAAGTTTTCAGGAATTTTAAATCTGACAAATATGTTCTTACCCATAGAGTGAGCTGTTGGATCAAAAAAAAAAAAAAAACTTATATCCTTACAGAAAAATTGAGCTCTCTCTCAAAAGCAGATGGAATCTAGATTGAATAGTTGTTGTCTTTAAGTAGTCTCATTTCTTAACATTTAACGCTAATTTTGTTACATCTTTAGTACCTTTTATCTCTTTAACAACTTTGCATTGTAATCAGTTTTTGGCTGCCTTGGCTGCCTTTTAGGGCTTCTGAATGAAATAATTTTTTCTTTTAAAACTTTGAAATCCAGATGATAAAGGGAGATTCAGGTGAAATTTGGAGAAAATAAGAGAAGGCTATCCTTGCTTTACATCATCTGGTATTAGATTATCGAAACAAATTTGGGGTTGGCCAAAATAAAACCTATTCTACCATTATACAGTTCATTGTACAAACAAGCGTCTTCTCCTTACAGTACTGGTTACAAAACTTTACTTACATATTTCCATGTTTAAAGAGAAGCTTAATCTTGTGATTATGGTCTCACTTTCTAATGTGACGTTTTTCATATTAAAAAAACTGAAATATTAAGTTTTTGTATTCGGAATTAATCTAATTATATTGTAAAGGTAGCTTTATCAGCACTTTCTTTCCCTTTACGATATTATATATCTTGACTGAACTTGATGCAAACTTGAGAGTTTCATCATTTAGACACTGCAATCTTGCATTGGTTTTAGTGGTTTAATCAACTCTCTTCAAAGAGGGAAAATAAAATTAATAATTAATTAAAAAATTGCTTATTACTAATTTGTCTAATGCCATCTATTTATGATGTACTTTGCTAAGATTATTAGTTTCCTTCTCGTCCTATTTCATCCTTTTGGTTTCCCCTCTGCCTGCTTTACAGTTCAATTTGAAATATCTTTTTGGCTTTTGCATTTTAAAACCCTACTCATTTAGTAATATAGTTTAAAAGCATAATTAAAATATGTCTCCTTTTAAATTTATCTTGCCTGGAAAAGCCATTAAGTTCACACCTGAAGTTATTTTACTCCTGTCAGAATCTACTAACTTCCATTTTTCTAATTGCAAACTCCATTTTCTAGTTTAGAATTGTTATGTTAGACTACAACTAAGGACGGACTTCCTGGCCTTGGCTTCCCTTTTGAGTATGTGGATGAACTTCTCAATTAAAGCCTTAATCTCACCAGTAACCAACCCTACAAATGAGTGAAAGACTCCTTCCAAACAATGCTATATATGGAGAGACAGTTTCGTCTTAATATATAGTTCATACTGTTACGTATAATGTATGAAATCATAGCTAGATGTACAGAAATTCTCATCAATAAGTATATGTTTATTAATCTAAACCATGTGAAATTATCAGGTGAATACGAGACTTATATTGTTCACTTATGTATTGGAGTTGGAGACAGCGTTTTCCAAATAGGAGAAATGAACTCATGATACTTGCATCAGCAGGTGGAATGTATTCCAAACAAAAACATCTTTGTTATAAGATACGCCAAAACTGACAGGCCTATAAATTACGATATCCAGAAGAAAAATGAATCCGTAATCAATAGGGATATACGTTCGTAAATTAATTAATTATTTCTTCAGCTAAAATGCAAAAGCAGTTGCATCATTGCTTATCTCTCCCTCTGACATGCACACACATTACAACCCTCTTTACCATATGTGCGTCTGTTCTCAGTTTCCTTCCTTTAAAAAACATTCATGCAGTACCAGTGCACAGTTGTAGTAAATTGACACAAGAAGAGTTGTATGCAACTAAATGTTAAAAGGGTTCGACCAAAGAAAAGGGGTACTGAAACTGACCTCGAAATCGAAACATTTCACATGCGATATATATTGGGACCTCCTGAGAACAGAAAGACAGCAGCTCGTGTGCTTGCCATAGCTCTCACAGATCCACAGTGAAATTCACCGAGAGTTCCACTTGCTGTGCCTTTAAATCGATGGAAGAAACCTTCGCTTTTCCTTTCCTCTTCCTCATACTCATTATTGACACAGTAGAAAAAGGAGTCAATTAGTTACATTGGTAACTGTAACTGTAAGATAAAGGAGTCCTAGTACGTAGACGGAATGATAACATAGTTGCTGCAGGAAAGACAACACATACATCAGCTAAGAATGTACCAGTGTGTGTGTAAAAAGGTTAAAGGGTCTTGCTTGATTTATTAGAAGGCTCGAGAATGGGAGTAGTTTTACTTTTGGCAGATTGAGCCCTCAAGCCTTCAATTTAGCTCAGTACATACTACATAGCTAAAGTACTTAATGGTACTTGTTAATATTTAAATATAGATACTCTCCTGCAAAGGAAATATAGATACACTCCTCCTTAAAAGATAAACCTGCAGGCACCTTTGAGGCGTCAGAAACTGGAAACGAATTTAATAACTAAATCTATGCATTGCTTGCTTGCTGCAGATAGAGAACGTACGTAGTGAAATCAAATAAATATATAATAACCAGTTTCCATGCAAATCATGATCTCTTTAAATAGCTTTTGACCGTCAAAAGAAAGTAAAAGTTAAAAGTATAGCCTATGTTCCTTGCTTCCAGTAGCCTATTCTAAGATGTGTTACCATACCTCTGAAACATGGAATGCCGTAAACTGCAAATCTGAATAAAGAACATGGGCATCCACGGACGTTACTTAGATTAGTAGATTACAACCCCACCTCGCAGGTTTTCTTCACATCCATTTGGTCATCTTATTTGCAGAATCACCACAAACAGAAAGAAGAATAAAAATACAAATTTGTCAGATATCTCTGGCGTTTGAAAAATAATTTGGATGATCTATTTTGATTTTTAGTGACATGGGGTGACCTGAAGACATAATTATTTTCAACTTGCTTGGTATCCACTTGATAATTTCACATCTTTATATTTTTTTAAATGAAATTATATAATTCTTTTACCAGGTCCTTTTTTACATTTTATAAGTTCTGACAAAGAAAAAAAACCTCCTATTTTGTCTTTTTTATTTTTATGAGAATTAAAAGTAAAGAATGAAGTAGACAAAATAAGAGCTTTTTTTTTTCTGCTCCTTATGAGGGTCAAGAGTCTCTTTAAAGAACAAAACGAAACAAAATGAGAACATTTTTGTTACTTTGGGTAGGTGTCTTGCTTGCCCTTGCTTGGGTCAGGTTGCTTTTTATTAGTTTTTATTTAAAGAAGTTGACACAGTTGAAGAGTAATTTGAAAGTAAGTCTAGATACATGGATGTTTAGTTAATTGTTAGGAGTTTAATTATGTTCATGTATTAGTTGCATAATTAAATATTGGTCCATGTATGGTTTTGAGTTCATGTATGGTTTATTTTTTTTTCTACGGGCTGGGTCAAACTAAATACTGATGGCACTAGCAACTGCTCGAGCTCTCAGCCACAGCTGAAGGCCTACTACGGGACAACACAGGCACTTGGCTCGGCAGATTCACTCAAAATCTCGGTTGGTGTCCCCCGATCTCAGCGGAGCTTTGGGGGATTTTTACTGGGCTCTCATTAGCCTGGTCTCTCGGATACCGCCGACTTGTTTTGGAAGTGGACTCCACCACTGCGCTCCACTTACTCTCCTCAGCAGCTGTTAGAGCCCAGGCTCTCAACCTCATCGTTCAGGGTATCAACGAGCTGCTCTCCCGTAACTGGACCATTACCCATCGCCATACTTATCGTGAGGGCAACCGCTGTACGGACTGGCTAGCGCACTACGCCGCACATTTTGATCTGGGAGTCACTTATTTGGAAGCTCCACCCATAGGGTGTCATATTCTCCTAGCTAAGGATCAGTCGGGAACCTGTTTTCCCCGACCCATTTTGTAACTATCTCTTCTTCCCCTTCATGTATGGTTTATTTATTTGGGTTCATTAAAGGGTTCATGTACTTAGATATGAAGAGTCATTTTTGTACCTATAAATACCCTTTTGCACTTGAACTAAATCATTCAAGTGAAATACAACCTCTTCTTCTAAACAATTCTCTCCTCTCTAAACCTCCTCACTTCTTAACAAAGTGGTATCAAAGTCAAGTTCTTTGAGAAATGGAAAATAATGGTGGAGTATACTCATCTCAATTCTCTCGCCTCACAAAAGAAAATTATGAAACATGGCGTCTTTGCATAAAAGTAGTGCTTGGCTCACAAGATGCTTGAGAGATTGTGGAGAAAGGTTTTATGCAACCTCAAAGTGAAGCCGATTTATCTCAAAATGAGAAAGATGCTTTGGCAAAGATCAAGAAGAAGGATCAACAGGCCTTTACCATCATCTATTAATCCCTAGATGATTCAATGTTTGAGAAGGTGGCCGATTCAACCACTTCAAAAGAATCATGGGAGATTTTGCAAAGTTCCTTTCAAGGAATTGATAAGGTAAAAAAAGATTCGACTCCAATCATTGCGAGATGATTTTGAATCTTTGCGCAAGGAATCCGAATCAATCTCGAACTATTGTTCACGAGTGAAGACCATTGTAAATCAAATGAAGAGATATGGAGATCAAGTTGAAGATGGTCGCGTAGTAGAGAAGATTCTTCGTTCCTTGAACCCAAAGTTTGATTATGTGGTTTGCGTCATTGAGGAGTCTAAAGATCTAGACTCTTTGACACTTGAACAAATAGAGGGGTCTTTATAAGCTCACGAAGACAAGATCAAGAAGAGGCAAGAAGAACCTTTGGAGCAAGCAGTTAGAGCAAGGTTTGTGTTAAAAGATGATGATGATGGAGAGAGCAATCAAAGAGGAAGAGGACGAGGACGTGGTCGAGGATATGGTCGTGGTCGTGGTCGTGGTCGAGGTCGAGGACAAATTTATGGAGGAAGAAGTAAAGAAGGTTATAACACCGCCAATAATGATGGAAACAATCAATCTTACAAAGGCCAAGGAAAATCAAGAGGAAGAGGAAGAGGAGGTTACAATTTTAGACAAAATGAGAGGAGGTATGATAAGTCTAATGTTGAATGCTATAATTGTCATAAATTTGGACATTTTTCTTGGGAATGTTATGTTACGCCTACTCAAGTTAAGGAGCAAATCAATATTATTGATGACAAGCAAGGAGACGAAGAGCCCGCTTTATTGCTAGCACTCAAAGATAATACAAGTTAGGATGAAAGTACATGATTTTTAGATAATGAAGCAAGCAATCATATGTGTGGAGATAAAGGCAAATTTGTGGAACTTGATGAAAAGGTAGAAGGCAACGTTTCTTTTGGAGATTTGTCAAATATTCAAATTTTTGGAAAAGGTACCATTCTAATTTCTTCAAGAGATGGAAGCCATAGACTTATTAATGATGTCTATTATGTTCCTAAATTGAAAAGTAATATTTTAAGTTTGGGGCAACTTCTTAAAAAAGGATATGAAATTCACATGAAAGATTGTCGTCTTTAGCTTAGAGATCAACATGCTCAATTGATTGCTAAGGTGTTTATGTCGAAGAATAAAATGTTTATGTTGAATATCAAGACAATCGAAGCAACATATTTAAAGGTGGATGTGAAAGATGAAGCATGGCGTTGGCATATGAGATTTGGATACTTAAATTTTGGCGCACTCAATGCATTGGGAGATAAATACATGGTGAAAGGAATGCCTTCTGTCAACCACCCATATCATTTATGTGAAGCATGTTTACTTGGCAAGCATTCAAGAAGGAGTTTTCCAAAAGAAACAATGACAAGAGCAACTGCACCACTTCAACTTATTCATACTGATGTGTGTGAACCAATCAAGCCATTATCAAAAGGTAAAAGTAGATACTTGTTACTTTTCATTGATGATAATAGTAGAAAAACATGGGTTTATTTCTTAAAGCAGAAATCAGAAGCATTTGAAGCATTTAAGAAGTTCAAGGCACTTGTAAAGAATGAAAGTGGCTATACAATTAAAGTCCTAAGGTTCGATAGAGGAGGCGAGTTCACATCTATGGAATCCGCTGTCCGTTAACAGTCCCAAGATCGCCCAACAAAATGGAGTAGCCGAAAGGGAAAATATAACAATTCTTAACATGGCTCGATGTATGTTGAAGGCCAAAAATATGCCTAAAGAATTTTGGGCCGAAGTTGTTTCTTGTGCAATTGATTTGTCAAATCGGTCTCCAACAAGAAATGTCAAAGATCAAACTTCACAACAAGCATGGAATGGAATGAAGCCTAGTGTTGCTCATCTACGAGTTTTTAGAAGCATAACATATGCTCATGTGCTGCAACAAGAAAGATCCAATCTCGATGATCGAAGTGTTAAGCATGTATTCATTGGTTATGACCTAAATTCCAAAGGCTACCGATTGTACAATCCAAGCAATGGAAGGATTGTTTTGAGCAGAGATGTCAAATTTGATGAAGAAGCACATTGGGATTGGGAGACATAAGAAATCACTTATGATTTTCTCCCATACTTTGAAGATGAAGAGCAAGAAACCACAACAAATATTCAAGAGATAGCTCCACTTGCTTCTCCAAATATGCCTCGTTAACTCCACTTGCTTCTCCATATACGCCTTGTTCTTCTTTGTCCATGCATGGAGGAAGTTCAAGTGATGGAGCACAAAAAATAAGGAGTATTTATGAAATTTATGAACAAACAGAAGAAATCAATGATGTTGATGTAAGTAATTTCTTTTGTCTTTTGATAGATAGTGAACCTTTAAATTTTAGGGAGGCCGTGAAGGACAAAAGATAGAGACAAGCCATATAGGAGGAGATCAAGGCAATAAAGAAAAACATTACTTAGGAATTATCAACTCTTTCTAAAGGTCATGAAGCTATTGGAATCAAATGGGTCTACAAGATAAAAAAGAATGTCAATGGAGATGTAGAGAAATACAAAGCAAGGCTCATTGCTAAAGGCTACAAGCAAAAGCATGGAGTGGATTATGATGAAGTATTTGCACCTGTTGCTCGTATGAAGACTATTCGTTTGTTGATCTCTTTTGCAGCTTAAATGAAGTGGAAGATCTATCAACTTGATGTAAAGTCAGCTTTTCTAAATGACAATCTTCAAGAAGAAGTCTTTATTGAACAACTAATTAGCTTTACAGTTAAAGGTCACGAAGATGAGATCTTAAGATTGAAAAAGGCGTTGTATGGGATAAAGCAAGCACCAAGGGCATGGAATACTCGCATCGACAAATACTTCCAAGATAATGGGTTTGTCTTTATGTGGATGATCTTATTTTTATTGGTAATAACCCAATATTGTTTCAAGAGTTCAAGAAAGCTATGTCTTTGGAGTTTGAGATGACATATATTGGATTGATGTCATACTATTTGGGCTTGGAGGTAAAGCAAATAAAAGACGGAATTTTTATTTCACAAGAAAGATATGCAAAAGAAATGTTGATGAAGTTCCAAATGCTTGATTGTAATCCGGTGACTACACCCATGGAATGTGGAATTAAATTGACAAAGTTTGATGATGGAGCTATGAAAGATTCTTCTGTATTCAAAAGCCTTGTTGGATGCTTGAGATACTTGACATGTACAAGACCGGATATTCTCTTTTCTGTTGGAATGATAAGTCGTTTCATGGAAGCACCTACTTGTACTCATATGAAGGCAGCTAAGAGGATTCTCCGATATATCAAAGGTATAATTGACTATGGATTGCTCTATACATCATCTGTCGATTTCAAGCTTGTTGGGTTTCGTGATGGTGATTTTGCGGGAGATATTGATGATAGAAAAAAGCATAACTAGTTTCGTGTTTTTTATGGGTGATTTCGCTATTACATGGAGTTCAAGGAAGCAATCTATTGTGAGTTTGTCAAGTTGTGAATCTAAATATGTGGTTGCAACTTCATGCACTTGTCATGCTATTTGGCTTAGGAGGCTATTGAATGAACTTCACTTACTACCAAAGGATGCAATTGAAATATGTATTGATAACAAGTTTGCACAAGCATTGGCTAAGAACCCCATTTTTTATGATCGAAGAAAACGTGTAGATACTAGGTATCATTTTATTAGAGAATGTATCGCAAAGAATAAAGTGGAGCTCGAGCATGTGAGGACTAATGATCAAGTTGCGGATATTTTTACAAAATCACTCAAATTTAAAGTTTTTCAACATTTGAGGACAAGACTTGGAGTACGAAAGAAAATTTCAAATTAAGGGGGAGTGTTGAAGAGTAATTTGAAAGTTAGTTTAGATACATGGATGTTTAAGTTCACTGTTAGGAGTTTAGCTATGTTCATGTATTAGTTACATTATTAAATATTGGTCCATGTATGGTTTTAAGTTCATGTATGGTTTATTTATTTGGGTTTATAAATGGGTTCATGTACTTAGATATAAAGAGTCACTTTTGTACCTATAAATACCATTTTGCACTTAAACTAAATCATTCAAGTGAAATACAACCTCTTCTTCTAAACAAGTCCCTCCTCTCTAAACCTCCTCACTTCTTACCAAACACGTACTAGGTGCCAATTCTATAAAAAAATGTTACTGAAAAAAATTAATAGAAAAAATGTGAAAATCTTTTTGCATCTTCCCCCTATAAACTTAGGATGTATTGGGTTGGGCTGGACGTGACTTAAACTAATTCAGCCCGTCTCGGTCCATAAAATCATATTGGGCCATGACTAACCTTGTCTTCTCATCGAGTCCTATTATTTATTAAATAATTCTATCTTCTTCTTGCCTGAGTTGACGAGTAAACGACGACGTTTAGCACACCCTTCTTTAAGTATATATACTAAGGACGAATGGGATGGACGACCACGAAATCCATCCCGTTCGTCCATTTAATCTGATGGCTTATATTTGTTTCTTATCTCTCTCTTGCGTTTTGTCTTCCATATTTGTTTCTCTTCTCTCGTGTTCTTAGTCAATA
>JANIPN010000007.1:51672459-51683364 GCA_027478595.1 Erythroxylum anguifugum | reverse complement strand
GTTCAATTAGACAAATATGAATCATGAAATGAGAATGAGCATAAGATGTGAATTTAGAAAATATATCGGGGATTGTCATTGAGCATGCATTATACATTACACATATACGTGTTTGAAAAATTGAACGTTTATATTATTGTGAAATTAATAATGTGTATGCAATATATGTTTTGTATAATGATGATATAGGATAGAACGTCTGCATTCAGACGTTTCCGGATCATGAAAGCTAATGCTAATCTGGAGCGTATTGTGAGTAGACCTAGATGGTCTCATTTCATTGTTTGTTTGTTTGAATTTTGTATTGATTAACTACTGAATGATTATGTGAATGTGATTATTTGTGTTGCTTTTCGGATAGAAGTTCTGATTAATGTGATGTATGAATGAAATATTGAAGTGCTCATTGAATGTGAATTTGATGAACTAAGTGTACATAATTTGATTGTTAAATGTGTTCTGAAAGTGCATTTGCATATAAATGAAAGTGTGAATTCTCAACTTTAATGTTGAATGTCGTACTAAGGTCCGATGATATGGGAAAGTGATTGAATGGGATTATGCAAATGTGAACAATGTATTACATTTCATGAATGCATGAAATATAATGGCAGTTGTGATCTGAGTAGTCATCGATCAGAGCTTAAAGCTCAACGTGTGAAATAAGCCTCGAGCTTAGAAAGTGATTAAGAGCCTAAGGCTCACCATGTAAAATGAGCCATATTTCCATCGGATAAGGGACAGTTAGTAATGAGCCCAGTATCTAATGGATACGGGACAGTTAGGCACTTGGTCACAACAAAATAACAAATGAAAAGTAGGTCTCATGTGCACTGCATATGTATTATATGAATGATTAAATTGTATTAAATGTGAAGTGTGAAATGTAAAATGATGTGAATTATGTGTTACGTGACTGGGTGAGCCATTGATGATGATCATTCATTGAGTTTGCAAAACTCACTCAAAATTTGCAAATATTTTTCAGGACTCTGAAGAATACCCCGTTAGGCATACGGGAGTATACATACTGTATGCAAGGGAAAGATAGAGGTCGGGATCAATTCGCGCCTGCATTAGTATTTTTTTTTTGTTTTTGTATAAATTTGTATTCTGCGATTTCTGTAAAATAATATATTCTGAAATTTTTGTACATTGTGTATACCAAGGTATTTATGTTGTAATATAAAGTCATTATGACTAAAAATGTTTTGTTTTCGTAATGGGCTCAATTGACAATTGAAATTCTGATGATTGTTTTGCGATGATTAAGAATGTTTATGAAATAAAGTGGGTCCGATTTAGTTATTGATTTTTCACAAAATGTGTATATGTTTGTTGTTACAAAAAAATGTACTGAGTTTTGACTATTCGAGTGCTCTAGCACGTCACTCTTGCGAGGCACGGACTCGAATATCACTCAGGATATCGGGCACGTGTCTTGCGGAAGTGGGGTGCTACATACCCCTTAAAAGATTCATTTCAAAATTTGTAAGAATTCCAATTACCTTCTCTAATGACAGATCATTAATGTCGCATGCCTCTTCTATTGCTGCAATTTTCGGAATAAATCTCAGAGGTAGTGATCTTAATGTCTTCTTGACTAGTTTCAGATTAGAATATTTCTTCACGATTGATGTGCCCGATTTGCTATATCGTGCAATCTTTCATGAAAGTCCCCAATAGTCTCATTTTCATCCATCCTCAGTTTTTCAAACCTTACAGCTAACATTTGTAGTTTTGACGCTATCACAGATTTGAACCCTTTATGAATAGTCTGCAAAGCATCTCACGCTTCTTTAACCGATTCATATGTTAATATCATTAAGAAGTGTCCTTCATGAACAACACTAAAAATTGCTTGTGAGTTTCCAATTTCACTTTCTTCTTAGCTCTTGTTCATTCAAATGGGTCTTTTTGAACTACCTCTCTTTTATCGTCGGTAATTATCGAATGCATCCACTCATGTACTACCGAATGCCAAGCTTTTATACCCTGAGCTTGGATGAAGACTCTCATCCGTGATTTCCTTGCAGGATAGTTAAAGTCATCCAATAGTGGTGGTCTGGTGATCGATGGATCCTCTTTTGTAGCCATGTTCGCAAAACTTGGATCTGCACCAACTTGCTACCAAGTTCTGATTTGGTGGTCCTCTTTGATACCAATTGAAAAACTATACAAGTGGTTTTTTTCACAAACTTTCTGATTTGTTTCTGGCAAACACAAATAACAGAAAAATTAAAAGCACCAAATTAAATGATACCAAGATTTATTAATGCAGTTCGACATATCTTGTCTACGTCTGCGGAGCCCTTATCCAACTTAATCAATTTCACGAAAGTGCAATAGATTTACATAAGGCCTCACTGAGCCAACACTACTCAATCCTTGTAACTATCTCTCAACCTCACTTGCTGTCAAAGATTTTCACACACAATAATACAATCGTCTCGTGCTAACTTAGACAGAGGATTTTTCTAAACAACTTTTAATAGAAAACAATTAAACAAATAACTCAAGTGATCAATCATCTAAGAACATAACAATAATACACTTGAGATAAAAAAAGAGCAACTTCCCAAAAGGTTCAGCTCCAATGAAATAAATCTGAAAGTCGTCGCAACAACAATGGACTGATTCATGTAGAAATTTGAACTAAGTCACGACTGCACACATAACACACAATCCACAACAGTAGTTGCACTTAACATACAAAACAGTCCACCCAAGAGCCACTTTACAAAGATGAACGCTCAACTTAATCAACACCCCACAAAATTAATGCAAAGTCGTGGAACTCTTGACCAGAAAACACATACACGATGCACTAGAACTACCTAACCTTGAGCAACTCCAGAAGCTAAATAAAAACGCAGCAGAAGGATGGATTTTTCAACAAACATAAAATCATCACATTAATCTTTTCCAAGCAACAAAAACGTCACCTATACACCTTCACTTGTTCACCAAATTCAATCAATACATGGTCACACACAACTTCCAGCTTTACCCCCAAGTATTACACTCACGTGATGCACCACACACCCTCTCTAGATAGACTTCAATCCAAGATGAGATTCTTTCACAACTAAAAAATTATCTATATAACTTTTAAATCCAAATTAAACAAGGATTATTAATTAGCTATGATTTGCCAATTAATAAAAATATATGATAAGTCCAATTTATAAAATTATGCCAAAAAAAACATAAGTAGATATAGACACCATATATCTAACAATTTTTATTAAAAAAGTAATACACTAGTCTAAAAAACAAGCATAATATAGATGAAGAACCATTTGTATTCACTTGAATATATGAATTAAAAGCGAGGTGACTTGGACCTGTATAAGTTAAATTGCAATGTTCTAAAACATGATAATGTTCTTGGTTCTGCCGGATTCTGGCTGAACTGTGTGTTACCGTTTGGATCCATGAATCGATTATCCACTGCGATGAACTCAACGTGATTGTACCTGCAAAACAAAGGAAGGCACGTCGGGGGTTGTGTCCCGATTAGCCCCTCCGACGATCAAGTTAGTCTTTTGGTGGTGGTAGGGTTACCGTTCAAGCTAGAGAGCTAGGTTTATGAGTGCGTACCTCTGTTAGAGTAGAATCATGCCTTATATATGTAACAATATCTAGGTTTAGGTCTTTACGTAGAATTCTAACTCTGCATGGGAAGTTTCCTTAGGCTGCCGGGCTGTGGAGAGCGTGGATCGGACTTGGGCCCATCTTAGTTGCTGGATACGGGCTGATGCACCAATCGGCCCATGGGCTGCCTTAGCCGGATCCGGGCCTGGCACGGCCGACCCAACCAGTTCTAAAACTAAATTGCAGAGGAAACAAATTGAATAATGTGAAGTTGCATGGATGTGTGCTGTGATAGAATAATTGAGGACGAGTGTTTTTTGTTTTTCCTTAATTATGATATATTCGTCTTCTTTTATTTTTGGATTAAATTTATTAGATCTATTGAGGTTTATTACGTAATTAAAAATTACCGATAATTCTTTATAATTTTGAATTTATAACATTCATCCCTCTATTATTAATTTATGTTAAAAATATTAATTATAAATTTCAAAATAAGGTTGTTTTAAATACGTGATATTACATGTGTTATTATATAAAACAGACGTTTTAAAGTTTTCGGTTCAAGTTTGTAACGATGGAGGACAATTGTTATAAAACTAAAATAGTATGTAAATATAAGGATAATTACTATTTTTTATATATACATTGATCTTGTTTGATAAATGATTGATTAATTATTTTTTAACAAATTAAAAATATTTAATTATTTAATTATATCAAATGATTGATAATTTAAATAAAAAAAAGCTGATATTCCTCTGTATATGTAAGGAGTACAACGGGCCAGGTTAGTTTTGGTTACATAATTGGTGCATCAAAACGACGTCTTGTCGAAAACTTTGGATCGTTTTTTCGGATTACGCAAAACCCACAAGAATCAGCACGAGAAACAAGCAGATAAAGCGAGTTCTGACTTCAGCTACTTCTCCGCCCCGTGTCTTCGACTCTTCACTCTCTGGAAGAGCTCTTGAAGTTCTAAAATGGAGTCTCTGAGACTTTCCTCCCCCAACGTGTTGACCCCTACACATTCTAACTTTGGACGACAAAGGAGGGCAATGTTGTTACGCAGAAGCCATTTCTTAAACCCTTCTATGCCACTACCTCTGCCACCGCGTTCGAGTTCTGGTTTTCGAACTAAACGTTCTGTAGGTCAATTTCACTTTTCTGTGAGCTTCCATTTCTGGGTTCCTATCTTTTGTATATTCTTTTCATGTTTTTCCTACAGGACTATCGTTTGTCATTTTCCTACTTTTCTGGTTTTCCGTTTTACTAGCGTGGGAATGTTGTGAAAATGCAAGCTGTTGACGAAGACTATGATTTGAAGCAAATAAGAGATATGTCTGCTGCAAAGAAGAGATGGGATGCGATGGTACTCGTGTTAATCCTTTAAAACGTTTTGGATTTTGGTGTTTCCTCCAGTTCTTGCTTCTCCAGTGTCATCATTGACAATACTGAGGACAAGTTCAAATCTTGCTGTCAAATTTTCCGTTTGATAACAAAATGAAACTGCCCATTTTGCTTTCTTTCTAACCAAAACCAAGTTTAGTTTGTTTACGTGGGCAATTTCTGGAGTATGACAATTGAAAATTGGGATTGTTTGCATAGAACACAATTGTCAGTTGGTGAACGTCACTGTTTTTATATTTGTAGATCAGGGAAGGGAAAGTCAAAGTTCTTTTGCCCAGGGAAGCAGGGTACGCAATTCAACTGTCTAACAAAACTCTACTTGACGTTCGCCCCGTTACTGAGCGCAAGAAGGTAAATTCTCTGCCTGTATATGGACTCTGACTAAACTACTTTTTCAGCTTCTTTACTTCCTGAAGTCTTTAATTCCTAAGTCTAAGTTAACATACTTGACATTTCATTTATGATGCTTCAAGAACATTTATAGGTTCAATCAACATATTTCGCATTTCATTTATTATGCTTAGAGAACAATTGCAGACTTAAATAATTTAATCTGATCATGGACCTGCAATATCTTTTAATATCTTGAAATTCTTATTCTGGAATAATGCAGTATAAAGGATGATATCTTTAATATCATTTGAAAGTATTATATTGGAGAGTTGATGTATATACTAGGCTGCTTGGTTTTCTTCACATTCTGGTAACTGGATTACATTTACCCTTTTATTCCTTTGTTATATTCTGGTCATCCATGGGTCCTGTGATTTTATTTTCCAATTAATTAATAGCTTTTTTTTTTCAGGCATGGGTTAAAGGCTCAACTTGGATTCCAGTTTTTGAAGTGGATGACAGAGTTGAAGCTGGAAACATTTCAAGAAAAATCACAAGCTTTATGATGGGTATTCCAAGATTTGTTATCTTGTTTGTGCGTGTATTTTGATTAATATTATTGCTTTCATAAGATGAAAATAAAGAATCGTAGGAAGAAAATGCAAATCATCCTTCATCTTCTGTCACCATTGAATAGATATACTAATGAAGCAATCCCTCATGGCTAGTTGACTTGACATTGCAGTCTTTAACTTTAAGCTTAAAAACATTTTTTTCCTCATTGGGCTTGCAATTTATCAGACCTCGTTCATTTCCGGCTTTCCTTATTGTAACTATCACTTTACATGGCTTGTGCTCTGTAGGAGGTTGGTGGAGTGGGGTGCCTACATTATCTTTCAACAAGTATGCTCTATATAATGGAAATTGCCCTCCTGTGTATTCATTTATGCTAAAAAATGCTTTTTATACTTATAAGTTACCTTCTTTGCCAGCCAATTCTTGGCGCAGGTTGAGGAGAAGTTTCCAAAAGACACAGACCTTATTGTTGCATGCCAGAAAGGATTAAGGTGTACTTTTAATGAAATCTGATCATAATTCAAAATATCACTGTGTTGATACGTTTATTAGTGTAGTTTAGCATCTTTGTCGTTGTGCATTTAATGTTTCTGGATATACCGATCATTAACTGCTTCTGACATAATGTTTATATTTATTCTTATGTACGTGGCAAATTATCATTATCTACTAGTCTGAGAAAGTCTTAATTCAGGATTAGGTTATGGTGTTGCGACATGAATACGTAATCAGATCTACATCCTGTGCTCAAACTTATGTTATTGGCTGAACTCCATTTGCGCCTTTCATTTAAAATTTGTTCATTTGCATCAAATAGTTCTTTACTTGGGATTTCCAAGAAGCATGAATACGGTAAGCTGTGAAAGCTTCTAAAGCAGCTACCAAAACTACTATATAATATGATTGCGAATGCTTACAGATACAGAAACTTTATGGGTTTTCTGTAGAGATAGGTGTGAAGTGGGTGAATTGCTATGCTAGATGAATGAAATATATTTTCTTTGATTTTTCCCCTTCATTGTAACTTCAATTTGCTGGCAGATCTCTAGCTGCTTGTGAACTCCTGTTAAATGCTGGCTACAAAAACCTTTTCTGGGTCCAGGGTGGTCTAGAATCTGCTGAAGAAGAGGTGCATGCATTTTTCATTGCAAAGCATGAATCCTATTTACATTTCACGATTCCTATTTTCCTTATATCTTTTCTTTTCCATACTTTCTTTGGTAACTGAATGAGCATGATAACTGATTTAGTGTCTTATTTGGACCAGGAACTTGTAAGAGAAGGACCTCAGCCTCTTAAGTTTGCAGGAATCGGAGGGGTTTCTGAATTCCTTGGGTAATGCTCCTGATCTTTGCTGCATTTCAGTATTCAGCTTGCTTATGAAAATGGAAATTTTACTATTATACTTTTCCATCTTAACTAAAATCATGGATACAGCACAGAACATATTTTCGTGCTGACATGTTAGGGACTAGCATAAGTTATCCAGAAAAATATTTTCTACAAGCTAGGATGAGAAACACTTGTCAATTTGGAGCTAGTCATGTCAAATCGAACCTAGGGTCATCTGTTCGAATATATGTTGGCTTCTGCCTTAAAATCTCGAGGTGTGCATTGTGTCTTGGCAAATGCTTTAGACAGTTTGCTCCAGGAGTGTAATACTGAACTAGTTGCTATATAGTTATTTGTAATACGTACAAGCTTAATTTCCCTTTCCTTCTAACCTTTTTTCCTTTAGGCACTGATAACCGATAACTTATTTCACCACATATCAAACGATTGAGATTCAACATGTTATGGGCATTAAATCTTTTGTCATTTCCTGTATTACTTGCAGTTGGACTGACCAACAACGAGCTGTTGCTGCCAAGGAAGGTTGGGGTTATTCACTGGTATTCTCTGCCCGGCTGGTAACCTACTTTTCCTATTTCTATGAGATGTAGTCTGTGGTCTATAAGTCATGTCACTGTTTCTTCATTCGATAACAACTTGTTTACAAAACAGGTCGGAGTCTTCCTTGTCATTGATGCCTTGTTTATCGGTGCTCAGCAAATTGGTCGATATATTCAGGAGATAAGGTCGCATTGATTTGGTTCAGAGGTTTGATTAATGCACCTGAATGATCTTTTTCAATTGTAAATAAGTGTCGAGGCCCGAGGTTCGGTGCGGAATCGCAGTTTTGGAGCCAACAATACCATGAAATAAAAGTGTTTCTAGGAATATCGTATTTTCATTTGTTTCTCCTTGTGAGTGCAATCTGATATCCCTGACAGGTGAATGACATCCTAACTATGTAGTCAGGCTGGAACTAAACAATATTTCAAATTGTTTCCACTCAAGAAGTTAAAAGATGTGACTTTGGCCATCTCTGAAACGAGGTTAATCCGCCAAGATTAGTAATCTGAGTTTATAATCGATGTCAAGGTTAAAATGATGATAATGCGATGAAGTTAATGTCTCAATTTCAAGTATAGGATATATAGTGGCTTGCACCATAGACGTGCTCTTGATAGAAAATAAGACTATAGAGAGGAAACTTTTGTTATACAATAAAATGGAACTTATTACGTTTACAGATGAAGGTTGGAAGCAACATAACTGTGAATCATTTTCCAAAATAATATTAATAATGACTGCGAATCCAAAGAGGTATATATACCTATGACAGGCTCCACTACAAGAGTATAGTCATGAAAAAGCTATGAAATGAAGACACCTATGTTTCGAGCAGTCTCACCTTAGCTGCAAATGTTATTTCCATATCTTATAATAAGTTTAAGAATCTGTATCTGATCCTGAGTTTGAATCTTCATCCATTAGCAAGTCCGCTGGCCTAGTTCGATTCATATTGGCTTCCAATGGAGGGAGCCCATCATCATCCTCACCGGTATCATCGTCGCCATCATTCAAGTCAAGCTTCTTATCTTCTTGCTGGGATGTGCTTTTGTTTGGACTTCCTTTAGAATTTGGTAATGCCGCAGACTTAAATATTTCTGGCCTGTGATTGAAATTGCATGAAAATTTCAAAAGGCAATACCATGAGGAAAAAAAATTAAAGAATGTATGAGCTAGAAGTAAGCATGTATGGCTTTGGAAGTATAATGCCACTGCTAATTCATAAAGACACTTAAAATCACTAGGTAAGTTAGCTTTGACATCCTAAATTAGGAGGCAGTTAATCATTGACTTTATTAAACTGGATTATGACAAACATTTTAATAGAATTACTGGACCCAAAGCTGCATGCCCATATCAATCAGATGCAGAAGGGCACCCCAACAATGCAAATTGAGATTAAAAAAAAGCCTAATTTTAGTTTGAAAATTCAACTTTTTATTGCTTCTTAAGTTAGCAAAACCAATGATATAAAATAAATTATGTAATGGAAAGATTTTGCAGGGACTTCTACTTTTAAGATGTGATATGAACAAACCATTCAGTAGACTTCTGAAGCATCCGGACTTGTTCATAAAAAAGTACTTGAGAAACAATACATGCCACCTTGCTGCCAGATTCTAAAGCCTTTTCCTTTCCACTTTCATCAACCACAACAAAACTGCCTGCACATTTTGACAATGTAATGTAAACAACCTAATGCTCTTCCAATGCATTCAAGCATAGTAGGAATGAAGTGACCAAAATTAGATGGGTTACACTTAAAGAGTCATCTGATAGAGAAGTCAATTCACCACAATAACCAATATATAGCAAGAAAAGGTGTTAAATCTCAATTCCAAACCTCGTTTAATCCACATGCTCTTCTGAAACTTAGCTGGAAACAATGCCAATGATTTCTCACCTTTTCGATCCATTACCTAGAATAGAGTCTCATTAACATGATATTAACAGACAAATGATTACAATCACTAAATCTCCCTACAGAAGCAATTGAAGGTTAAAGAGTGAACGAGTAAAATCGAAAGGAGCCAACAAAGAACGTGTATTCTTCCTAATCCTAGTTGCAGAGTTCAAATCAATCAAAAATGTAGGCAATATACACTAAAAAAAATGTCATCATAACCACATATTTTGTGACAAAAATGTGAAACATCAAGCTTTGAAAGATTATGTATGAAAAGAACAAGGACTAAATATCGTGAGGAAATGTACCTCAATGACATTGCTACCTCTAAGAGAGACAACTTGCATGATATTTTGACCATCTTCTAGTATCAAATTACCTTCCGCAGCTGCCTTCTTTAGATTCTTCCTTCCACCTTTCATTGTCACTCAATTGATTATGATCTGCCAAAAACCCAGCATTCCTCTTTGAAATTAATTTAAATTGATAAAGGACACCTAAAAAGCATGTTAGCCTCCATAATGCAAATTCCCTATGATGTATTATTCAACACCTTCGTGCTTGTGTGTCCAAAATTTGAAACTCTCCGAGCTCCACATAATTTTTTCAAAAAACCAAGTTTCCCATAAAAAAAGAGAGGAACTTCAGGCCTTTTGGAATCCAGATAAAACAAATAACTCCAATAAACAAGTAAAGGGGAAGAAAACCCACAAATGATAAGTTAAAGACATTACATACCCAAAGGGAGTTCCCCGTTTGAACGTCGTTTTCTAGTTCTTAAGTTTTTCTTGGAGTTCTTGCACTATGGTTCAAATTTGCCTTCAAGCTTCAAACTTCAATTGCAGAACTCTGCCAATGTTAAACTGAAGTTTGCAGCGAACTGCGATCCTATATAAGTCGAAGGAGCAGTAAATCGGAGGCGGAGTTTTCTGGTTATCGGCTCTCGGAAATTGTTAGACGTTTCGTTTCTACACTTTATATCCTCGACTATGTGCAATGTGTGTCCCTGTACAACAATGAGTCTTGACCTATGTTTCGTTTTTTACGTTCTGCCTCTATAGTATCGGGTCTCAGTCATACATACACTTATTTCACTTAATATAACTAAGCAGCTTTGTTGCGGCGGTCCAAGCAGGTTCTTACCAGATTGTAACTAGATTAAATATTTTGATTATTAAAAAACTTGG
>JANIPN010000007.1:51058572-51068904 GCA_027478595.1 Erythroxylum anguifugum | reverse complement strand
GGTATTCTACAGCAAGATCTGTCAGAATTATGGATCCAAGTAGCAACGTCCAGCCTTACCAGAATCAGGCAGAACCACTTTGGTTATGCGGTCTATCATATAGGAACTCCTCATTTGACTCTGATTCACTGTCGTAAGCAAGCTGCCTCCAATATGGAGCAGGAATAGGTCTCTAGATAGGGGACCTTAGGGCTTGTTCTTCCCTAACACGATCTCCATCATCATCTCCATCCCTGTTGGCAAAAGGGTTAAGGGCATCAAGTAGCTTCAAGATATCCCCAAAGTATGCCTCCAAATGATCCTCTAACCACTGGGTAATTCGATGTTCTGTCTCCCTTATTTCCTCCCTTTGGTGCTCTAACCTAGGATTATTTGTTGATTTGTATTTTTGTTGCCATCACGAGCCATAGAGGGGGTGACTCAACCCGCTCTAATGCCACCTAATATTGTAGCAAGAAACGAAGACAACTAAACAACAAAATTAATTAGAAGAAAAAAATGAGAATCCACTCATAGAGAAAGTTTAAGCCAATTAAATTTGAGAGTATTGTTGAAAGAATATCTAATACAATGTTTAAAATGCCTATTTATAGGCTTAATAAAGTAATCATAATAAACAACGTCAATAACATCATAATAGAAATATCACCGAGAAGCAGGGTTTAGAGAGATTCAGTGAGATTTGGAAGTATACAATCTTACCCCTAACTAGTAAAGAGGTTGTTTCTGATATACCTATGTGAAAAAAAAAGAAAAAGAAAAAAGAAAAAAATTAAAAACAGTTTGAAGATAACAAAAGCCATAAGCCATAAAAAAAATAATTGCAAAAAAAATAAAAAATAAAGATAAGGAGGTGATAGCAAGAACTCCTTTAACTTTTAAACACCTCTGCATGACTTTCCTAAGTACCCTATCATAAAACTTTTCTAAGTCAATGAAAACTATATGTAGGTCCCTCTATAAGTCCTTATAATATTCTATTAATCATATAAGGAGGTGAATAGCTTCTATCATAAACCTCTCTTATATAAAACAAAACTAGTTCTCCAAGATATGTGCATCCTTTCTTACTTTCTTCTTAATCACCCTCTCCCATAACTTAGTGGTATGATTGAGTAGTTTTAATGTTTCTATAGTTATTATAGCTTTGGATATCTCCTTTGTTCTTGTAGAGAGGGATTAGTGTGCTTAGTCTCCACTCATTAAACATTTTCCAGACTTGAGGATCACATTAAAAAGCTTGAATAAATAAGTAAGACCTTCTTCTCCTAGGCTATTCCACACCTTTATGAGTAGCTTATCAGGTCTTTCTATACTTCCACTCTTCATCTTCCTCAAAGCTCCTTTGATTTCTTCTCTTATGATCTATCAGTAATAAATGAGGCTACAATATTTCCCAGAAGTGCTGAGATCATCCAAAGAAATATTTTCGTCTTTGCCTTTATAAAAAAGGCTATAGAAGTATCTATGTCATCTTCTTGTAATGTCATTTTCATCCATGAACACCCGTCCCTCTTAATCCTTTACATAATAAATTTCTCTCCCTTTTCGTTTATTGGATCTCACCAACTTAAATATATTCGTGATAAGATAAAAAATCATGCCTTGAAACTCTTCAAACACATCCAATTGTAAGTATGTGCCAGAATAAGAAAGAACATTTAATTCTGCAATTGGGAATAAGTTATCTGTAGCAGTGCGGAGCTTATCTACTAACTCAGTGAACGACATCGTATCAAAATTAAGAAAACGAGGCTTCACAAAATTATTACGTGCATGAAAGCGAAGTTCATTAAAAAATACACAGGAATAATCAAACATCGAAATCCAGAAGCCAAAATCTAGTCCAACATCATCTAGGAGGGGTTCTGTACTTATCCTTACCGTTCCCAATGGTCATTAAATAAGGAAAAGTCAATTTATTTCAGAAATGTATTAATTAATGGTATTAACAGAATGTTTTTTTAGTTTCAATAAAACAAAAAATATATAAGAAAAATGACGACCTCACAAATTAATTTTGAGTACCAGCTTGAGAAATTACATAATGGCAACTTTCAATTTCTTTCGTCGACTTTCCAAAATACTTGAGGTTTCCTTCTACTTTCTAGGTTTTTCTCAAAATAGTTCTTATAAAATCCGAGATATAAGATAGGTTACATAAAAGGCTTTTCTTCCAAAAATATTTGTAATTTCACCTTTTCAAGCTAATCGGGGACAGTCTCCTAAATGGCAACTTGTCTAAGCGATATATGCTATTGTAAATTTAAAACTTGATAGGAATAAAAAGAATAATGTTCAACTTTTGCATTTAGCAAAAATTACAAACAGAGAGTTGATTATCAACTTGTTAAAATGTCTCCAGACTTCGTAAGTGGAAGTTAACTGATTGAATAATGGTATGACAAGGCTGTAAATAGAGTTGATCCCAAATCTTTTCCATCAAGGGTCATATGTTGTTGTTCCTTAATAATATTTTAATGCTTCTTCCTAATGAAACATACGAGGTTAGAAACACTTATAGTTGCTGATTCTCATGTTTTTTTGAGCAGTCCTATGAATCCAAGAAACGCTGAATCAGTACATGACAATTATTTTCTCTGTCCGTCTAGATTTGGAGGAGAATCGAAGAATAATTAATGCATAAACTGTTCGAAATTTCAAAGTAATAATTGAAGCATAGCTAGGATGAAGGGAGTTTATTATTAGAAAATAACAGATCATGTCGTAAGCGGCTGACGCTGTCACTACCTGCCATTTTTTTCACCTACCATAAAAAACCAATAAACAGAAGACTTGATTCTCATGGTATTGACTGAATTTATTATTCTGCTGATCGTCAGCAATTGGCCTTGTGCTTATCGTCAGCTTGGCGTGAAATCTGCGATCCAATATCAGTATAAATAAACTGGTCCGATAGTCCCTTTATGCACAACCGAGTAACAAATGAAAATGTCTATGCTACAGAAAATGCAGCTAATGTGGCAGGAACTAGAAGTACCAGAATTTTCTAATCCTCTGCTTTTCTGCCTTTTGTTGGTTTCATGCTTTACCTTATGGAAAAAGCTTGGCAAAGGTGATAAACTCAATCTACCACCCTCCCCTCCAAGGTTGCCAATACTTGGAAATCTTCACCAACTAGGCAAACTGCCTCACCGCTCTCTCCGATCTCTCTCATTGAAATATGGCCCTCTAATGCTCTTGGACATCGGCAAGAATCCAACTCTCGTGGTTTCTTCTGAGAAGACAGCGAAAGAAGTAATGACAACCCACGATATGGTCTTTGCGAATCGGCCCAAAAGAACAGCTTCAGACATCTTTTTCTATGGCTGCGGTGACGTTGCTTTCTGTTCCTATGGTGAGTACTGGAGGCAAGTTAAGAAACTTTGCGTTATAGAACTTCTAAGTGCGAAAAGGGTGCGATCCTATCAATCCATACGGGATAAAGAAGTCACCGTTTTGATAGATGACATTCGCCATGCATGTCTTAGTGGAGCCTCTATAGATATCGGCGAGATGATGCTTGGTGTTACCAATAGCATAATTTCTCTATGTTTAATGGGTCGAAAGGCTACAGGGGGTAAAGATAATAGCGAGTTTGGACAATTACTGAGGAGGATGATGTTACAATTTGGAGCCTTTAGCTTTGCTGATAGCTTTCCTACATTGGCATTTATGGATAACCTGACAGGTTTAACTGCAAAGCTTAGAACAACATCTAGAGAGATAGATGCTTATCTTGAACAAGTGATTGAAGATCATAGTATGGAACAATATGATGAGCAATTGGATTTTAAAGACGTAGTCCATATTATCCTTGAACTTCAAAAGAATAACAAGCTCGATATTGAGCTTACCCGAGACAATGTCAAGGCAATTCTCCTGGTAACTGTTCTTCACTTCCAGTTACGAATAGGCATTTAACTCCCTGTAACATTGACTTCTAAACGCAGTTATTGTGCCATTATCCAAAAATTTACAGGATATGTTTACCGGAGCAACTGATACAACTGCAAGTACACTAGAGTGGGCAATGGCAGAACTAGCAAGAGATCAAAATGCAATGAGGAAAGCACAGCAGGATGTAAGAAGAGTTGTGGGAAGTAAATCAAATGTGGAAGCAGAGGATATTGATAAAATGACCTACTTGAAATGGGTTATCAAAGAGACCTTAAGATTGCATCCAGCTCTTCCTCTACTAGTTCCTAGAGAAACATCAGCAGGAGTTGAGTTGGGAGGCTACTCGATTCCCCCAAGAACAACAGTGCTTATCAATGTATTCGCAATTCATTTGGATCCTGAAGTTTGGTACAGCCCAGAAAAGTTTATCCCAGAGAGATTTGAGAACGACCCAGCAGATTTCAAAGGCCAGGACTACAAATTCCTCGCGTTTGGTGGTGGAAGAAGAGCTTGTCCTGGTGTATCCTTTGGGGTAGTTGTAGCAGAAGCTGTTCTTGCCAATCTCTTGTATTGGTTTGATTGGAAATTGCCTGATGCTAATCCTCCAGAGGAGTTGGACATGACCGAGTCATCTGGGATCACTGTTTCTAAGAAAGCCCATCTTCGCCTCATCCCATCACTATTCTCTCCTTAGATCATTCGGGGGATGGTCCAATTGTTCACCTCGTTATGCTACTTGTAATAATAATGTAAGCCGTGGCGTCTCATGTTCTCAACCAATCCAATCCTAAGCCTCTTTAAGTTCTCCTTTTCAATTAAATGCAAATGCCTCGTTACTAAATTAAATTAAAACATCTCCATCATAAAGCAAACACACGTAAAAAGGGAACGAATTGTATGTGACTGGAAAATATTTGCTAGTTACTATTAATTCGTATAAACAATTAAGGGCCTATTAAAATTTAAAAACAAAAGGAGCCTATCAAATTTTAAAACAAAAGGAGCCTGTCAAACTTTTAAACAAAAGCTACCTGACAAACTTTAAAGTGAAAGAAGCTTTGTACAAACTGAAAACAATAGTGACTAAAATGTAAAAATTTAAAAGTTAAGAAAAGAGCAAGAACAACAAACCAATTTATACCAGTTCGGCTTATAACGAAGCCTAGGCTCTGTCCCCAAGTATCCAACTTGAGTGTTTCACTAATAAATCTCCAAGTAGTAATTCGATGAGTCTCTTTGAGCTCACAAGTATATATTTTTCAAAATACTTTAACCTTTCACATTAGTAGTATTTAACAAGCCTATACAAGCTCTTAATAAGTGAAAGTAAGGTTTGCTCAATATGAGCTTCAAAAAATATTTGTTTCTTTATGGATAGAGAGTTTTCACTTTCTAAAGCTTAAATGGTATAGATATAACTTTTCGAGAGTATTTACTGATGCTACTGATATATTTTTTAAAATTTGATGTGTGTAATCGAATGCAGTAGCTCTTTCTTAAAAGTTACTTGAGCATTTAAAGATAAATCTTACTCGTCATGTGAGTTTCCTTAAACCGTATAATCAGGATTCAACAGATCCTAAAAGGAATCATGTAAAGAGAGCTCCATCGGTGGTAAGGAAACAATTTAATAAGCAAATTGAGAAGATTTTGGATCATCGGATATTAGGGCAACACAAAAAGAGTCAGAGGATGGAGTTCCTAATTCAGTAGAAGAATAAACTAGTCTTAGAAGTTACTTGAGAGAAAGACAAACCTTGTGGCAATTCGAAGACCAAGTAAATGACTACCTTCAATTTGTTCCAACAAAGTCATCAGGTCATCTGGTGGGGGTGGTTTATTAGCCTCTTAACATTGCAGGACCCTTTTTGCTAGCATTGGTGAGCCTTGGCTAACGTCTAACATGGATTAGGCATGCCAAAGGAACCAAGGTAACTTAACCAGGTAAAAATCAAGCATGGTTTGAGTTGCGATGATCGTGGGGCATTGATTGGTTTGGTGGCTAAGGCGAGTTGGACTTGCCTAACATGTTTTTAGTGCGACTAAGGATGAAATGGTGCTCAAATGATGGACCATGGATGAACGAACTAGACCATAGGTGCGTAGTGGTCGGACCATACGCAAATTGGCTCAGAACTTTGCTAACCTTCACCTTTGGATGAAGATCATAGGTGATGTGGCAAAGTTAGTGAGATGAATCATCAAGAAAGTGGGATGACATGGAAAAGAACATGGATGAGGTGTCTTGTAAGCATTTTACACATGTTGCTTTGATTTAGGAGTGAGATAGTGGTAAGTTATGTAAATCACCTACTAAAGTAGTGCCTAAAGTGACTGGGGATGTCAACCACTAACTATGTTAGTGGCTTAGTGGCCTTAAGACCACTTTCTTGTATTATTGCCCAAAAGGTCTTCTAAAGCCTATAAATAGCTCATTTGAGTAACGCTTTATTCATTAGAGAGAGTTGGAGCTTTGTATCATTTGTATCAATTGTGAGTACTATAAAGATTGACAATTTTGCTGTAAAGTGATGAGCATCTTTCTCTTCTTATTGCTATCAATTTTATTGTGTTGGCTAAGTGAATTTTGTGGGTTTACTTTGTCTTTGTAGGAAACACCTTAAGGTTGAGTTGAATTGCACGAATTCAACTACCGTACGTAGATTTTGGCACATTTTGTGAGTGAGCTTGGAGTTCTTGGCAAAGTCTTTGCAACAATTAGCATAAGGCAATTTCCAATCAAACCAGTACAAGAGATTGGCAAGAATAGCTTCGACTAAAATTGCTAACAATAAATTCAGCATTAACTACATTCAACAATCAAGATCCATTCTATTTAGAGCATAACAAGATTAAAGAAGCATACCTCCAATACTTGGCATTTGGACTTGCACCATTTCCATGCTCCAGCAAAACCTATCAAAGGGAGAAAATACAAACCTTGTGCAAGAGAGATTGATGTTAGAAGACCCCTTTATTCTATCACACCCAACACACACAATGTATATAACTCAACAACCACACCTTATGTCATGTATATGACATGTTTTACCGTAAGGAGTAGAATGGGCTAATTGTCTCATTATTAATTGGATGATATGAACTATAGTTTAATGGGCCAACATATAGTAATTAGGGTACTACCATGTACTTCAAATGCAATTAGCAAATTAACCATCCCATTATGGTTATTAAATATACATTAGGCAATTCAATTTGTGGTTGGGCATATGGAATTAAGTTGTGATTATATTAGTTCACTAATATGTATTTCTAACGAAAACCACCGCAAAGGGTACCTTAGACCACCAAATGTGAGGAATTTGTAGTCCTGGCCTTTCTCAAATCTTTCTGGGATAAAACTTTTTTAGACTGTCCCAAAATTCAGGATCCAACTGAATTGCGAATACATTGATAAGCCCTGTTGTCCTTGGAGGGAATAGTGTAGCCTCCCAACTCAACTCCTGCAAATGTTTCTCTAGGAACTCTAATAGAAGTGGAACTGGATGCAATCTTAAGGTCTCTTTGATAACCACATTTCAAGTAGGTCATTTTATCAATATCCTTTGTTATTTTCTATTGAACGAGGAACATTTTATCGGAGAATTAAATCATTTTTCAATTCAGAAATTATGTTATAAACGTAAGCCTTTCTCTTTTGCTTTTTTTTTTCAGATTCCAAAACCCTTTTTGGAAGTAATTATATATGTAATCATATGTCTATGGTTGGGATGGTTTGGGCCACAGGGGCACACGAGAATGGAATAGCAGATCTAAAGTCGTGGCTGCCTCCTGTTTTTAAGTAATGCCTGTTTAATTTTTGTGTTTATTTATTAAATGGGTAGATTTTTATAAAATAGAGTAGACATAGAGTAATGAAAACTGATAATTGGGTCCTTATTTTTGGTATCGTCTACAAATATCAACATTAAAAAGTCAATGAGATGGAATTATCAGCCAGTCAATGGATTAGAATCTGAATTAGATTGCCGCATTATATTTTTGTAAAATATATCTTTTATTATTTTAAATTATTAAAATATTTTTATATTATTAAAGTTTTTAAATAACAAAGATATCATATTAAAAAAATTTCAAATATTTTTATCCTGATTGTTATATGTACTTGATGATATTCATATAATTACTAGATTATATCCTAATTTAATTTGGCTTTAACCTACCCAGTCCGCATAACACAAAGGAAAAAGTCAATGCCATTACATCATGCGAGATAAATAATAAATTCAAATAATAAATAATTAAATCATGATGAGCAGTAACGTCATTGAATCTATGATGACCAGTCACAAACTTAACAATTAACAACAAAAATAATAAATTCAAATAATAAATAATTAAATCATGTATTAATAATTGAAATATCCATTACAAGTAACGTCATTAACTCTAACTAGGGTTTTTAATCACTAAACATAATAAATATGAAACACAAATAAATGAGTCTCAATAAAAGGAAAAGAATACAGGAACAAAGTAAGAGAAATTGTGACGGTCTCTTCCAATCTTACTCTCAATCCTCCTTCGACGCTAATAAAGAATAAAGCTATGAAAATAAAGCAAGATGGCTATCAAGATAGTGTGTAAGGCCTGACACCAAGTTGTAACTAGCGTCAATTTTGTTCTTTCACCTCTTGAGTAAAAGTATGATAAGTATGGCATTGGTCCAGGTAGTACTACGACATCGGTTTTGTTCCACTTCTCAGCTTCTCTTATCCATTGCATAACTGGTGGCCTATCTCCTCATCCTGTCCAATGTAAATTTGTTCTTCTCCATTAACTTCTTTACTTTTTTGATATATTCAACGTTGAAGTGACTTTTGATGTTTTCTACAAGTTGCTCCCCTTTCAAATAGCTTTCAATGACTTCAGCAATATCTCCTTGATTGGAAATGTATAGAAAGTTAGTACTCAAATTCATGTTTTTAGAACATTATACGTGCTCGTAAAGGTTGAATTCATCTGGACTTATATCACATGTCATTCTTAATATGACTTATATCAGGCATCTTTAATTCTAAAAATTATACTTGAACTTAAGTAATACTCGTGCTTGAAAATTATATTGTGATTTATTTTCTCATAAAACATCTTGTCCTTGTATGGTATTTTAAATTTCATAGTAAACTATTACAATTTCAAATTTTAAATTGAATTCACTTGTCTCTTAGCTAAATAATTATTTTAAGTTTTTTTTTGGTAGTTGTCATATACTAACTTTTGTTGTAGAGTAAAGAAATATATAAATCTTAAGATCCTTTGAAAGATGACTTATATAGCTTGGATCAATTAATATAACAAAGTGGTTTTCTTATTTTTATCAAAGTCTAAATATGTATTATTGAGACTAGTAATAATTTCATAAGTTATTTCACAACTTTTATGTTTTTTTAAGAATGAAAAACGTATGATTATTATGCTAACATCATGTAAAATATTAAAAATTGGTGTATATCCTAACATATATTGTTTACTAATGCTTTGAAATTATGAGATTTGTTTAAAGAGTATACTTAGCAATGGGGCCTAAGCTAGGCTTGAAAATAAATATAAAGGCATAATTTTTTAAATTTTAATTATTAATAATTTTAAAATTATTTAAAAATAAAATAATTTTATTAAAAGAATCTATCCAATATTAAAATTTTGAATTTTCACTAATATTACTTAATTATTAAATTATTTATAAAATATCAAAACTTTTGCTAGTTATTTTAGATATATTAATAAAATTTTCACATCAATTTGCAGTATATAATAAAAATATACCGTGTCAATTAAACATCATCTTCATTATCAACAACAACCACTACAACAAAAAGGTACATTTAGCGATGTCTTGTAGACCTTCTACGACGTCTATTAAAACGTCACAATAGACGTTGAAGATTGTGGGGTAGGTAATAGGTTTCTGTGACGTCTGACCCAAGACGTTGTAGAATGCTTGCCTATTCTGCGACGTTCATACAGACGTCAGGAAAGAACTACAGATTTGGCGACGTTTGAAGAGAACGTCAGGGAATGTCTGTGTTTTAACGACGTTGCAAAAAGGGGATATTTTGCGACGTCTGTTGTAAGTTTTTTATTAAAAATATATTTATAATAATTTTGGTAAATTTAGTTTATAATGTTTTAATATAAATTAGAATTTCTTGATTTGAATTTATTGATCTGAATATTTGAATAATTTTAAATTTAATAAAATATAATAATTAAATTTAGTTTTTTCAATTTTTTAAAAAATATTGAATAAATTAGATTTGTAATTAGCTTTTTATTTAAATTTGTTTTAAATTTACGAAAATAATTTTATTTAATTATTTGCTAATTTAAAATAATAATATTTATTCAATAACTATTAAATATTATTTATTAAATAAATTTGTTTAATAATTCATCATTTTTTTGAAT
>JANIPN010000007.1:50614282-50624934 GCA_027478595.1 Erythroxylum anguifugum | reverse complement strand
AACATTAGACTTGAATGTTGGGCCTTTGATATGGGAATTTCATTCAGCCCCTTTCCTTGCACATTCAAACTTCAAATATGATCCAATTTCAGTTCTTAAGCCTCCTCTTGAAAGCTCATGTCCATGTAAGTCATGTCCTAGGCTTCCTTGAGGCGGATCACACCATGTGTATGCTTCTCTTATCTTTCACATGCCCATGGTTCTCCATCAGTATGGTACTATATAGAACTCTTAATTACCTATCATGATTTGTCGCAATTCATAATGTTAAAAAATATAACTGGTACATAATCTCTTACATTTGCAACTTCGTCCAGCTTCTTCTCTACCAAAAGAGCTCGAACAAGCATATTCAAGGAATCACTAGACTGCGAAGATTATAAAGACTTTAAACTTAGTAATTGTCACTTATATCTATGTGGGGCAGAAATTTTTAAAGCACTTTACCATTTTCTTAGAGTCAAGCTCAGTGCATGATAGGCTCCACAAGTGTACAGGATTAGGGGTAGCAATCAAGTGTTGATCCACAAAGTCTAGGTCAAAGTAATAAATTTATACCTTCTAAATTTGCTAAGCAATTAAATATGAAAATTCATTTGTGAGAGAAATGCCAATACACAATTAACAGGATTTAAACTAATATTCTAGGAATTCATCTCAACAAAGAAATCATGTCATCCTTATAAAGTAAAATATTGATCCAAGTACATTAACCCACTCTTATCAAATAATTCTTTCGAATTAATTAACGTGTTGATTCCAATTTTTAAACTAGTTTCCTAGACCAAAATCGAATCCGACCCGATGAACACAATGGTTAATCTCAAGTACTCTTAATGGAGAATTCTATTTCTAGATATTCTTTCAATTAAGTCTAATCTAGTAATTCAGACATTAAACATCACTTTTCAGTACCTAGTTTAACATCTATCATTATTCATATAGAAACCTAAGATTAGAAAGATCAAATAAACATTGGATTAAATTACTTTACTAAAGCCAACATTGAATTTATAAGTAAAGGCATAAGGTTTAACACATAAATTCCAAGTTGAAACAAACATCCCAGAATAGGTGAATTTATAGTATCATGATAAATTCAACTAAAGTACAAAACCATAAACATGATGATTAAAGATAAATAATAAATGGAAAGAGGAGGAGAAGGAACTCCAATTGCTTCTTGAATCTAGATTTCTCAATCTCCAAGTTTTCCTTTTTCTTTGATTGCCTTTTGTCTTCCTCCTCCTTGCTGTTCTCCCACTTCGACTCTCTCCAGAAAAGTCTCTCCCCCCTCTAAATTCCCCCCTAAAACTCCTTTTTGATCATCGAAAACTGTCAGAAAAAATCGCCATACACGGATTGTGTGAATTTACACGGTCAGACCGTGTTTCTTTCGGGTTTGGATGTATGTTCTCGCTATGAAGGACATGGTCCATGTGAATCTACACGGACTGTGTGTTTTTTTACTTCATTATCTTCCCAAAACATCTGCAAATACGAAGAACAAAGGAGCAGTACCAAATTCACAAAAACTAAAGGCAATTTAACATCATGCAATGCAAAAACAATGACAAAATAGAGCTAAAATATATCAAGAACATCGACTTATCAAACTCCCCTATGCTAAACTTTTGCTTGTCCTCAATCAAACCAAACTTAAATGTAAATTAAGGAAACAAATATAGCTCAAATGTCATAAAGGTAAGATCACAAGATCAAGCAAAACAATTTGTTGCATTTCACTTAATCAAATACTCGCTCCAAGTAATAGTTCATCACTCACTATCTCTACCAAGCTTAGCTCAAAGATTCAATAAACTTGAATCACAATAGATATTAATTAACTTCTTTAAATCAACTGGGACTTAAAGTAGTGTAAGCAAACGTTTCAAAAACAAATTAGGATCATTCCCCATTGTCCTCTCCATCTCAAAGGAGTGCCTGGTGACAAAACTATTATTCAAAATTATTATTATTCCCCAGTAATGCACGCCTCAAAGGGGCACCTCATTGGATATTTCCCAAGTAGCTTGCATCTCAAAGGGGTAACAAAAGACCAAGTAGCACCTTCAATTTTTTCAAGTCATTTTGACAGCCTAAAAAGGGGCTTAACTCTCCTAATTGCTAGCTGCTCTGTACATAAGCCACTTAAGGAGCACAAATGTTGTGTCATTCATGTCGGCTAGAATTGGTATACCAAAGGTGTGTGATTTTGCAAAAATTGTAATAGCCCAAAAGGGGAAATTTCTCCCAATACTAGCAACACCATCCATTCGAGAACTTAAGGGAAGATGGTGTCATTCCACCAACTTCAGCTAGTATTGGTATTTGCACAAGTCACCTAAGAATTTTTTTAACACAAAAAATCATTTAGAAAGAACCAAGTCAATCAAACAATTCTCCAGTAACAGAATAGAAACACAACGGGGTCCTCAAGAAAGATAATTAGTCCCTTTCGACTCAAATAGCAAACTAAAAGAATTTGGGTAGGTCAATTTATCTCGGAGCTAAGCCTAGTTATGAACGGGCTTCCACCATTACTACGGAGTTAGTAATTGAGAAACATGAGTGCATCAAGAAAACACAATAACAAACCACCCTAATGTTCTAAAAGAACTAAATAAAGCAGCAACCAAACAACGAAATAACCAGAGAAAAATATTTGCAAAGAAACATACAAAGGTATAAACAGACAAACTATGATGCTCGAGGAGAAAATAATTAAAAACAAAGTGCAAACAACCAAACAGAACAAAATAAAGACGGAAATATTTACTAAACAAACACAGTAACAAAATAACTCCTCGATGCTTGAACAAAACATTGTCCTTAATCGAAGCAGTAGTGGGAGAAGGCAATCACGAAGAAGATTAGGGGAGGGGGTGTGGAGATGGTGGGTTACCAAGAGAGGAGGACCATTGACGCCACGAGTTGAAGGCAGTTGCATATCTTGATGAGCATTATGAGATTCAACCATTTGCTGCAGAGTGGTATGATTAGCACTAAGAGTGGATAGAGTATCCCTAAAATGATGGAGATAATGGCCTTGATTCGTAACTAAGGCACGGAGAGCAGCTTGTTTAGTTTGGATAAAGATGAGCATTGAGTGGAGAGCGCTAAGATCAAAGGTGGAAGGAGTAGGGTGGAATGAGGAGGAAGGCATTGACGTAGGTTGGATGGGAGGAGGGAGGTAAGCATCTAATGGATTTGGAGTAGTTTGATCTAGTAAAGGTATCCAAGAATGTTTGATGGGTCATTAAGAGTGGTTCAGGCTGGACATGGCAAACGAAATTTGATATTATTGGGGTAAACCCAGCAATAGTGTCCCCTTACCGATTTACACATATGCATAGCTTCTAGAGCTAGGAAATCAAGTCGCTCAGAACCTTGCACAAGAAAGTCCTTATTGTCAAGGGGGTCAAAGCCTAAAGCTAAAGCAATGGGGGTAATTAAACCACCTATAGAAATTTCCCCAGTAGGTTGAATAGTGACACGTTGGAATTGAGCGGCTAGGAAAGAACCAGCATCAACAAGTTTACCAAGGTACATAGCATACAAAAAATACAATTCAAGGGATCGAACAACGTTTGTCCTATCTCCTCTAGCAAAAATCCCACTAAATAAAATGCGATGAGTATAATGAAAGCAGGGATTTTTTATGCAAGTGGCCTTGGAAGAGCTTGGGTTATGTTTGAATACATTGAGCACCTACATCCAGAAAATTTCGCAAACCAATAGCCCCAAACAGTTTATAAGTATCAGCTAATAAACCCAAATCACTCAAAGTGTCCTCATCATAATACCTAGTTACAATTAGAGGTCTATCTTTCAATTTTTCGTGTCTAGCACAATCATCGCCATCAAATAAACCAAAAGGATTGGAATTACCCATTGTCATTCAAAAGGGCTCTTGGAACCTGAAATGAGTGAATATATGTTTCTTCAAGAACTTGATTACCACCTTAGAATCATTCTTGCAAGTCACAACTGCCTCTACCCATTTTGAAACATAATCTACTGCCACTAAAATCTAGAGATTGTTATGGAAATCAGGAAACGGACCCATAAAGTCAATTCCCCAAACATCAAACAATTCAACCTCTAATATTCCGATTTGTGGCATCTTAGCTCGCTTTGATATGTTTCCTAATCGTTAGCAATTATCACATGTAGCCACATATTTCTTCACATCACTGAACAAAGTAGGCCAGAAAAATCCTGCTTGGAGAACTTTGGCAACTGTCTTATCTGGATCGAAATGACCACCGTAAATTGTCGAATGACAATGGTGAAGAACACACTTTGGACTTCATCTTTAGGCAAGCATCGTCTAAAAATACCATCTCCATAATATTTATACAGTAATGGTTCTTCCCACACATAATATTTGGCATCAGAGATTAGTTTCTTCTTTTGCTGATAAGTAATCTCTGGTGGGAACAGTCCACAAACGATGTAATTAACCAAATCTACATAACACAGTGTTGCAAGAGATGATATAGCCAATAGTTGTTCTCCCGGAATGGAATCATCAATTGGACAGTCTTCACTGGGAACAATAATCATAGAAAGATGATCGGCTACCACATTCTTAGTACCAACTTTATCCTTAATTTCTATATCAAATTCTTGCAATAATAAGACCTATCGGATAAGACGTGGCTTGAAGTCCTTTTTTTTCAAACCTCTGTTTCTTTCTTCTGTGGTACGTTCTTTTGATCTTAGGATCAAATGGGGCTGTGAAAGTAAATTGCATAAAAATCTCGGTTCACCACTGCATGAGAAACACAAACGAGAGTGAACAAACTTATATACAAAGTATATACAAATAAAGCTATAACTAGAATGGAATTAAATAAAGCTTAGTCAAGTTTGTTCAGAAAATTTCAATATTTGACACAAGTCCCCGGAAACGGCGCCAAAAACTTGAAAGGCTCTGCAAGTGTACAGGTTTAGTGGTAGCAATCAAGTGTGGATCCACAAAGACTAGGTTAAAGTACTAAATTTATACCTTCTAAATTTGCTAAGCAATTGAATATGAAAAATCATTTGTGGGAGAAATGTCAACACACAATTAACAGGATTTAAACTAATATTCTAGAAATTCATCTCAACAAAGAAATCATGCCATCCTTATAAAGTAAAATACTGTTCCAAGTTCATTAACTCACTCTTATCAATTAATTTTTTCGAATTAGTTAATGTGTTGATTCCAATTTTTAAACTAGTTTCCTAGACCAAAATCGAATCCTACCCGATGAACACAATGGTTAATCTCAAGTACTCTTAATGGAGAATTCTATTTCTAGATATTCTTTCAATTAAGTCTAATCTAGTAATTCTGACATTAAACATCACTTTTCAGTACCTAGTTTAACATCTATCATTATTCAGATAGAAACCCTAGATTAGAAAGATCAAATAAACATTGGATTAAATTACTTTACTATAGCCAACATTGAATTTAGAAGTAAAGGCATAAGGTTTAACACATAAATTCCAAGTTGAAACAAACATCCCATAATAAGTGAATTTACATAATCATGACTACAACTAAAGTGTAAAACCATAAACATGAAGATTAAAGATAAATAAGAAATGGAAAGAGGAGGAAAAGGAACGCCAATTGCTTCTTGAATATAGATTTCTCAATCTCCAAGTTTTCCTTTTTCTTTGATTGCTTTTTCTCTTCCTCCTCCTTCGTGTTCTCCCACATCGACTCTCTCCAGAAAATTATCTCCCCCCTCTAAATTCTCCCCAAAAACTCCTTTTTGATCACCGAAAACTATCAGGAAAAATCGTCATACACGGACCGTGTGAATATACACGGTCAGACCATGTTTCTTTCAGGTCTGGCTATGTGTTCTCGCTATAAAGGACATGGTCCGTGTGAATCTACACGGTCAAATCGTGTTTCTTTTGAGTCTTCAACTTTTAACTGCTACTTAACACGGGCTGTGTGTTTTTACACGGGTAGACCGTGTATTCCTCGGGTTTACTTCATTATCTTCCCAAAACATCTGCAAATACCATGAACAAAGGAGTAGTATCAAATTCACAAAAACTAAAGGCAATTTAACATCATTCAATGAAAAAATATTGACAAAATAGAAATAAAATATATCAAGAACATCAACTTATCAAAGCACGGGGCGTCCAATAATCTCTCATTCATTAATGAGTTCATCTTTTACAAATACAAAACATGTCACCAACCCATGGAAGAGAAGAACCACATTTCTTACCCAACTCCCAAATTGTCTGGTTTGATACCAACTCCCAAATTGTCAAAACCAAATGTTTATTATGCCTATAAATCAAAATTGTATTTTTAATTAATTATTACAATTATTAATAAAATATAACATTAACATCAAATGCAATAATTGAAATTAAGAAATAAACGTAAAAGAGAGTACCATAAGTAAATCAGTCATGCACATTGAAGTAGTAAAGGTTTGTTTACTTATTTCTGCATGAATGGCCTAAAATGAAAATTCAAATCATTAGAATATTACAAACATATTACAAAAAGAAAATTTTACAAATACTACCTGAGAATGTGGTCTAGACATAGAATGATGATGAGTGTAAACCATACTTATGTTATCCATATAAACACCAAGTGGTTGCATTTGCTATGTGTCAAAACCAAAAAAAGGAAAAACTGTTTTAGAAAAAGCAAAACAACACATGCGACATTTTAAATTACTGAAAGATAACTTGAACTTGATGTAACATCGAATGTGGTATGTTGGACATACTAGAGGTATTTTGTAATTTGGAAATTTTCTTCGAAATCCTAAATAGAGTATTTAAACCAAAAAAATTGAAATTATTATAATATAAATAGTATACATTAAAAGGTTCTAAACATAAAATCAGCAAAAATAAAAACTAAGCATTGGAAAGGGGTATGGATGTTGAAGTTGCCATATTGCTGAATTTTTGCTTTTTTTAACATACTTTCTTTTCCTTGAACTTTTCTCTAAGCCACCCTTCAATCTTTTACTTAACTTACGTTTTGTCTTTATTTTGACACCTCTAATCCTATTCCTTTCATCAAAATTAATCTCACATTAATTGAAGAGATTTATTTTAGGATTTGAGCATTAGTTTAACTCTTCATCTTGTGATATTTGGTTCTCTTCATCAATTAATTCTTCACCTTGCAACATCTCATCAATCATCTTCAACATGTTGAGAAGTTGTTCTTTCACAATGTTACAAGTATCTCTCCTCTCTATTGCTCTTGTAACCAATCACATGCTTAATGTACACAATTCTTTGTACCTTATACTTGACAACATTTTAGGATCCAATTCACTTTCATTGATAGTGGAGCTTTTACTATCAAGGTACCATGTTTTTGCGTTTCGTGTCCATCTTTTTAAAATATACTGACTCGGTATTCTAGAGATATTTTTTAAGGTAAATACCTTCAAAACATGAGAACATAAAATGCCAGCAAACTTAAACTTCCAACAACTACAATGGACTTCATCATTTGATGAATTATAAGTGTCCATATGAGAATAACTCTTCCTTACAAGAGTGATCTCATATTTTGTAATTGCACCATCTCCACCACAAAGATGAAAACTAGAATCATGAGAATTATTCCATTGATCTTGCAAACATTTAAATACTTTAGGTGTATAGGCATTAGCTGCATGCTTTAAAATTTAAACAGGTATTGACAATGTTGGAGTGCTTACATTATTTCTATAATCATCTTTCAACTCATCAAATCGACAGTCATTAATAAACCTTTGGAAGTGATTAAAAAATTGTAGAAGTTATGCTGATAACTCAGATACCTTTTTACAATGCTATTCATGCTCTCACTTCTTTGTGTGGTGATCATGCTGCATAAAATATTTGGAGTCCATAAACCAAATCCCATTTTTCCTTTATATGAAACATATGTTTCAACCAATCGTTATGTTGAAGTCCATATTTTTGTAGCATCTCATTCCATTCAGTGAAAAAATCTTCTTCTTTTTGAAAGTCATATAGCATGAGATGAAATCCCGTGAAAAATCTTTAAAATGAGAAAAACACCGCTCAAATGGATTACAACATGTTGATAAATGTGCCAGATACAAAGTCGATGATGAGTTTCAGACCATTTTGAAGCTAATGCCTTTGCTATCACCGCATCCTAATCAGTAAGAATTTCTTATACATGGCTTTGGCAAATATGTAGAACAACCACTCAAATGTAAGAGCAATCTCATCGTATAGTAGTGCAACACCAAAAACTACAGTTTGGTTGTGATGGTTTACACCTACAAACAAAGCAAGTGGACGACCCTCACCATTCTTCTTATAAGTAGTACCAAAGCAAGCAATATCACCAAAATCTAAGTAATCATCCCTCATCTTTACATCTGACCAAAATATATTAGTTATCAAATCATCTTCATCCATTTGAATTCCATAAAAGAAATTAGGATCTTCAAATTACATTTTATTAGTTATCAAATCATCTTCATCCACTTGAATTGCATAAAAGAAATTAGAATCTTCAAATTACACTTTATGCAAATATTCTAACACGCCACCTGTATCCCCCTTTTTCATATCTTTTGTTCTTTTGGATTTTAAATAATTCTTGTAATCTTCCAGAATTATATCTCTAACCTGCTTATTTCACTATAAGATCATTAGATGCTTTTTGTGGAATTCTTACATCATTAACCATTTGAATTTTCAATGATACAACAGAGGATATCTTTCTGTGACTTCTATACAAATGTGTTTTATTTGGGTTTGAAAGATACTGATTGTGATCCTCAAATTGAATCACTTGAAACTTTCCAATTTTCTCACTATTAACTTTCATTCTTGCCTCAACCAAAATTTGTTTCTACAAGTGGAGCTCTTACATACACATCTCTTTTGTAAGGCATCCTTTTACCTTCAGCACTATAATAGAAAAGCCTGCTAATCAATTTACCAGATTTATTTTTATGACTTTTTCTCCTTATTCCAAAGTCGAAATATTTGACATACATTAAATAATTTTGATAAGCTTGTTCTTCTGTCTCAAACTCCATGCCAATTTTCAGTATTAACTCTCTTGGAACAAATGAGTGGACTTTGTTCAAATTCTCCTTAGAATTTGGATATATCAAATCAGTTGACTTGATATTACTGCTCTCATTTTCAATGCCAATTTCATTATTCGGATGTTTCTCCTTTTCAAGTTCATATTCTAATTGACGGTATGGAGTAGATCTACCTTCCATCATTTTGTTTAATACTAAGTTTGATGCCTGTCAAATTCACAAACGATGCATCATTATGGTTTTGTTTTCTAATAACATTATTAACACAACAAAAAAGGAGTGTTCACGAACTATTGGGAACATTAGATGGTTAGATTAAGGAGCAAAATGTATTTTAGTTTCATTTGCATAGCTTATTTAATTTCTATAACAAAAAAAGTGATTGAAGAATGAAAGGTTTCACATTGTGCAGTTATAGGTTCTCATCTTCTCTCTAGTTGACCAACTAACCTTGAAAAAAATCGTAAATTCTTCCTAGTAAATGAACAATATGCTTTAGAAGGCCTTGTACCAACCAGAAGTCAATATTAACAGTAGTAAACTTTAAATTAGCTATTTATATTTCAAATTAACTAATCTACAATGTTAAGCAACTGAACCTTTACAATATACAGTAATTATCACTCACATAGATGTATAAACATAGACAAAAGAAGTTAGAAAGGAATGACATCCATGCATCAAATCAATCAAAGTATCTTGAAAAGTTACCTTTAAGGAAAATGATGCACTCATATTTTCTTATCTTTTTATACTTTTACACTTAGTTTTTGTTCTCATTTGATGTTCAAATCACGTGACTTACATTCATTTTATCATTTAAAGTGTCTTAGGTGTCAAGTGAAGAAAATCATGCTAAAGAGGGAGATTTAGGACTTTTGGATGTCATTTTCAGAGTGAGGATCTTGAAATACCCTAAGGTGACCAAAGTTGCGAAAATCCTAATCCTATAAGGAATCCTACTTTAACTAGGTTTTCTACATTTCGGAAGATTCTTGTTCACCACTGCAAGAAATGGATCTAGGAATAATCCAGACGGTCAGGGGACATGTAGATTGGGAGAAATGAAGATTCCTAATTTTTAGGAAAAAAAGTCCTACCCTTGTAAAGATCCTAATTTGACAAGGAAAGAAAATAATCTACTTCTACTTAGAAAAGAAATCGTATCCTTGTAAAGATCCTAATTCTACAAAGAAAGAAAGACCTGCTTCTACTTGGAAAAGAAATTATATCCTTGTAAAGATCCTAATTTTATAAGGAAAGAAAGACCTACTTCTACTTGGAAAATAAATCCTCCTCCAAGACCTCCTCCAATATAAATAGGGTCCTTTAGCATTAGTTTAAGGGGGTATTCACATTTTCTCTCTTCTTTGGACTTGAATCTCTCTTCTGTTCTTTCTTTCTCCTACGTTTTCCCTTTCTCTCTGGGTAGAACCCTAGTTTTATTTTCTTCTCTACTTCTTCTTCTTATACCCGAATTCTGCACTATGTTTTCAATGATGATTTTTAACTTTGTTTTACTTAGAATTATGAACTAAATTCTCTTTTCCAATTGTTGAGGCTACTAGCTAAATT
>JANIPN010000007.1:50572352-50589441 GCA_027478595.1 Erythroxylum anguifugum | reverse complement strand
GATCAAACCATGATTCAATCCTCCAGCGGTGGTCGGGTCTGCGACTGGGGGCCCTTAGGGTTGGGGATCAACCTTTTTGAGGACAAGAAGACAAATGAGAAACTTGTAGAGAGTTAGATGGGGAGATGTGTCCGCATGTGAAATTATTGAGCATGTATGTGTTACTATCTGTCTTTGTCCAATCACGCCACTTGCGTCAAACCCCAGCTGTGACTTAACTCCTTAGCTCTCTTTTGACCCCACACTTCTTCTCCCAACCCACTCTTTATCCTCACCACCCTAATCTGGCCCATATCATTGCTAGTGGAAGACCCATTTTGCCTTGTACAACCTTATTCTTATGGGTGGTTTTGATGATGATAGAACATTGGTGCCAGTATCTTGCCTGTCATTCAACCTTCCAAGCATAGAGAAACAAACAGAATTCTGATGACCCACCAGCATTACATCCCTCTAATGAACCTGAACTTCCCGTCTGAGAAGACATTGGTGTAGATGTGGAGGAAGATAACGGAGGTGATGAAGATGATGGTGATAGTGATGAAAATGAAATTATTGGCTTAAAGATGAACAGACCATGCCTTAAACCAGGACTAAACAGCCAGTCGTGGACGTCCCAGCACACCTCGATTCTTAATTTGTGAAGATTTATAGACTGGTTACCTCTGAACTTCCATTGAAGATGCTTCACATGAATCACCAAGTGTCCATCAATTCTTATCTCCATTTCTGGGTCAGTCCCATTTGTCGAATTGGAGCTATTTGTATTCCCACAACCATTTCTGTTCTTGCACTCAATCGAGATGTGATGAAGTCTACCTTTCTCGTGAAACTTTATTCTTGTCGAAAAATTCTTCTTGCCAAATATATGCTCTTTTCTTGAGATCAGAATAGGATCGATGAGAGCCGGTCTACACCCTGATTTCCTGTATGCATCTTTCTTTAGATCGCCAATAATTAGCACGACCTCTTCATCGCAAACAACAGCAACGTAATATTCAGATACAGGCTCAGTTTCGCCATTAAATTTAGCAGCTTTGAGGTCCCAGAAAATATCCACAGCTTTATCATCCACCATGACTCGCTTGGACCCTTGTTTCCTCCAAAAATACCAAGGCTTTAGATCCACTTTGCAGTTGTATTGGCTCTCTCCTTCAGCTCCTTCTATTGATACCGATAGGCCATGGAGTAACAGATTCTTGAACCAAGTTATGGTGATCAAACGACACTGATCAGCAACCTTTGTGCGATAAACAGACGTGAACGCACTCTGTCCTGACCTGGTAATCGTACCAGGATCATCAGCTAACTTCTCACCAGATGTAAAGCAAGCAGGAATTCCAAATTGGTAGTCGTGCATGTTTACCTATAAATTTTGGTCACTTTTCAACGGAAACCAAAAAGGGATCTGGCCTAATTTACGGAAAGAAGATGCTTGGGTTGGGACTGAGCGAAAAAGACGAGACTGAGAGTTGCAGAAACTGAACTATGAAAAATGGAAGACAAGGGATTGTATTGGATAGGGGAACTGCTAGATTTTACCGACGAGCAAGCTATATAGAACAGGATCATAGATGTTGCCAGAGAGTGATACTGCAGCATTAATGGACATAAACAAATATTTTCAAGGTGGCAAATGGATGGCAGTGAGTAAGGGCGTGAGATTCATTATTCAATTTCTCCTGAGTCTGAACTCCTCTGACCTGGATCTGAAATTCTTTAAAAGCTGTTTCTCGACTTGTATTATAATTTTTGCCTTGGTGTTTTCTTTTCATACACTCTACGACCTCAATTACTCATTCCCATGCATGATTAAAAGTAGAGAAGCTCAAACTTTCACCGAGTTAGTATTAGAGTAGTACTATTACAACCACTTTTTAACACGTTTGTACAAATTTTATTTTGATTAATAAAGTGAAAGATAATTTTTATTAATTTGATATTCATTTATTTATGAATTGATGTTGATCTTTAATCAAATTAATGAAGTCCATGATACAAAATACAGCATGAAGGAAATCATGATAATGAGATTCCTATCATGTACAATTATGTTAGTATCTAAATTACGCCTAGTCATAGGATTAATGATGTAGGACATTGTTAATCTAGATAGACTAGCACATGTTATACTACTTGATTTGATCAAGCAGTGGATCTCATAAACTGTAAGCATGAGATGTTTATAGTTAACATATGGATGCTTACTAAGAGTAGTAAGTACATTGGATGACCCGTTATGAGATTATCATATGAATGATCAATCAAATGTTAGTTATTAATCTCATCATAACAATGGTGAAAATATTCTTAAACTTGAGATACTTAAGGATATCTTGGATACTGATCATGTTCTTTGATACCATTCCTTGTTGACTTAAGACGAAGTCGTTCATAGGGTAGTGATTGGGTACAGTTATTAGCATTCGAAGATAATTGGGTATCTAATAAAGGATTTACCACTCCTGATAGAAGGAGATGATACCACAGCCTCTTGTTGGGGTCATTACTAGGGAGTCTCTGGCCAGAGCAGTTATGTGTCATGAAGACAATCTTTAATGACACATACAGTAATGAGATCTCCAAGACAAGAACAAACATCACTTGGACTAAATGTAACATAGTCAGTCTAGTGGGAGTTGACACATAGCCCATACTCTAAACCAAGTGGGGTATAGGATGGTGAAGGGATGAATTGCAAGGTATTTGTCTATGAAAAAGTTCATAAGTTGCATAATTAAATATCGAAAAGTTCATGTGTTAATTTCACTTACGTTCCGGTAATTGACATCATGAAACCCTTCATGAGTTGCTTCGATTAAGAGTTAATTCAAGTGGCATGAAACCATTCATAATATGCTCAGATTAAGAGTTAATTCAAGTGTCTAAAGTAACCAAAAACTTAATCATAAAAGATCGGATGAAATACAAAGTGTGCATGATTGTCATTTTAAGTAAGTCATGATCGTGACCCACTTTATGATAGGGGGTACATAAGTGAGTTCTTCACTTATGTACACACGAAATTAAGCTAAAACACACTCAATTGAGAGGCTAAGGGTCTAGAAGAGTTCTGGAGGTTGAGAGGAGTGATCTTGAGGTGTTTGGTGTTTGCTATAATGCTGTAATTTCATGTTCTTACATTCTGTTTATACACGCACATGAACTCTGGATTTTCTAGGGATAGCCGTGCATGAGATGCATGGACTCATGGCTCCCTAACAATTGGGGTACGTCTCCCTTGTAAGCTTGACAGCTAATGGTGTAGGAGGATCAATGAAGAGTAGTCAAAGCTGTAAAGAATGAAAGATCATACGTTGGGTATATCTAATATGGTCTTACGTATCATTTCAGAAAAAGAAAGATAGTATTATTAGTGAATTTATGGATGGTTGAACTTCTACTGAGTTTATGGATGGTTGAACTTCTACTTTCTGGGGTATGAGAGGAATATATTGTACTAGCTCTCAAAAGTTTGAGGATCTATTTAACTTTTTGTTTGAATTTAAATAAAGCATCAATATTAAATTTAAATAAAAAGATGTCTACTTGAGTTATCATATCAATAATAAAATTATTATTCTTAATCTTAATCTCTTGATAATAATAAATTATTAAGATATGGAATACAATATCTTAATTATTTAATTTTAGATATTATTTGATAATTGGACTTAATTGAGTTTAAATGGGACTCATCCAAGATAAGTTTGATAAGTTTCAAATCCTACTTAAGCTGGGATTTGATCATGGTTATCTTCTGGAAATCTAACTTGATATTTGGTGTGTTAAGGTATGATTCTATCTTTGCTAATTTTTATGTGACTTGTGTGGCTGGGATTTTTAGTGATGATGTGAAATCCTTACAGTTGATCACATGTCTGGTGTGGCTGGGATTTTTGTTGTTCATATGAAATCCATGCAACTATGTTTTTCTCAAGTTGTTGATGATTGGATGGCCTTGCATCTAAGATTTGTCTCTGGATTTATGCATGACTTTGCTGGACCATCAATTTTGTCTATGTGAGTGATTATTGCTATTGCATTTTATGTATGGATCTTGCGTGACTTTAGTGAGTAGAATAATCGTCGATGGCTTGCATTCTTTCCTATTGTTGAACGACAACTGAGGTGGTCTTGGGTAATTTTGTGGCTGTCGTTTTCTGGTGTTGGTGTTCGAAAATTCTAGAATTTTTCGTGACTTTATAGTTATTGTCTTTATTTTTGGTTTTGTGCAAAAAGCTTCAGTAGTTGTTGTGGTTGCTGCATCTCTATTAGGTTAATGTTTCGGTGATGAAACGTTTGTTGATTTGAGACATTTTGTGGCTGCTGTGTGTGGGATGTTTCAGTGACTATATCAAAGGTTCACAACAAATTTCTTGGTTGACAACTTCCCGTCTTTTCGTTAATGAAGCGACATATTTATGAGAGTTGCTTTTTTATCTCAAGTGTTGTCTTTGTTTATGTTAGTTATTGTTCAATCATTTGTGTTGTTTATTTTGCATCATTATCATTAAACATTGTTGAGAAAATCCTCTGTTGAGGTTAGTACGAGGCAGTCATACTATTAGGTGTGATTTACTTTCACGGGTAGTGAGGATGAGGGATAGTGTCAAGAGTAGGGTGAGTCGGCTAATGCCTTGAGTAAAACTATTGTTGTTTCATAGGTGAAAGTAATTAAGCTAGGAAAGGGCCCCGTAAACATAGACAAGGTGTGGCAAATTGTGTTACCAAATTTCGGTGTTCATTTATATTTTTGTGTTTAATTTTTTTTTCTGGTTTTAGATTGGTGTTAGAAATGACTGGAGTCAAATTAGAAATTTGATGAAACTATAAATCCTTCAGAAATTTTCAATTGGTATCAGAGATGATCACTGAATCAGAATTTGATACGGCAAGTTGGTGTAGATTCATATTTCACAAGTATGGCTATATGAGGAAGGACATCAATCATTAGGCCATCGTTGTTAGATGGTTCAAATTATCCTATGTGGAAATCAAGAATGAGAATATTCATTCAGGCATAAGGATCAAAAGCATAGAACTCATTTTTAAATAATTGGACACATTCAGTGACGAATGATGAAAAGGGAGAAGTAGTGCTTAAAGATGCATCCAAGTGAACAGGGGCTAAAGAGGAGAGAGCGCTTGGAAACTTTCAAGCCTTACATGACATCTTCAGTGTAGTTGATGAAGTTCAATTTTTCATGATATCAGCCTGTGAATCAGCGAAAGAATAGTAGGACACTTTGCAAACTATATATGAGGGATCAAAATCTGTGATAGCTTCGAAACTTCAGATGTTGACTATGAGATTTAAAGAGATGAAGATGGATGAGAGTGAAACCATTTGAGACTTCCATGAGAGACTGTGTGACATAGCAAACCAAGCACATCAACTCGAGAAGAAGTGCTCTAACCTGAAATTGGTCAAGAACACATTGAGATTGTCATCTTTGAGGTTTATATTGAAAATTGTAGCCATCGAAGAAGCCCATGATATCATTGAATTGTCTTTGGATAAGATAATTAGGATTCCTACCAACTTTGAGATGAATTTGTTGAGGGATAATCAAAAGAAAAACAAAGGTTTGGCTTTGCAAGACGAGATTGGTAAAGTCGTGAATGACTTAAAAGAAACTGGTCAGACAGAGATTCTGTTAGATGCTTTTGAGGGAGAAACCAACCAGACATCTGATGACAAAGTTAACGTGACGAGGAATAATGTAATAGCCCATTTCTACACCCAAGGATTTAACTGTTAGATTGAGCCATATCGTATGAGAATACATGAAGTGCATTTCATTTGCATACATCATATTCGCATACACACATGAATCATGATTTAGAGACATTGTAAAGATAGTATATGCACTTAATTGATATATCCCGGGGTATGAAAGGTTTTAATTGATTATGATATACTTGTGTGTTGATTATGCCTTGAATTTTGTTTTGATGGATTATAATTAGTAATTGGAAATTTGTTGTTACAATTAGGTAATTGTTGAAGTGATATGTGCACCTAGTCTAGGAAAAATGTCAAATGGCAAGACAAATTGATACATAAGAATCTAGGATGACTAGGCTTATAAAATGGTGACACGTGGCATTAGTAATAGAGTGACAAATGGCTTGAATAAATGAGTTACAAATGGTGGTATACTTGGGTGAAAAATGGTTTAGGAAACTATGTGACAAATGGACCAAACATCAAGTGACAAGTGGTAGTTGAAGTGTGAGACATATGGCTTAAATTTTAGCATGACAAGTGTCATGATAAGCGGCCACTCCTTCACCACACACCTACACCCATGGTTTCCACACATGAAAGACCATCTTTATTTTGTTTTTGGTCATATGCTCTCTTCTTCTTCTTCTCACCATCGACACCCATATACAACCCTTCCAACCTTAAGATTTTACTAAAATTCTGCACTTTGTCAGTCCAAAATCTTGTAGTGTTCATCTTGTGGTTAAAACCCTTTTATGTTTTCATCTTGTTTTTGGAGTATGCTTCATCCTTGCGTGTTTGGTGGGCTAAATTAGCTTGATGATTGAGGAGATTTTGAGTTGAATAAGTAAGTGACTTATTAATCTATTGTGATATATGTTAGCATAACATTCATGATGATTGAATTGGGATGTATTGTATATAGTATTGATGATGAAGTTGTGATAGAATTTGATGGATGAATGGAGGGTTTATGTTTTGCTTTTGATACTTGAAAATACTGGATTGTATGGGTGGTTTAAGTAGAGATTTAAAGTATAAATGAGGGCGAGGTTATATTAAAGAGGCATGTTATTAATGTGTTCTTGAATTTGACAAAGTTAGGGTTACATGTATAATGATATATGGTGAATGACTAAATAAGTAGGGTTTTTGATGAAATTTATGTAGCTAATATGGTAGTTGAATTTGCATGAATAGAAGTTGCATATGAAGGTATGAATTGTGGAAAGTAGGAAGAGTTTTGATATATCTTTAGGGTTGATGAATTCGTGGAAGAGTGAGGGAAGAATGCAGAGCACGATCGTGGCCCTCAAGTGCTCGATCGTGGCCTAGTCATTTTAGGATTTGTCACGATCGTGGCCTTCAGTGCATGATCTTGGCCTAGATGTTTAGCTTCTGTCACGATCGTGCGAAGGTCCCCCATGACCGTGGGCAGTGCCTTAGAATGATGAGCTTAGTTTTATGCAATTATTGAAACAAATGATGATAAGTCACTCTAATTTGGTGTCTTTGGAGTTGATTAGGGCCAAGATAAACCTAAATGGGTAAATGAATATTAAGGAACACGAAGGTAGTATGAATGGGAATTTGAATAAAATGTATGATGATTGGATTAGGAATGGATTAAGATCTTTACATAAAGTTACATACCCGAAAAGTCAGTTGAGCATGCATGGAATATGACACATATACATGTGCATCACTGTATATTCATTTGATTGAATAACTTAATGATGTGTGTACCATATGTGTATTGCATGACTATAGACGCTCAAGTCAATCGTTAGCACCCGAACATTGCTAGATTTTCAAGGCAACAACTTACTAGAGCGTACTGTGAGTTAACCTAGAAGTGTAACTCAATTATATATGCTTCTATATGATTTGTATGCTAAGTATAAAGTGTGTGAATAATTGGATGTGAAATATTGGAATGAATATGAAATGTGAGAATAATTGAATGTGAAATGCCGAAATGAATATGAAATGTGGAAACAATTGAATGAGAATTGCCGGACTTAGATCTGATGAATTTGATACACGTGACAGGAGCACACAAGCGTGAAAGGTAATGAAATATGGCATATGGTAAGTTATTGGACCCTGAACTTTTCTTGGAAGTTAGAACTATTAAATGAGAAATTGTTAGTGATTAGTTATGAGTAATGAAAAAGGAGAATTCTTGAATTTGAAATGATATACAAGATTTAGGTAGTGAATGTAGTAAGTCGATGATGAGTGGGTATATGTGTGTACGTTTTGTTATTAATGTTTATGATCAATCATGGACTATAATTTGTTTATGGACGATATTTAGTTTAAATGGAAGTTGAGAGGAAGACTAGTGATTGAGCATGAAAGTTGAAAATGCAGAAAAGTAATAGAACATGAAACTTGCCTTCATAAAAGTTGTAGCTTGTCTTTCTAACTTTCTAACGCTATCAAGTATGAAATTTTTCGATATCGAGGCTGGAAGTTATGATCATTTGAAGTTTGGATGTTGTTTAGGGTGAACTTTCGGGACAGTCACTTTGATTGAAATTTTGACCCTTAGAGAGGCAGAAATTGCTTTTAAGTTCTTCATGAAAGTTACAGATTATCTTTTTAGCTTTCTGTTGATATAAAGTATGACATTTTTGGACAATGGACTAGAAAGATATGATTTTTAGAAGTTATGATGCTGTTTGGGATGAAATTGTTGGACAACCACTTTGATGTGGACTTTTGACCCTTATAGAGACCGAAATTGTTTTTAAGTTCTTCATGGAAGTTGTAGAGCCTTCTTTTAGCTTTCCATTGATACCAAATTTGCAAATTTTGGAGTTCTGGGTCAAAAGCCTAACCCGACCTCTCTCCACTCTTTTGGCCATAACTTTTTCGTCCGACCTTCGATTGACCTGATTTTTAAAGCGTTGGATTTCTAACTCATTCCTCTATCTCTCTGTAAAAATTTAGAATTTTTGAGATTAATTTGAAAAATATTGATTGAATCAAAGTGAGAAGATAGGTTAAAAGAGTATGAGATGGATATTTTTTCTGAACATGCTTAAGTATTTTGGTGATATCTTGATTTGTAGAGCTCCAAATGAGTTTATTCTTGTTTCTAACTAAACTAGAGACATGGAGCTACAAATTATATGAAGGAATCGAATTTCAATTCAGTCCTTAAGACTTTCAATTTCTGGAGTAAAGTTGGGTATAGTGTACAGTCTCGGTTTAGTAACAGTCCAAAAGTGTTTGGGCCATAACTTTTACTCTAGCCATCTAAATGAGATGATTCTTAATTTGGATTAAACTAGAGAGGTAAGGCTACAAATGGTCCGATGAAATTGAGTTTTAATTCAGTCTCTAAGAGTATCAATGTTCTGATGGAAGTCAAGCGCAAGATAATGTTTTAGTATAAGAACAGTCCGAAAATATTTGGGTATAACTTTTGGATTATGGAACCAAATTGAATGATTTTGGTGTCATTGGAAACATAATACAATGAGGAACATAATTCCAAGAAGGAAGTGCTATCAAATTCCTTCAATTGTATGATTAGAAAAAAGTCTCGATTTTTGGAAGGAGTTAAGCATGATCTTAAATAAATTTTGAGGTTTTGTTAGATTAATTATTCTATTTAGAGTTAATTATTATGCTAATGTTGGTTGGATTTTAAAATATGGTTTGGTTGAATTAAGTAGCAAGAGTGTGAATGTATGAGGACATTTTGGGAAGAACACTTAAGCATTAAGGTTTCAAGGCTTACATGTAAGGGTATATTGGACATTTTAGACTCATTAATGGCATGATTGTAATAAAAGGTGGTATTGCTTGTTAAGAGGGGAGAGAAGCACGAAATTAGGAGGAGAGAACAAAAGGAAAGAGAGAAGAAATGAGAGAGAGTTCAGCGGAGAGAGAAGAGAAAGAAGAAAGAAGAAAAGAAGCCAGGTCTTGATTTTTCTTGGATTTCAAGAATTATTTTGAGTTGATTCAAGAAAGAAAAAAGTGGAAGAAGATGAGAGCTTCCATATGAGCCAAGAAACTCCTCATTTAGTAGAGGATCAAGGTAAGGGCATTTTTGATTTGTTGAATTTTTGAAAGGGTTTTGACTTAGATAGCTTAAGAAATGTATGGGTTTAAGTTTTCTAAGATCAATTTTAGTGATTATTTGTTATGGGTTGTCCAATTTGAATTCCTATTGATTTGAAAATTTTGCCATTGTGAAGGAAAGTAAGAGAGGCAAAAAGGAGCAAGAGTAGAGGCTTTTGAACAAGTATTAAGCAAGGAAATAAGGTGGGTTTCATATTTATAATTTGAGTAATGAGCTACTAAGGTTTCTTTCCAAATCAAGAAAATAAAAGAATTTCATTTAAATGTTGCTTTCTTGTTTTTGATTAATTTGAGATTTTGCTTACACGTGTGTATAAGCTTGAATTGATCAATTGTGAATTGTTATGATGTGTTTTAGGTTATGTTATGCATATTGATGTTGACATTGTGATAAAAATAGAATGGTGGGCATGATTATGCTATGCTTTGTATCATGGCATTTTGCCTTGTGTCGTGGCACTTTGATTGAATGGAAAGAAGAAAAAAAGTATGAAAATATGAAATTTGTGTTTGACTAAATTATGCATAAATTTGTTTGTGGTTGGGCAAGAGAGTAACGTTTCGTTAGTCACATGCATGTTAACGTATAGCCTTCTCCCAGTTATCCGTTTGAGGCTACCAGATCCTGAGAAATCGGACTCATTTTGCTCACGGTTTAAACCTCGGTTTATCCGTTTCGCTCCACGGAACTCTCGAGCCAATTATGTGTGCATTTGCATTTTGATGTGTCAAGATATGATGAAGTTGAGTATTATGTCTTAAAGCAAAAATTTCATCAAATGTGTTTAATGTGAGGATGCACTTAATCATGATTTATGATGTTTATGAATTGCTTGATAAGTTGTGAATTTGAGAAATATGTGTTACATAGATTTCAATGTGAGTTTTACAAAGGAAATAACTATTTCAATGATTTTTGCTTGTTTCTTGGTTATAAACATGTTACCCACGAGCTGTAAGCTCACCTCCTTTTTTATTCCCATCTCCAGGTAATGAGAAAGAGATCGGGTGAAAGAAAGTCAAGACATTTGTTTGATTATGCATATTTTTTATTTCAAGTTAGATGGATGAAAAAAATAAGACTTTAATGTTGAGAATTATGGGTTTTGGTATCCTTTGTTGTATTTTGGATTTTGAAATTGATGATGTAATGTGGCTTGGAATGCCATTAAAGTAGTTTGTAAACATTTATCTTATGATGTTAATGGCATATGAATTGTGTATGGATGATGTTAAGTTGAGATTAGGTATGTTTGAAGTCATTAACTTGAGATGATGAATCTTAAGCATGAATTGTTGTTGTTATATATATATATATGTGTGAGATATTATGGAAAAGCAAGATAGGATTTTTGGTGAATGATGAGATGTTATTAAGTATGAGGAGGCCTATGAATCGAGGTGGAGTGTTGGATGAAATTCCAATTGGAAGTTGTCCAAAATCTTTTCTGAAATAGAAGAATAAGTTTGCTCACGTTTTGTAACTCTGAATGTTGGGCTTTGGAAACGGGGTCCAACATGGTATGACGCATAGCATTGAAATGCATAATTAGATAAAGGAGTTGTGACCAGAGTAGCCAAAATGAAAAAGAGCTTAAAGCTAAAAAATGTGCACAAATAGTCACAAGCTCAGTTATTAATGAGCCCAGTATCCACAATGAGTACGGGACAGTTATGAAATGAGCCCAATATCCGTAAAAGATATGAGATAGTAAATAGACACTCGGTCATAACAAAGTAAAAATGAAAGTGAGTCACATGTGCATTTGCATATATAAATTGACATGTATTATATGATTGATTTGAGATGATTACTGAATTGTTTGAAATATAGTTGAAGGATAAATGAGGATGTTTTGTGATATAAAATGCTATCTTATCTAATATACTTATGAAAGTATGATAATTTGGATGTACATGATAAAGTATGATGAAATGTGATGTGATATTCAACATTGAATGATATGAAATACTTGTTAAAATGGGATATCATTTGCCTCTGTGTTTATGACTTGAGTGAAAACATCAATGATGGTTCACTCACTAAGTTCGCAAAACTCATCAAAATTATAACATTAATATTCAAGTTCAGAGGAGACCTAGCTAGTATAGTTGAAGTAGCTTTTGCATTTGGACCTAGGTCAGTGTCAGGATCTGTTGTACCTGCAATTGTCATCAGTTATTTTGTATCAAAGAATTGTATCTCTCAACTGTTGTACAATGTACATGTGAATTTTAGAAGTGTAATGACATTTAAGAGTTATATATGTTTGTGAATAAAGATGGAACAAAATGATTATTGGAATGTTCTATGATATGTGCGATGGTTTAAAATGTGTAATGAATTGATTTAATTGTCTTAACGTGCCATTTTCGTAGAGTATGTTCTCGAATATCCTTCAGTATGTCGGCATATGCTTTACGAGAGTGGTATCTTACAAATAAGCCCAGGTTTGAATTTCTTCGAGAGGCATAAGGATTGTGTGCTTTACATTTTTGAAGTATAGTTTGATGTTGTTTATTAAAAAAAAGAGGTTCGAAGGAGTTAACATCTAGACCTTTTGAGTTTTTATTTATTGGTTTTCAAATGTTCAGTTGATTAGTGTATGTCTGTCTTTTATTTACTTGTTGAATAGTATATTTGATGTGAACATGAGACTCTACTTGATGATTTGAGAATTCTGCTTTGGATTTTGATTTAGAGTTATGTCAAAAAAATGTTGATAATTTGGTTGGAGACCTATAGGAAGATTCGAGTTTTCTCTGGTTTGGATCTTTCAATTTTCATTATAGTTTCTCTCTATATCGTGGGCTATATGAGTTTGGGCAATGTGCTTTCATATGGTTTATGTGAAGAGATTGATTAAGTTTTATTATGATTTTTTGAATGAATTTTTAGGGTTTCTGAATTTAATCAATCGTATGCGGATGACTTTTATGTAAGTAATGATCCTTTGGCTAGTGTGTTTGACTAGTTGTAAATTGTCATCTTGGCGTGCTTATGATTCTTCGTTAATTCTTATTCTACTTTATTCACTGAGATTGATCATATTGAAGACATTCTTCATTTTGGCATTATTTTGTCCCAAGGGAGAGATATCATATTATTTTTTTGGTGATTATTCCATTTAAGGGGAGATTTCAAAGTATATGCATGACTATTCGCCTTGGTTTTTGGCATCTTTTTATCCCAAAAAGGAGAATGGATCTTATTGACTGATTAAGGGGGAGTTCTTTTGTGAGTTCTCATGTGGTTTATGACTTTGATGTTATATATCTAATTTTCTCCTTTAGGGGGAGATTCTCATATGTGATAAATAATGCCAAAAAGAGGGAGATTGTTAAGATATAGATACAATATCTTAATTATTTAATTTTGGACATTATTTGATAATGAGACTTAATTGAGTTTACCTGAGACTCTTCCAAAATAAATTTGATAAGTTTCAAATCCTACTTAAGATGGGATTTGATAATGGTTATCTTCTGGAAATATAACTTGATATTTAGTGGGTTAAGATATGATTCTATCTTTGTTGATTTTTACGTGACTTGTATGGATGAGATTTTTGGTGATTATGTGAAATCCTTGTAGTGATCACATGTCTAGTGTGGCTAGGATTTTTGGTGATCGTGTGAAATCCTTGCAGTTGTCTTTTTCTCAAGTTGTCGATGATTGGATGGCCTTGCAGCTAATATTTGTCTAAAGATTTATGTGTGACTTGGCTGGACCATCGGTTTTGTTTATGTGAGTGATTATTGCTGCTGTGTTTTGTGTGTGGGTCTTGCGTGACTTTAGTGAGCAGAATAATCGTTGATGGCCTGCATTCTTTCCTATTATTGAATGATAATTGAGGGTGGTCTTGAGTAATTTCGTGGCTGTCGTCTTTGGTATTGGTGTGCGAAGAATTCTAGAAGTCTTTCGTGACTTTGTCTACTATCTTTGTTGTTGGTTTTGTGCGAAAAAATTCAGCAGTTGTCGTGTTGTTGCAGCTCTATTGGGTTAACGTTTTGTGGCTGATGTGCGTGGGATGTTTCAGTGATTATATTAAAGGTTCACAACAGATCTTTTGGTTGACAACTTCTCATTCTTTTGTTGATGAAGCAGTACATTTAGGGGAGTTGCTTTTTATCTCAAGTGTAGTCTTTGTTTATGTTAGTTTTTGTTCAATCACTTAAGTTGTTTATTTCATATCATTATCATTAAATATTATTGAGAAAATCCTCTGTTGAGGTTAGTACGAGTCGGTCGTACTATTGGGTGTGATTTACTTTCACGGGTTGTGAGGACGAGAGATAGTATTAAGAGTAGGGTGAGTCAGCTCTATAATGCCTTGAATAAAACTATTGTTGTATCATAGGTGCAAGTAATTAAGCTGCGCGAGGGCCTCGCAGACGAAAGCAAGATATGCCGAATTATGTTACTAAATTTCAGTGTTAATTTATATTTGTGTATTTAATTTTTCCAGTTTCATATTGGTGCTAGAAATGACTGCAGTCAAATTAGAAATTTTGCAAAACTATTAAATCCTTCATAAATTTTCATAAACCAATAAAACTTCTTATTAAATTGTGAATATATAAATTCTTAGAAATACACAAATGAATCTACAGTGTAAAGATTTATTCATAAGTGAATTGCAGGAACTAATTACAACCCTAAAAAAATATTTATGATAAAATTAATGAAAAATAGACCTCGAAATGTGTAGATATGGTTAAATTATTAAAGGGTTGACAAATCATATAGTTTTTTTTTTCTCTCATAATTTCAAATTTTAGCTAATATTAAAGTGAAAAATCCAATAAGATTATGAGCATATTCATTTGGTATTATTGATAGATTTCAGGGGGTTGATCAATAATATGATCCATTCCAGCATATTAAGGAAAAAGTTTAACAGGAAAAGAATCCTTCAATTTTGAGGTAGCATTTAAGGGAGTTCGGATTAGTCTAAAATTTTTAAATTTAATTTAATTTAATTTAATTTAAATCGATCTAGTTTTGAATTTTTAGATTTTTTTTTCAGAAACTTAATTTTTTAAATTTAAGCTTGAATTCTAATTAATGTTATACTTTATCTGTTAATTTTTTTAAATTTAAGTTTAAATTTCAATTAATGTATACTTTATCTGTTAACATATCTCTAGACATGGTGGAATCAATTCTCTGCAGTACATGATGGCTCGTACTATTGTATGAGTGTAAGGATCTTTTTTTTAATTAAACTTTAAATTTTTCGACAAGTGATGACAATCTTCTTTAATTATATTTCAAATTATTTAATTTTATTAAATTTTTAATTAATTTTATAACAGTTTAATTGAACCTTTTAAATTTTAAATATATTATCTTATAGGTTTAACTTCTTGTATCAACTCCTTATTTACCTTAAAGGATTGGAATCAATATTTCAGGCTTGGAATAATATTTATTTTTTGAATTATTCATAATTTTGATCGCATTTTTTTAAATAATGACAAAATTCGCAATCACTACTATGTAATTGATTTAGCCCAATACATTATGGGCTCAATGTTAGGCCCTTAGAGTAGGGGCAAGATGGTCAATGTAATATTTTTGGATCATAAACCATAAATTCCACTAAAAAGAAATCAGCCGGAGCAAGCAGGGTTTTTCGATTTGTCCCTGGAGCCAACCCTCTGAGCACGTAAGAAGTCGAAATCATTTTTCCGTTTTTCCGTACTTTCCCTCGTTTTCTTGTCAGCCAAACAGTGTTAACAGTCCTATCTTTTCTGTTTCTTGAAATGAATTTTAGGTTCTGTTTTAAAGGAAAAATGCACTCTCTGTGCGGGCGCTTGATTAGGAGGCGAATCCTGAACAGTTCCAGTATTGCCCATTTGAAATGTAGTACAGGGTATTTCGGTGGTGGTGGCGGAAATAATGTTCATGAATTGGCTGTTTTAAAGTCCGATCCTTCAGTTCCACATACAATTTCTGCTTCAGAGAATCCATTTTTACGGTCATTTCACCAGTTCGCTTCTCGCCCTCCGGTATATTTTGAACGCGCACCTTTCTCTATTTCCCAACTCGTGCTTCATTATTTTGATGGGATAATTTTTTAGTTAATCGGGTTTTTAGTTCTTTATTGATTGGGATACAGCTTAGGTTTAACTTTAGTTTGATTGGTTCTATTTGAATGATCAGTTGGGAATTTTATTCGTATGTGTTGCTGGGATATTAGTGAAGATACCAACTTTGTGAAATTTTCTTTTGAATGGAAATTGTGGTTATAGAATAAGATGAATGTTTTGCTTGTGGGGATTGCTTGTGAAACGATCAGCCATTTAACTACTGGGTGTTTAGAAAGTTTCTTTATCTGGAGCTTAATATATTTGAAAATCTTTTGGCAGTCGAAGTTGTATCATCAAACAGACATGTTCCTGTTTTCTGTCAGTAATAGTAGAATTCCTGGCCTTGATCCATCATACTGGGCAGCACTCAGGCCTCATTGCCCAATTAGGAGCATAGCTACTGAGGGAAATTCAGTGGAATCAGGTTTGCAAAATTGTTCGACACCCATGATTGATGTTGCTCCTCGAATCAAATTTAAGAGACTTGATAAAACTGCCAAGCACATAATGCAGGCATGCGTATTCATCTCCTTAATTTGTAATTTAGGATAGCATAACTGTGACGATTTCATTCTTCACTACAATTAGCAGCTTTACTTTTACTGACAGATTCTGGATAAGGAAGCAGTGGAGGAAGTAAGATCACACAGGGAGATTCCTGATATAAAGCCTGGTTATATTGTAGAACTCAAAGTGGTATGACAAGTTATTTCTTGATTCAGTCTGCGAGATGTGTGACAAGAAAGTATTATAAGTTATTTTGTACTAATCCTCTCCTCCTTTTTATGGTGTGCAGGAAGTACCTGAGAATAAGAGACGCGTTTCTATTGTGAGAGGTATTGTTATAGCAAGACGTAATGCTGGCTTCAATACTACATTTAGATTGAGGAGGATAGTGGAAAAGGGAATTGGTGTTGAATCTCTATATCCACTGTAAGCCTCAACAGCCTTGTTCATTTTGATCTAGTTGTAGTTTCATTGGTATGTATTACCTATGTGGTGCTGCCTATCACTGAATTCTAACATACAGAAATTCACTCTGTATCTTGCTGTTTTCTTCTCGTGGGTGGCTTGGAAGAGCATGTGTTACGACCCCGGTCTAGAGGCCCGGCACATCCCCCTGGGTCCGGCTTACCCTCTTGGGCCCGGCACACCCCCCTG
>JANIPN010000007.1:50555711-50571690 GCA_027478595.1 Erythroxylum anguifugum | reverse complement strand
ACATCTTTGTCAATGACAAAAATCAAAATCAAGGAGAAGGTAACTCTTGGCAGAAAAGTTAAGTGAATAAATAAAGAGAAGTTTCTATGCTTTTAACTTTTCCTTTTCTCATTTTTTGAAGTTTGGAATTGAACTATCTGTATGTGCATAGTATCAGTTAACTAAATTTCAGTTACAGAAACACTCTAATTGGAGGGTGCTAACTTACACACTAATTTAGAGGGTTGGGAGTTGGAATACTGGCACAACAACATTTTCTCGTATCGGGTATCCATTATCTGCTATAAGAGTTTGTAGTAATTTGACCCTGGTGCTTACTCTTTCTCCTATTTGGACATCAAACCAACCCTTTGTTATTGATATTTAGGACATTATCCAGACTAAAGTTTCTTGCAGTTGGGATTATGAATAATTTTTGTTTACAGTTTGTTACCAGAGAGGATTGTCCTTGTTTCTTTTCTATTTGCTTTTAATTTCTTCATGGTACCCTAAGAGTAGTTTGTGAAAACAGGTACTCACCTAACATAAAGGAGATAAAAGTGCTGGACAAGAAGAAGGTGAGAAGGGCCAAGCTTTACTATCTTAGGGAAAAGATGAATGCGCTGAAGAAAAGTTGAGGATAAGCAAGAAACATCCACAGAGATGAACTGTTCGTGCCATTATGGAAGTAGTTGGGCCATGTCCTTTACTGACAAAATTTTCTTAAATCCAGGAAAAAGAATTTAAAGGATAAGCAGAACGCATTTGTGGATCAAATTTTCATTTCAATATAGAGATGGTTGGGCCAGATAAATTGGTGAGAGCAATTTCAAATTATAGTTGTATGTTTCTTTTTATCTCAATATCTTTGAGATATAAATCATGGATTCTTAGATTATAAGATGTATGCACATTGGTGCTTCCCTTTTGGCATTCACAGCCTGTCTCCAATCAGTCTTAGATTTGTCAGTAGACATTGCAGCACAACCATCATGAGGAATTGTACAAGTACATATTTGTCTCCAGGTTTATCCATTATGTTCCCTACAACATTGCTTTTTTAATGTCATAGTGTGTGCATCACAGCGTATCATATCCTTTATGCACACTGGGCACAGTATGTTGGATACTGCACTAGATGGGTGCATAAGTACTAATTCACATTCATGGAGTTGCAGAACCAATGGGTTTGGCAAAATTTTCCTAATCTATGTTGCGGAGACTGAAATGCCTGCTGTAGACTCTTGAGGTGTTCATTATAAGGGAATTCACTAGCCGTTTCCTCCAATCATTACAGATAACCATGTCTGGAGAAAATTCTGCCTGTTGAGATTATTCTATTGCTCTTTGGAGTCAACCATATTCTTTACTAAAGTTCCGGATCTTATAGTTGGTTGATGATCTGGAAACCTGTAAGGTGGGCAAAAGTCTCATAATTACATTGGAGAATACTTTAAAAACTTCTCATGTGAGCTGCTGCTTGCTAGGAGCCTAGGAACTTCTCGCTTTCATTCATATTCATTTTAGAATTAACAAACCTCCTCTACTCTCTTTTCTGCTATAACAATCTCTTATGTAGCCACAGGCCACAGGGAAACAAAACCTTTTCTGGGTCACAGGCTGAAAGTGGACATGTGATGTTAGCACTTAGTACAGTAAAAGCTTAAACTGTTAAGAGATAAGGACAGATAGTTGCCTTTATTGCACAAGGAAAAAAAACGAAAGCGTCTGTTTAACCTTCTTCTTGTGGCTATTCCTCTACCTGTAACCCGATCAGATCATTTGTTTGTATTATTATATTTTTATCTTGTTTTATGAATATGTATTTATTTATTTTTTGTAAAATTTATTTATTAGATGAATGGATGCTCATAAAATAGGTACGAACGGAGTAATAGAAATAAGTGATTTGTTATTTCTTTAAACAAAACTGACTTATTCTTATTACTCTGATTATCCTATTTTATGAGTATTTATTTATATAATAAATAGGAAAATACTCATATATCATAATAAGCACGAGATAACGAACAAGTGATTTGCTCATATTGTCACTAAATCAGCAGTCCAATCCTAATGGCTTTTCAACTTTTGAACGGCAGTTATCATGTCCTTATCATTTTGAACAGTAGCTTTAATTTTTTTTTACTAAATATTAAAATTAAATTTAATGACAATTTTTAAATATGTTTAACATTTAAAATTTTAAACAATAGAATTAAGATATTTATTTATTTGTTTCTTTTTCTTAATTAATTAAAAAAATGTTACAGTGACTGAGGAGGCAAGAAGTAACAGTCAGCTCTGCTGATTCGGGTAAATCTCTATTTTGGCTTTTTCTCCATTTATAATGTATATAAATATATTTCAAGATTTTCCTCTGCTGCTACGCTTACCTTCCACGTTTGAGCTTTTCTTCTTCTCTGTTTCGCAAACTCTCTGTTTCTCCTTCTCTCTCTCTCTATCTATTTCTCTCTACTCGTCATTTACACCTTTGTTTTCATTTTTCTTCATTTGGGTTCTTCATCTCTTTTCATGTTCCCTGTTCGTGGGTGACTCGAATTGATATTGTTGGAATTCGATTCTCAGGTCTACAGTTTGATCTCTTCATCTTGTATATTGAAAAAGAAGCTGCTTATTTTCTTTTCCGTTCAGAGACCAGGATGCCGCAGGAATCGTCGTCCGATCAAGACCCGGACGATGCCGAAGTAGAGTTCGTCGAGATTGACCCCACTGGTCGCTATGGTCGGGTCTGTATTTTCTTACATTTCCCCCCTTCTTTCATTTTTAATGTTTTGCTATCTGTTTCTGTTTCCGCTTTAGTTTGATTAAATATTAGGTTGGCCTTGTGAGAAATTAGCTTAATTTTGTTGCTTAACGTTGTCCGCCCCTCTATTGTGTTTGTTCGTTGCAGTACAAGGAGATTCTCGGGAAAGGTGCTTACAAGAAGGTGTATCCTTTTTCGCACGATTTTGAACAGAATTATCAGCTTGCTGTTTTAGATAAAGACGTAACCATTAATGTCAGTATTATTTGTTAATTGTGTGTATTGCTCGTGTTTATCCTTTATTTTTTTTTGGAAAACTTAGATATAGGGCATTTGATGAATTGGAAGGAATAGAAGTAGCTTGGAATCAAGTTCAGGTTGCAGATCTACTGCGTAATTCCGTGGATTTGGAGCGTCTATATTCAGAAGTCCATTTGCTCAAAACTTTGAAGCACAAAAATATCATCAAGTTCTACAATTCGTGGGTTGACACCAAAAATGAGAAAATCAATTTCATCACTGAGATTTTCACTTCTGGGACCTTGCGTCAGTATGGTCTTGACCATTACACCAAATTTTTTTCTCAACGCAAACTTGGTTTGTGCTTTCGTCACTAAACAACTTTTGGAATCATGATGTAGGTACCGGAAGAAACATAAGCATGTTGATTTGAGAGCATTGAAGAAATGGTCCAGACAGATCCTAGAAGGCCTTCTATATCTTCACAGTCACGATCCTCCAGTCATTCATAGGGATTTGAAATGTGATAACATCTTTGTTAACGGGAACCAAGGTGAAGTGAAAATTGGTGACTTAGGTTTGGCTGCAATTCTTCAGCAAGCTCGCGCAGCTCATAGCGTCATTGGTGAGGAGCATCCTATGAAGATTTGAGTAATTTTAGGAAATTATAAGCTTATAGAGTTTTTTTTTTCTGATTTATTAAACTTATTGCCAACGTCAACATAGGAACCCCGGAGTTCATGGCACCAGAGCTTTATGAAGAGGAATACAATGAGCTGGTTGACATTTATGCCTTTGGTATGTGCTTGCTAGAGTTGGTAACTTTCGAGTACCCATATATTGAATGTACCAATGCTGCTCAAATATACAAGAAGGTGTCATCGGTAAGACTTCAACTTCATCCATTCTCCATAATTAGATCCATACATGGGCTAATTATGTATGTATTACAGTGCCAATATTTCTTGCTTCGCTGTATCATCAATATCACTATTATGTTCTTCCCATTTTTCAAGAAAATTATGACCTTATACATGATAATATTTAATTCGTTAAGCGTTGAATTGTGCCTAATCTCGATCCACTTGTGTATGGTGTTATACATTATCAAATGTCTTGGACCCTATGCCGTCCTGACTGACTTTGATATCTAAGAGACTTTCGTCTCTTCATATTGATACGGAAACTAGTTCAATTGGTGGCCAAAGAACATATGAGTATGTGATATTTTATTATTTCAAGTGAAAGTGATGATTCATAAATTTTATTATCGCCCATGCAACATACCATGTTGGTTGGTTGAACTCCATAGTAGCTGAAAATTCTTTTAAGTTTCCTGATAATGTGGATCTGGTTTTAATGAATTGAAGTGTAAGTAGGCCTCTAGGACATATTAAATATTACCCTCTTGACACTTCTTTCTGAATTTTAATCTTTCAAAAGAAAGAATGCATCCTTTCCTACTGAATTATTTGACGAAGATGTAACTTGGGTGTTAACAGAGAGAAATTTGTGTGCATCTGGGATTTTTTTTTTACGAGAATATGTTTACCTGAGTGTTTTACAGTGTTTCCAGTCATGTCACATGATTTTTAAAAGTTATTCAATTCCTTCTGACCCGATGCACGAATTCCTTTATCATTTATGACTACCTATTGTGCATCCAGTGTTTGTTCATGCATCTTTTTATTTCCTAAATGGAACAGTTTGAGAAGATTCAATTGTCTTCAGTATGACTGTTGTTCAAAATGTTATAGTTTCTGGTAAATGGGGGTAAAAGGGGTTGATGGAGGAAGAAGAATAACAGGAAATTTGTATACAGCCAAGAATACCTTAGCAATGGTCACTCTAGATTCTCAGCACATATGGGGCAATTTTATGCCTATGGAGATCATTTAAGTATTCAATAATACATACTCCTACTTTACTTGATCGTCAATATTAAACTAAAAATTTCTTTAAAGAAAATACCATGACTACATGATAGAAAATATGTTGTTATATCAGAGAGGAGTTTGGAAATTAGTTTAGGTTATATTTAGAAAATGTAAAACAAAGAACATAACAAAATAATGTGAGGCCCAAAAAGTCAAGTCTTTTTATGATCCCTCCATAAGAAATTCCTTTTAGTTTGCAATATAAATCTCAAGTACTTATTCTTTTACTTATTGTAAAGCAGCTATCAGCAGTCAGAACTTTCATGGCATTCATGGCTGTGTGTTGTCATTCTGAGTCTTTTTCTCTTGGTAGGGTATAAAACCAGCATCATTGGCAAAGGTGAAGGATCCCTCAGTTAAAGCATTTATTGAAAAATGTATTGCAAAAGTGTCTGAACGTCTGCCAGCGAAGGAACTTTTGATGGATCCCTTTCTTCGGCCTGATGAGGAAAATGAAATAATAGGCCGCTTATTGCAACCCATAAGGCCTCGTGCAGGTAAATTGAAAATATATGGTATTGTATAGGATTTTGAAGTTGCTCTTTTCCATTTTTCTGAACATTGGAAAAAAAATGTGATTAAAGAACAGTTGGAGGATAAAGGATGGAAAAGGAGTAAATTCTTTAATTTTGGGGATTTTTTAAGAAATGATAAAAGAGAATATAATTAATGATATCCTTGTGGGGAAACTCTTTTAACTTTTTCTGCTGCTTTTCGTGAACTCCACATTTTAGAGGGCAAGTTTTTTACTCTCAGTTATTCCCTTTTTGCTTACTTTCCTTTTATCCAGAAATGAAATGTTGAAAATTTGCCTCTCATAGTTCTACACCAAAAAATATTTTTTTTTGGTAAATCTACACAAAAAAATATTGCAGAGAGTAGTTCTGATCAAAACAAGGCTCATGCATCTGCCAATGATTCTGCACCTGAGACAAGTAGGGACTTCTCTGTACATGGTCAGAGGAAAGATGTTCACACAATATTTTTGAAACTGAGAATAGCTGATTCGGCAGGTTCTCTCTCTTCCCCTCATTTTTGTTCATTAATTTTACTTTACTTAAAATGATCAACTGTTTCCAACTGCCAACTGAATTTATTGCGCATGCCCCTAGGTCATTTTCGGAACATTCACTTCCCATTTGACACTGAGGTGGATACAGCAACTGCTGTAGCTAGTGAAATGGTCGAGGAATTAGACCTGACAGATCAAGATGTTTCTGCAATTGCAGAAATGATTGAATCAGAAATCCGGTCCCTCATTCCAGATTGGATGCCTCCAAAAATATCACCAGATAATATAATTGGAGAGTTTTCAAGCACAGAAACGCATGCTTCTGAAAGCAAGCATGATACTTCACCTGTCGCTCATTCACCTGTTGGTAATGATTCTACTCATTCTTCTGGTAGTCTTGCATTGGAACGACTGCCATCAGGTCGCAAGTACTGGTCTGATTTGCCTAAGTCTGCTGATGGAAGTTCTCCATGCAGACTTGGACAGTTGAACCTGTCTTTAAGTGATGCTTCTCAGTGTAGTCACATAGATAGCAATGGTCCACATGAAGATGATTCTCCCCAACAGCCGGAGGCAGATGATAGTAACACTGAATGGAAAGAAGTTACTGGGTCTGAAGGTTCACAATTTGGTGAGGGAAATGATGCATCGGAACATGAAAAAGCTGACAGTGAAGCATATCAAGTTGGGAAGAGTAGCAAAATACTTGAAGGCGCTGATTCAAATGTTAAGGCAATTGCTGGAAAACTTGAAAATCTATTGATGAAGCAGCAAGAGGAGCTAGATGAACTGAAAAGAAAGCATGAATTAGCTATATCAACCTTTTTGAATGAAGTTTGTCTTGAAATTCGGCAGGAGGTTTTGAATATATGTAAGCTCAAGGTACCTCATCGTACAAACTAATCGTTTTACGGACTACGGCCTGCTTTTGAACATCCTAAGACCTGCTGGCAGATAGAAGCAAGTTGATATAGAGAATGGTAATAAAATCTTCATTTGAGATCATCAAAGTATGCTTTTAGCCTGAAATCATATAGAGGGTGATTAAGGTACTTGGTAGGATAAAGTGTCCCTGCTGCATGTGTGTTAAAGTTTTTGTCTGTTTATAGGCTGTGTCAAAGTTGATCTCTCATCGCTGGATGATGGGAAAAGATGGATCATTGTCACAGGCATAACCGAGATGATAAAGATCAGCAACCCAGGGAGGCTCAGAGCAGGCAGACCACCGCATTAATCAGTTTGTGCTGCTGAGATGAGAATGAGATATAAAAGTGAAGTTCTGAATTTGTGCAATATTACTTAACATTATGTACGGCCTTTTAATCTCTTCAACCTCATGTTGGTCATAGGAATTTTGTGTGTGTATAGCTGTACATATCATTCACTTCCATTTTAATCTGAAGCAAGTGTTATCGTTTCAATTTTGTGAAAGTGAGAGTGATATACTCTCCAGCATTCAACATCCAATTCTCAAGGGTGAAGCTACTCTTACCTCTCCGTTCCCTCATCATATTGGGTGGTTTAAGGCTTAAGGTTTTAGACTTTGTGGTGGAGGAGAGGGTGTTTTGTTTCTCTAAAATTTTGGAAGGACCTGAGCTCATCAACGTGGCACTAACATAAGCACCAACACACTTGAGACCCAAACCATAAACCATTCTACTCCTCTCGCTTCCTTTTCAACCACCCCCTTTACTTGACGTGGTCGGATCTTCTGTCTAATATTATGGTGTCTTATTTTGTTTCATAAATTTCAGCCATTTATTTATGTGAATTTCGTGTAGGTCTCATATAAATAAACGCGAGATGAGTATAAATAAATGATTGAGATTTATGGGACAGAATAAGACATTATAATATTGGACAAATGATCCTATCTTCAAAAAGAGTCTGGATCTCCTGTCCAATATTATGGTGTCTTAGTTTGTCCCATGAATCTCAGCCACTTATTTATGCGGGTCTTACATGGGTCTTGTATAAATAAACGCGGGATCCACATAAATAAATGATTGAGATTCATGGAATAGAATAAGACACTATAATATTAGACAGAAAATCTTGTCCCCAAAATCAAACCCCCTCCTTTCTCTTTCGTTATGGTAATATGCAAAGCATGTTCATTCTGATATTACCTCAAAAAAAGAATGCTTTTCTTTTCTTAATATTCTACATTTAAGAATTTTAAAAATACAAACAAAAAGAAAATATTAACACTTTTAGTAGCAAAAGAAACATCTCTCTCTTAAAATGTTTTATATCATTAAAATATTTTAAAATTTCTTTTTTATATCAATTATTTTAATAAAATAATTCAATAAAAATTTTAATAAAATTTGTTTTTAAAATAAAAAAGATTGTAAAGTTTTGTAGTTTTTACCAACATGAACTTAAAGGTTAATTCATTTGTCACAACCTAACCACACCTTCACAAACTGCAAGTGTAAAAGCCAATGTTACCGATTAGTTTGTAAGAAAGTAATGGATAGATTACAGATAGAGTGAGCTCCTCAAATAAAAGCGCTTCTTTTAGCCTCTCGTCAAACAGATAACGAACCCCAATTCTTCTCTCCCTTTTTTCTCCCGGAGGCAACTCAACGAAGCTCATGGCACTTTCAGCCTCAGCCACCGTCTCCTCCTCCTCCTCCTCTAAACTAGGCTACCCACCTTCTTCAGCCACCACTTTCTCTTCTACCTTCTCCACCAAACCCACCAAACTCACCCCCAAAACCCTTCTCTCCTCTTCCTTTATCACCCCCTTTCTCACCACTACCTCCTCTTCCTCCGCCGTCGTAACCACTCGCCGGACGGCATTTACTGTTCGCGCCGCTCGTGGGAAATTCGAGAGAAAGAAACCCCATGTGAATATTGGCACAATTGGCCACGTGGACCACGGTAAAACCACTCTTACTGCCGCTCTCACCATGGCTTTAGCTGCTCTGGGCAATAGCGCACCCAAGAAGTACGACGAAATCGATGCTGCCCCCGAAGAGCGTGCTCGTGGTATCACCATTAACACCGCCACCGTCGAGTACGAGACCGAGAACCGCCACTATGCCCACGTGGACTGCCCCGGTCACGCCGATTACGTAAAAAACATGATTACCGGCGCTGCCCAGATGGACGGCGCCATTCTCGTCGTCTCCGGTGCAGACGGGCCTATGCCACAGACTAAAGAACACATCTTGTTGGCCAAACAAGTGGGTGTTCCTAATATGGTTGTGTTCTTGAACAAACAGGACCAGGTCGATGACGAGGAACTCTTACAATTGGTAGAATTGGAGGTGCGTGAATTGTTATCTTCTTATGAATTTCCTGGTGATGATATTCCAATTATTTCTGGGTCTGCCCTTTTGGCTTTGGAGGCCTTGATGGCTAATCCTGCTATTAAACGTGGAGAAAACCAGTGGGTTGATAAGATTTATGAGCTTATGGATTCTGTTGATAGTTATATTCCAATTCCTCAACGACAGACTGATCTGCCTTTTCTGCTTGCTGTTGAGGATGTTTTCTCTATTACTGGTCGTGGTACTGTTGCCACTGGGAGAGTTGAGAGGGGAACTGTTAGGGTTGGTGAGACTGTTGATATTGTGGGGTTGAGAGAAACTAGGAACACAACTGTGACTGGTGTTGAAATGTTTCAGAAGACTTTGGACGAGGCTCTGGCTGGTGATAATGTTGGGTTATTGTTGAGAGGTATTCAAAAAGTTGATATTCAGAGAGGGATGGTGTTGGCTAAACCTGGGAGTATTACACCTCATACCAAGTTTACTGCTATTGTGTACGTTTTGAAGAAGGAAGAGGGTGGTAGGCATTCGCCTTTCTTTGCCGGTTATAGGCCTCAGTTTTACATGAGGACTACTGATGTTACTGGGAGAGTAGCTTCGATTATGAATGACAAGGATGAGGAGTCAAAGATGGTTATGCCTGGTGATCGGGTTAATATGGTTGTGGAGCTTATCATGCCTGTAGCTTGTGAACAAGGAATGAGGTTTGCTATCAGAGAAGGTGGGAAGACTGTTGGAGCCGGTGTCATTCAATCCATCATCGAGTAGATAATGTAGAAGGAAATTTTTCTTGTCTCTCTGTTTTTGGGCGTCACTTTATATCCTCAAACTTGTGCAATTAGATTCACAATTAAGCAAAACTATTTGCACTCATTGTCGTATAATTTGCAGTTTTGTTCTTCTTCTTGTTCAATTTCTCTGTGTTTAGTTGGATCATATCGTTGTGATAATTCATTGTGACTTTTTTAAGTCTCTCTTGTTGGAATTCTAATTACCAAATACAACTATATGGAATCTTTTTCTTTTAGTTTCTTTAATGATAGATCGAGGTCATCCCCATTCAAGTGACGATCTTATGCTTTATTTTTTTGTATCCTTCTTGCACTAGGTTGGTGCAATGGAGGTGCTTCTGGTTTGTAACACCAACATGCATGGCCTGGGTACGTCATAGACAGTCTTTTTCTGTGTATATTCTTGTATATGCTTTATGGTCTTATTTGTGTAGCTTTAATCTTCTCAACATCAGGAAGTTGCCCATCCAGTATGATGGTTCTTTGTTCATCTAAGATTTGTGTACTGTTCTTGGGACCCTCCTTTCATATCTTCTGTTGCACAATATTTTTTTTTCACTCCCTTTGCAATTTAAAGTGTTGAATGAGTGCCAACTGGGTGTTGAGTTTATGTTGTCCTACACTTTTTGGTGTTGTGGCATCTATGTGCGTCAATGCTATCCATTCAATTGGCCTACAGATTTCACTCTTCTTGGCATGAGCTGGGAATCAGTTATCCTTTCTTCTTTCTCCTGTATCAATACCATGACTGATTTTATGTAGCGGAGTTGAGTTGCAACTATGCTTACTCAACTCCGCTTAACAACATCAGCATTCTTGTTAGCAGTGAACATTGAATTGAAGTTGCCTCTACATGCATACTGTTCTGTAACAAATGTTTATTTACGTGTAATGTTAATTAGTCTCCGCCCTCCTCACTTGTTGAAAACAAGCTGCAAATTCTGTCACATAAATGGCCAAATAGCAAAGTTTTGTGTCCATATATTGTCTCATCCCACAGGTTTTTATAGTGATGCTTGATGAGATTCTGATTTCCAGATAAGCTACCATTTTGTTGGAGCAGGGACAGGTTTTGGACGAGTAATCAAATCAAGACTTCATCATACTCAACTCTTGAACTTGACCTATATTAAAGGATTAATAGCTCCAATAAAAAAATTTTCAGCTTCGTGATAGTGTTTCGGACTTCCACTTGATTCTCTTGAAACATTTGCTTTCTTTGCGGTGAGAGAGGAGTTAGGAGGAATGAAGGATCCAAACAGGGGAGAAGGTTACCAAGTAACAAGAGAACAAGTTAATTTACCTTCCATGATCTCTAACACCAGCCGTCATGACACTGCAAATCTTGTGTGCTTTATGGGAATACTGGATCAAGGAAAGAGCGGTTGGGATTTTAACCAGACCAGCGTTCATTACACATTGTAGTTATGTCGATTACATTTCCTATGGCTATAAAATAAAATAAAAAGAATTAAATTGATTCAATGTTAATAGCAATATAATTGTCAGGCTCTCTGCGCAGAAACCATAAGCACAAGTCATAATAGCACGGGTATAGTATGTAGTAAATATGGGAGATATAATACTCAAACAATCTAAATAATTCGATTTGGAATTTTTGTCCTATTGTAGAAATTAACTAGTACATGGTATTTATAGATACATAAGACATCTCTTTGAAATAATAAAACTCTTGGAAAACATAAAGAAAGTAAATGCAAGATACATGCATAAAAAAAATACAATGAATCTTGAAATGCATGAACTAAATAATGAATCAAGTTTAATTAAATGCTCCACTAATATAATTGCATTTTTTAACATCCTCCTTTAAACTTGATTCTTCTTGGTAACTTCAATCCATGCATGCAGCTTAGCAAAACTTTCAAACTCTAATCCTTTGGTAACAATATCGGCTACTTGACTATCACTTCTCACATAAGAAAGCTCAACTTCTTTGTTCTCAATACACTCCCTTATGAAATAAAATTTTGTATCTATGTGCTTACTTCGATCATGGAACGTAGGATTCTTCCCCAATGCTATAGCAAGCTTGTTATCCATAAAAATAGGGGTAGTTTCATCCTGAGTCACGCGTAACATCTTCAACAACCTTCTTAACCAAATTGCATATATGATACAAGAAGTAGTTGCAATATATTCAGCTTCATACGTAGATAAAGTCACAATGAGTTATTTTTTAAAACGCCAACTAAAAGCTGTGTCACTCGTAAAAATATAAACCTGCTTTTGCTCTTTCTATCATCAACATCACCTCCCCAATTACTGTCACTATAACCAATAAATTAAAAATTAGATGAAGAAGAATAGTGCAAACCATAGTCAATAGTACCTTTGATATATCGCAAAATCCTTTCAGCCATTGCCATATGAGTACTAGTTGGAGCTTCCATAAAGCGACTTATAACTCCCACTCCAAAGAGAATATCAGGTCTTGTGCAAGTCAAATACCTCAAGCTTCCAACATGACTCCTAAAAAGAGTTGGATCCACCTTTTCACCTTCATCAAACTTTGACAATTTTGTTGCACAATCAGTTGGGGTATTAATGGGCTTGCAATTCTTCATCTTAAATTTCTCAAGAATCTTTCTTGCATAAACCTCTTAAAAGATAAGGATACCATCATCATTTTGCTTCACTTCAATAGCAAGGAAATAGGACATAAGTCATATATCAGTCATTTCAAATTCTTTAGTCATCACCTTCTTAAACTCTTCGAACATCTTTGAATTGTTACCTGTGAAGATTAACTCATCAACATATAGGCATACAAGAAGAATGATTCCACCTTATTTGACATAAAGAGAATGTTTTTGAGGATATTTGATGAATCCATAACTTTGGAAATACTTATCAATGTGGCTATACCAAGCTCTTGGAGCTTGTTTCAAGCCATATAATGTCTTCTTTAACTTCAACACTTTATCTTCATGTCCTTTCAGCAAGTACTCCAATGGTTGTTGGATAAACACCTCTTTCTCAAGGTAGCCATTCAAGAATGCTGATTTGACATCCATTTGATAAATCTTTCATCTCTTTTATGTTGCCAAGGAAATGATTAATCGAATGGTCTCTAGTCGAGCCATAGGAGCAAGCACCTCATCATAATGTGCTCCATGTTGACTATAGCCTTTAACGACAAGTCTTGCCTTGTACCTCTCTACTCCTCCTTGAGCATTTCTTTTGACTTTCTACACCTATTTCACAACAATCGCCTTTTGCTCCTTTGGAAGAGTAGAAAGCTCCCATGTGTCATTCTTTTAAATTGCTTAAATCTCTTCATCCGTTGCACATCTCCATTTCTTTTCGTATAGCTTCTTCAAAGTGCAACGACTCGAAATTGACAAAGAGACAAAATAGTGTAGTGTTTTCTACCATCTCCGTGGACTAATAAAGATCTTGTAGACTCCTTCCTCCGTTAGGACCTTGGAATAGCTTTGAGGAGGACTTAAGAATCCCAAGAATCAGAATCAACAAACGAATACAAATACAACCTTTATTCAAGTACAGATTTAGAATAAAAAAGTCAGTGCATATATTGATACAGGAGCTACAATATGTATAGCTACCAAAAATTTACTAAATAATTGAAAAAAATTACATATTTTTCCATATGTCAGATTTCCATTCATAATTCCGATAACTTGGTCATTTATATTAGTCATTCTTTCATCTATAATAGCCATTCTAATTGGTGAATCAATGCCTTCTTGAAATGTTGCTTTTAGTAAAATTTGAATTGTTGATAAATGTATATATCTGATTTTCTGTCTCTTGTCTTCAGGTAGTTATTAAGTTGAGTAATGAGAGGTAAACCATTCACCATATTCTCCTTACTAATAAATTTAAAATTTAGATGACCAAATCTCATATGCCAAAGCTAAGAGAAGTCTTTGACACATGTCTTCAAGCATCTTAGTGATCAACATTGACATTGAGCTTGAACATTATATTCTTTAACATAGGTACCCTTGCTATTAAGTTGTGTGCTTTATCTCTCAAAGTGTAACAAGCATCTTTTAAATAGATATCGTATCCATTTTCTAGCAATTATCCCATACTCAAGATATTTGCTTTCAAAGAAGGAACATAATAGAAATAAGTCTAAGACTACCATTTTTTGTGAAGACAATAATATCACCTGTGCCTTCAATTGAAACTTTTGGATCACTGTCAAAAACAATTTCTCCTTTTTTCTTCTCATCAAGTTCTAGAAATAGCTCCTTATTGCCACTCATATGGTTGTTAGCACCAGTGTCAAGGTAGCATAAGAATTTATTTTCTTCTCCTTTGTTAGCCAATAACAAAAGCAGTTCTTCTTCTTCTTCTTCTTTCATATCCATAAGATGAGTCTCTCCTTGGTTGCTAGTAGCACTCTAACATTCATAGGAGTAATGACCATATTTGTGACAATTATGACATTGAATATTAGATTTGTCATACCTTCTTCCTCCTCCTCTCCTATAGTAATAGCTTCCACAACCACTTGAATTTTTAGATTGTTGGCTTGACTCTTCATTATTAAAGTGATGTGTGCCTCTTCCACAACCATGACCACAATCACGACCATGACCACGACTACGACCACGACCATGACCACAATGATTTTTACCTCTTTCATAGCCTTGACTACGACCTCTTCCTCTTCCATATGAGCTAGTGGATTTTTTTCTTCTTATCTTTCAAAGAGACCTTTGCTTGAAAGGCTTGAACTAGTGGCTCCTTCTTCTTCAATCTTTCTTCATAAGCTTACAAGGATCCTTGTATTACACCAATGGTAGTGGCTTCTAAATCTTGAGATTGTTACATACCATATGCCCATCAAGAATGTAAGAATAACATAAAGGTGTATCTCTTGTGTTTGTGAACTTTTTGAGTGCTGATGAGGATGTACTCACCACAGTGGCCTTTCGAGTCAGTATTTTAAATTGTTATGCTTACACGTTAGGGGATGTCTCTGGTCTCATATTTGGTTATTCTACCCACAGGTGTTGGCATTAGATGAGATTTTGAGATGTGCATAAAGGCATTGAATAGAGGAAAGTCATTGTTTGAATGATCTATTCGCTCATAGGTGGTAGTGTCATGAGAGTTGATGGTTTGTACTTTGATCACTTTTATGTGGACGTCTAGTTGTATATATTATGTATTCAGTCCACAAGTGTTTCATAATATGTGTAACCAGATTTTTAGTAAAGATACTGTTTAATGGCTTAGAGTATCGTTGTTATCCTACATTTGTGCAGATTTAAATATTATCATTTTACAGTCACCTTTTCAGTCAATAAAATTAGTGTCACCATTGAAACCTTGACCGGTTTCAATACAAAGAAGTGGACAGAGGATGTATTGAATGCTATGGAGATAGTTGAGGTTGATATAGCCACATAGATGGTTAGGCCATCTCTACCTACATCCATGAGATCGAGAGCTCATAAAGCAGCCTATGAAGCCTAGGATCCGTCTAATAGATTAAGTCTTATGACCATTAAAAGATCCATTCCTAACCATCTGCTAAGTGGACTTCCGGACACACACATAGCGATGTAATTTCTCGGTAATGTCTCCCAGAGGTATACAGTCTCACATAATATTGAGACAAGTACCTTGATGAAAGAATTATTTTCCATGAGATATATGGGAGAAGGGGGCGTAAAGGAGTACATATCAAGAATGATTCATCTTCACAATAGAGTGAAGATGTTAAACATTCCTCTTCCTGATGTCTTCATAGTTCATAGACTCTGAATACACTCCCTCTAGAGTTTAGTAATCTGGTGAAGACATATTCGTAGGATGAGGAATGGGAATCCAATGCTTTGATTGCCCATTGCGTTGCTGAGGAGGAGAAACTCAAACTTGCTACTCTTACAACCTCGAATCAACTAAAGGGAAGGTAAAGACAAAGCTCGCTAAGATCATAGGTAGAAAGACTAAATCTTCTCCACATA
>JANIPN010000007.1:50527121-50543226 GCA_027478595.1 Erythroxylum anguifugum | reverse complement strand
TGGGAGAGAAGACAGTACGCGAGCTGCCATTTTTGGAGAAACAAAATGAACACGAGAACCCGTGCAAAGTTGAGATCTGCAATCATGGTGTGGAAATGCGGAAGGGGACTCATATCTATACAACTGATTTGGTTGAGAGAGGAGGGAGAGAGGGTGGTAGAGACACGAACATTCATATGTCCACACACACACAAATAAACAAAATGCATGAGCATAAGATAATAAGCTTGTATATAATGTGATAATAAGGTGCAAGCAAATACTGTAGAGAGTAACCATCTTAGCTAAGCTTTTATATTCCCGCATGCACGATCCTTTCTTTTGTGTGCAGTTGCTGGCACACTTTCATAGGCAAGCCAAAAGAAACAAATGGACGGTAAAGGCTAATGCATGTTGCTTCAAAGCTGGGCCAAAAAAGGGTCTTTTGAGTTCTTTCTTCTTCACCCCTTTTTAGTCTTTAGTTTGGTTTGTCAAAAAGGACAAATGGTTAGTTTTTACTTCCCGTTTTTCTCTCATATGTGTTGGATTGGCAAGTGGATGTGGAGGGCTACTAGTTGAAGATGCAAGGTTGTGGAATAGACTGTTCGTGTCATCGGATCGGATGGCTCTTTCCAACCCGAGGACCACCGTGGCTATGCTCTATGAAGCATGTTCTTTCAATAGAAAAGACGGACCCACCCTGTCTGGTGACCAATACCCCCTTGCACGCCCCTTATCAGTGGGAGCGGAAGGTGGTGGGTGGGACGGGAGAGTGACCTTTTCCTCGCGTGGAAGACAGTCAAAAAGTGGGGCCCACAACCATCTTTTTTTAATAAAATATTCAAAATGCCCACAAAAATCATCTCATATTAATGGGCTAAAATCGTCGGGTGGGTTTGAATTGGGCTGACTCCGCCCAGTACGAAATGGAGGAGTGACCTAAGTCTGTTTGTACACTGAACCAAAGCCCTGTCTTAAACCCTAATGAAGGCAAACCAGAAGAGTATTATTCTGAAAACTTTCACATGGGGAATATTGTTGAAGGATCTTCAAGAAATGTGCTTTTAACTTGTCTGTGTCGAAAGGGTTGATTCTGAATAAGTCACCAATGAATCGATCGAGGACAATTTTAGCATTTCTTAGACTCTCGACGAAGGTTTCACGACCTCCTCATCATGTCTTCATTCAGGTGCCTCACTTCTGGCCACTATCTCCATGTTCTGTTTCCAATCAATTCGGTAGATATTACGTTTGGAATATCCATCAAAAGTTTTACTTTTCCTCAAAACCCAACTTGGTTGTTGACCTCTTGTCGATCAATGAGTGGTCACCTGAGTTGAAGAATGAGTTAGAGAACCTGAGCCCCACAGTGAACCATGAGATAGTTGTTTATGTTTTGAAGAAACTAGATAAAGACCCAGAAAAGGCGTGGGATTTCTTTACTTGGGCTTCCCAGAGAGATGGGTTTAGAGCCAGTTCCCATTTGTATAGCTTGTTGCTCAGGATTTTAGTTAGGAAGGACTCTATGAAGAAATTTTGGATTGCTTTAACGAAAATGAAAGAGGAAGGATTTTACATTGACGAGGAAACTTATAAGACAATTTTGGGAATTTTAAAAAATGAAAAGATGATTAATGATTCGGTTGCTTTGTCACATTTCTACAAAAGGATGCTTGAAGAAAATGCTATGGAAGGTGTCGTCAAGAATGTAGTTAATAGTATTTTGGAGGTGGAGTGGAGCAATGAGGTTGAGCAAAAACTTAGGGATATGGGTATTGTGCTTACTGATAATTTTGTAATAAAGGTGACAAAGGAGCTTAGGCATATTCCTTTAAAAGCTTTGAATTTTTTTAACTGGATTGGTAGCTGTGAAAGTTATGAGCACAATGCTGTCACGTACAATGCCATTGCCAGGATTCTAGGAAGGAGTGGTTCAATTGAAGAGTTTTGGGGTATCATTGAAGAGATGAAAAGTGCTGGTCACGACATGGATATTGATACATACATAAAGATTTCAAGGCAGTTTCAGAAGAGCAGGTTGATGGAGAATGCCGTAAAGCTTTACGAATTTATGATGGATGGCCCATTTAAGCCCTCTGTTCAAGATTGTAGCATTCTCTTACGGAGCATTTCAGTTGGTGATAACCCAAATTTGGATTTAGTTTTCAGAGTTGCAAATAAATGTGAAGCAGCTGGGATTGACTTAAGTAAAGCTGTCTATGATGGAATTCATAGATCCCTAACTAGTGCAGGGGAGTTTGATAAAGCAGAAGAGATTATTAAGGTAATGAGAAAGGCAGGGTTTGAACCTGACAACATCACATACAGTCAATTGATTTTTGGACTTTGTAAAGCTAGGAGATTGGAGGAAGCACGCAAGTTTCTGGACAACATGGAAGCAGATGGTTGTATTCCAGATGTTAAGACTTGGACTGTTCTTATTCAGGGGCATTTTGCTTCAAATCAATTTGACCAGGCATTAATGTCTTTTGCCAAGATGATGGAGAGAAACTATACTGCTGATGCTGATTTGGCTGAGGTCATGTTAAATGGTTTCCTTGGTCAGAAAAGGATTGATAGTGCTTATACATTTCTTGTGGAGATGATAAATAAGATTGAATTAAGACCTTGGCAATCTACTTATAAACTTCTCATTGGAAAGCTTATAGAAGTAAGGAAACTTGAAGAAGCCATGAATCTTCTTCAGTTGATGAAGAAACACGGATACCCACCTTTTGCCGAGCCAATTGTTCAGCACATAGCCAAGTTTGGGACGGTGGAGGATGCTAGCAGTTTCTTGAAGGCATTGAGTGTCAAGCAATGTCCATCAGTCACAGCTTACCTACATGTTTTCAAATCCTTCTTTCAGGAAGGCAGACATTCTGAGGCTAAAGATTTGTTCTATAAATGTCCTTATCATATTCGTAAACATGATGAAATCTGCAAACTTTTTGGCTCTGTAAAGGCTAACCAGACTACCAGTTGATTTGAATTTTAGGCCTGGGTTATTTTTTTTAGCTGAACTTCTTTTCTATGAAGTTGGTAAAGCACCATCAATCTTTCTTTTTTAGTTTTAAGTGGGCAACTTTGTTGGAATTATAAAAACATGGATATTGCATATTTGAATTATAATATCATGTATATTACATATTTGAAGGTGAAGTCGTGTGGAGTAGAAACTGCCAACCTTGGACTTTTAGGAACTTGTTTAAAGATTTGTTGCGGGCAACCGTGGTATGAAAATGATACTAGTTTGGATGTTGTGACATCTAAAAACACCTGTGTATGTTACTTGCCTGTTTTCGTTGTGGTTTGTGGACATTTACCTTTATGAGCCATCATATTATAGCGAATGTACTTCAGGTTTCTCCTTTGGGAGAAAGGACAAATACCAGATCCTCGCCTATGTGAATTGTAATGTATACACATGATAGTAATTGGCGATATAATGCTAGAGCATTACTCTTAATGCAATCTATTTTACTTTGTTTGTCAGGAATGACTTCCTTTGCATGATCCTTGCTTTTGAACATTAAGTAAATATTACATTGACATGTTAAAAGATAACTAAATCTTATAGCCTAGCTATCTAGAATCTACTGATGCAAAGTGATGAAGATTGGAACAATTAAAGATACAATAGCAAAAAACTGTGGAACTAATCACCTTCTGGTATATGACTGACACTGTAAATGCACACGAGCCTTAGCCCCAGGATTCTGAAACTCCAGCGATTTCAAGACATACACTTGTTTCTTTTAATCTCTTGATACATCTTTAAGTGGAGTTTAGCTGTCGGATAGCTCAGAATGCTCTCTTCGAGCTGTGTCAATCATCGCAGACAAGAATTTGCTGGGGTCACAAGTGCATGGACCTGAAAGAGCTGCGTGCGCCAAAAATGGAAGTTTTCTTAGTGATCTACCACTCATCCCCTGCACAGAAAAGGAGAAACAGATGCTTTATAGTTAATCCTTGAAGCTTTTCTTTCTTCGATCGTCACATGATCATGTAGGTATGAAAGGCAATCTATAGCATACCTCGCAAGCTTCTGCAGCTTCAAGCAATTGTTTAGACAAATAAAGCATTGTCTGAGATTCCTGAACATCTGAAGCATTCAGTTTCCCTTTTAAGGTTGAAAAATTTGGAAACGCAAGATTGTCAGAGTCCTATAAATGTTGAAAGTTCATTAGACACAAACAATTCTGAGTATTTAATAAGGCATGCAAATGTTTAGCAAAAGTAATGTTCCGTGGAAATATCTCTTGCAGACGCTTGAGATAAGATCCCACCTGGAGGTTTGATACGATTCCTGTTCGCATAAGTTCCTGCAAGCACGAACTCAGGATCTCATAACGAGCTTGAAGTGTTGGGGGACCAACATATGCTTTAATATCAGCTCGGTCAACAAATGCAATATCTGCATCCAACAATTGGTAACTTTATTTGAAATGACCACCAAAAAATTCCAGAGTTGTGTTCGCGAAGTTAGTGTTTAGTACCAATCTTGAAAGGACCGTTATGCACAGTATATCAATATTAATTATGATAGAGAACTGCCATTTATCACAGAAGTACAAGAAAATGAGAACCTTTCGAGCAAATGTAATATCATGGGACACTAAGACAAGAGAAAAAACTGTTCCATACATGTTTACTTAAGCTGAAAGACTCAAATGCATGCATATTTCTGTTTCATTTAAGTGCAGAAATTCTCCTAAGATCAGCAACAAGTGGATAAAGATGAATCTGAATTTTGTACAGATGTTCCTTGGCCACAACGATTTTTATTGCTATTGTGTTTTCCTGGCAAGTCCTTCGAGACAGGAAAATCAATGACTGAAGTAAGCATGTTTGAAGAAAAGCTGATGGAGCCAAGATATACACAGGCTTACCAATAGCGGCAGTTATATTAGATGTAGTCATTATAATGACATTTGGAGATGCTTTCAACTTGTCCATCTGGGTCAGTAGTGCATTGACAACCTGCGATATCCCAAGGTACAGTAGGCATCAATAGACGCCAATGGAGGACCTTAGATAAATTCTAAGATTGGCATTTCTTAACATAAGACAAATACCAAAATTTATTTGGAGAAGAGTTGAAAGTGAAGATACTCGAATAGAATCTGAAGGTTCAGACCCTGACAAAGCAGCTTTCCTGGCAGCAGCGAGGCTTTCAACTTCATCTGCATTACCACAAATCTAAGCTATTACATGCTGGAAGAAAATGAGATGACGGGTAAATGTTAGAAAAGACAACATCACAATAGCTCTCACCAATCAAGACAAATACCAGATTGTTTTGTTCCTCTACCATTTCTTGAATCTTTTGGAAAAGCTTCGCAACCTAATGCAATAAAGCAGGGAAATAAGATTAAGTAGATTGATTCCATAAGAATAGGAAAGAGCACATTTTTAGGAGCCATGAGCGCTTCTCGCTGCTTATAGAAGATGATCACTTACCAGTTTTCCACTTTCAGAAAACCATTTACTAAACAAAGAATGGGCATTAACTTCAACCAATTGGCACTGTGGATACCTGATAAATCCCAAAAGCACAAACTTATTAACTTTTTTTTCTTCTCCTCTTTCCCGTTCCTACTTTCTCGATAAAAGGATTAGACACTTATCAGACGAAGGATTGACCTGAAGTTAAATCGAATTGATAATTTTTGAGCCAGCGCTTTGCATAAGGATGTCTTCCCAGTGCCTGGAGGTCCGTGCAAAAGAATGATGCTGGAAGACATGATGGCACACTACTTGAGTGATTACATAGTATCTTTTGAGTACGCAAATTTGATAGAAAATACTAACTAAATGAAATATTATTCCTTACCGATTCCATGACACGAGAAAGGGATCCACCCCCTTTTCCGTGAAGAGCAATGCACTTGCTGCGTAGCTCAATAGCCTTTGCTTGAGACCAGGTTCATAAATCAAGCTGTAAAAGCAAACTGTCCTGTCATTGGTTGCTGAATTGCAATGAAATAGTGTAAAGAATAGAAGTTGCAAACAAACCTCTCCCACATGCCATCAAATTCTTTTGCAGGAAGAATCCACTCGTTAAAGCTGGAAAGCTGTCCATCCCCATCAAATTCTTCAGAAGGTCCTTCCTCACTAAGCTGAAAATATTGAAGCCAGCATAATTTAGAAGGACAAAAGGTCACCCATATCTTCCAAAAGATCATGCAACAATAAAAATAATAATCAAAACACCAGAAAGATACTGTACCCTGATGCACATCTACCTGAAACACGTGTACTACTGGTTTGACTTGCCAGAACAAAAGAATATCATGGTTTTCCACGCATTCATCTGTTAAACAAAATAATATAAATTCCATCAGAAGAAATTGAAAATTTGACAATTGTCTTCAAATTCCCTCCACAATCTTCAACGCAAATGCCTACCCGTCTCACAAATACGAATCCTTTGTACATTTTCTGCGAGAAATAGATCATCAGTAGGAACAGCGACAGGTCCATCTGTATAGCTTAAGCTTCTCGCTTCAAGCATTCTGAAACACTCCCACACCCAACACACCACAACAAGAAAGATGAATCCAAGTTTACAATTACACCTTAGAGTAGCAAAACCAAAAGAGTAACAACATCAAGCAACGAAATTCTAACCCCTATCAAACCACTAACCACTGCCACAATTCCGTTTGGACCCGAAAAAGAATCAAAACATTCAGAAATCTCTAATCGAACGAAAAACAACTACCTTTCAACAGCCGAGCGAACATGTTCGGCGCGAGCTGTGCTCGAAGACTTTAAGCAAACTTCAACTGTAGAAATCACAAAGCAAAGAGAAGTAAAAAATAAAGAAAATGCCTCAATAAAGCAACTAATTTAGAGACCGATCTCAATATAGGAACTTTAAATGGACTCGGAAATTACCGGAAACGAGGAATTTGCGATCGGTGGGAACAGGAGAGGACGGCGGTGGCCGTGCATCTGCGTTTTGCTGGGAAACTTCCGTCTCTGTCTGGATTGGCGTCGAGATCTCCATCGGAGTTGTCATCATCCGACGAATATATCAGCAAATTGGTAAAGAAACACAATACAAGCCCTAAGAGGATGGGTTTCTTTTATTTTTTAATTTTTGTATTGAAACTTGGGCGGGAAATCTTCATCTGTTAAACTTAAAACGGTACAAAGTAAAGTCCAACCAATATTGAAAATTTTAAACATTTACAAATAATAAAATTGATTAAATATTGTAATTATTTATTTTAGTCTTAAAATTATTTTATCATCTCTACAAGGTGATGTTGATGAACCATAAAAAAAGTTTTTTTAAAAATTGTGTTATTTACCCTTTTTATTATTAAAATATTTTAAAAAAATTTGTCATATTATAAATAGTAAAAAGGGATTTTTCTAATAATTTTCTTGAGTTATTATAATAAATTTTCTTATTAAATTCAAACCAGAGTAGTCATATAATTTTTCTCTCAATAAAAATTCAACTAATATATATGTGAAATCTAAGAGGTTCAAAAATACGCAATCTTAATCATAACCAATAAAGAAGTATATATACATATATATGTATATATATATATATATATGTGTAATAAAAATTAATAAAAGATACCTATTAAATTAACAATAATTCTAAAAATAAGTGAAATTGTATAGGAGATTCATTTCCAAAGTAATACATATTCCCTCCTATTCAAAATATGTGTCGTTTTAGAGGAATGTACACGTGTTAAGAAAGTTAATGAAATGTCTGATATACTCTTATTAATTACATGTTAAAGTGCCTTGAAAATATAATCTGTGTAATTAAGATGTGAGAGAAATTAAAGGGTAATTTTGGAAGTAAAATAATAAACATGCATAAAAAGTCACAAACAACACTTATTTTGAATAATTAAAATCTCTCTAAAACGACACTTATTTTGAATATGAGGGAGTACTTAATAGTTATTAAACTAAAGTAACATTTTTTTTTGAAGTTTTAGAGTGCAATTTACATCTTTAATACATGGACATGACTTTAATTAATTTAGATAATTTAGTTTTAGCACATGAAATTTGTACAATTCAAATGTTGAATAATTATGTTAAGTTATTATAATGAAAATTATTATTAAATTCAAATTAGAATAATCGTATAAATTCTCTCATCTAAGCACAATCAATTACATATCAGTTTATGATAAAATGATTTGCATTAATTCAGGTAAGCTAAGTTTAGCACATGAAATCTGAACATTTCTGTGAAGTCCTGGATTTCTCCGGACACCAACTCCTGAAACTTCTATCGTTTCTCGTTTCCTTGTCCTAGTTCCTAGAAAGCATTAAAGCAGAGGTCTTCACCTTACTCCTTGGCTGTCAGCGAATGTTGTTGATCAGCTGGCTTTTACTTACAAATCCACCATTTGGGTTCCTTTTCTTTCTCACCAAGCTACCAAAAAGGCAAGACCTTTGCCATATTCAAGGCCAAATCTTGATATGGGCATTTGGGAGATTCCATCTTTAATGAGGATGGCCTACTGCCCATTCATTACCATCTCATCACCTACCCAATCGGAGATATCATATAATATGAAAAAAAAGCCACAAAAGTTCTGCATTTCTAGATAATAAACATATGCTCGACCTTTTTCTTTCTGATATTGTGATGTAAATTTATTTGCGACCTTTGGGAGAGTTCTTAATTGCTTGCTCTTTTTTGAAGTTTGATCAATCAACCAAAAGTTTTGACATCTCAACCCCACTCTTTCCTTTGCGCGTTCGTTCGTTTCTCTAGAATTTCTGCAGTCGTTTACTGGTGCGGAACTTGGGGCGGAAAAAGAGCAAGCATTTAATTCCTACATTCCTTAGGTCAAGACAAGGTTCTGTCACCGATTGTTTTCTTGCATGAAACAAAACGACTTAGTAATTAAGAGTCAGTTTTTGACATGTAAGATGCATTCTTCTTCTGGGAAGGGGTGATTAGCTTGAGTTGTTTTCAGGGATGACTTGTATATGCTCCACCATATATATCCGCTTGACAATGGAGACCAATTGCTAATGACCCGAGTCACTTTATAGCTTTCTTTTTTTTTTTTCCTTCTCCTTATCTTGAGGCCTAAATGATCGGGTCGCATCAGAAAGCCAAAATGCCAGCTCAAAAAGCATGATCAGTACCAAATAATGACCAGTTATTGGAAGAATGTAAAAGCTAAAGAGACATAGACAAATGAAGAAGCTTGCGTAGTGCTTGTTAGGATTTGCATCATTTCTCTTATTTTACGAATACGTATACAAGAACTTGTAACTTGTAGAGGATGTTTTTGAGAAGAATGAACTGCACTATTCATTTATTCTCTTCGTATTGTATTTATACATTTGCTGTCAACACTATTAATAGGCTTAACAGGAAAAACTAACTTCCTAACTGTCACTAACTACTTCTTGACTTCTAAGATACTAACAATTTCTCGTCTCTGTGCCTTCCAACTCCCAGCTCTTTGGACTATACGTTCAAAGATTACTCGTGCCACTACAGGTTTTCCTGCATTGAATAGGATAATGAAAGAAATGGAACATGAAAAATCATTTTAGTGTTAGCTATACTCCCGATTACAATTCCTTCCAATGTTTTGCTGTCCGCTGTCTTCACTTTCCAATGTTATTGGACCTGTGTTTTACAGCACCTTGTACAGCAAGAACAAGTTGTAGCGAAAAGAATTTCAGCAAATAGGATCCGACCACCCTTTTCAGATCACCTTTCTATAAAAGCAACCAAGCCTGTTCTTTGCTCATTATCTTTTACTTAGAAAATAAAATCATGTGCCTACGTTTATGCCTTTATTCTCATTGGTTAGCCAAGGATGACTCATGCATGCATCGAAAAGCTAAGAAGCACAGACTGTCCCTGACCCTTTAAATACATCTGCAGATAGAGTCCTATCAAACACAGCAATCAATTCTCTTGCAAACAAGGGTAAGGGCAAGATCGGACAAGATGAAGCTCTGTAACTATTCATCAGAAATAAAGAACTCGTTTCAGAATCAAGTTATTGGAGTTCCAATTAAGTCAGCTGCAGGTTACTCGTGTAGGAGGTCAACAGTAGGGTACCTACCTGCACCGGACGTGGAACATCGAATTTCATGTCTTCCAAGTTCAGCTAAACAAGGTAAAGAGTCATTATAATCTTGAGATTTACATAGGAATATAAGCTTGAGCTAGTGTTAATAGTAATTGGGTGTCTCGATCTTGCAGGCAAAGCAGATTCTGTGATGGCAAGGATAAACAGGCTAAGCAAGAAAGCAGATGACATTGCCAATGGATTCTGGGAGCATGGTACTTACTTTTATTCCTTGTCTCTTTGTTGAAACCGTGTTTCTCCTATGTATTTAATCGGACTGATATTAAATGAAAGCTGAGTTTCACTTGTTCTTCATCTTTTTGAACATGCAGTGAGGCTTGGACCGAAAATCAGTGAAACTGTGAAAGGGAAGTTGAGTTTGGGGGCTAAAATTCTTCAAGTAGGTGGAGTAGAGAAGATTTTCAAGCAATTATTCGCAGTTAGTGAAGGTGAGAAATTGTTGAAGGCTTGCCAATGCTACCTGTCAACCTCAGCAGGTCCTATTGCTGGTCTCTTATTTATCACCAGCGACAAAATAGCTTTTTGCAGTGAGAGATCGATAAAATTATCTTCTCCTGATGGAAGATCAATCAGAGTACATTACAAGGTAACTTGTGGATACATGTCTGCTCTCTCTGTATAACAATATACCATCCTGTCTCTTAATGTATCTGCAACTACCTATTACTTGCAGGTCTTGATTCCAAGCGGGAAGATAAAGAGAGTGAATCAGAGTAAGAATGTGAAGAACCCATCAAGGAAGTACATCCAAATAGTTACTGTAGATAATTTTGATTTCTGGTTTATGGGCTTCCTAAACTATCAGAAAGCCTATAAACACATTCTGCAGGCAATCTCACCAAGATCAGATGATTCGCAAATCATTTACTAGTGGGTTAGGAAAGTCATACTTTGTAGTTTTGCTGTATTTACCATGAGTATCAAAGCATATCATTATTCTTTAAAGTGTCTGCGATTATAATCGGCATCCAATTTAACGAACAGACAGGCAGAATCTTATTGTCAAGAATCGTTTTCCTCCCTGTAAATGGACTCGTGGATCATATTCTGTTATAAATTTCCAAGATGATATATCCCTGGTGGCCGTTTATTTGTCACTAAGCCTAAAAAAGAACAGAATCGAAGAGTTTGTGATTGAAAAAGTCCGCTCAAAAGTATGAAGTATTGCGAGGACATGAGAAAGAAGAACCAGTACAACTTCTCGATAGCTTCTTTCCCAAGCTGGATAATTAGATATGACCATAGGCTGACTATAAGTTCAGATATAGATATTTTTTTTTAATACTCAGTAGGAGAAGTACACGAAAACTAAGCTACAATACGGAGAAACACGACCCCTGAGCTATCCTCTAGTAGGATAGAAGAGCAACCCTTAGGCAGGTTTAGATACTAATAGATATCAAGAGTGAGATTCTTGGCGTAGTTTGCTAACCAATTCGCAGCTCGATTAGCTTCACGGTAGATATGCCTAGCTTTCACGGTCCACTCTCTGTTTAAATGGGCCATATTTGGGTCAACATCGACCCAAGCTCAATTATTTTAAATAAAATAATATATTCAAGTATTTTTAATGAATTAATTTATGGGTCAAGTTTAAGTTCAGATTGTTCTAAAGTTTAATTATTTTAAATAAAACAACATCGTTTTATTTAAAAAAGTAAGGTATTAAGTAGACCTGAGTCTTAATAGCCTATAATTAAACCAAAAAAAAACCTAATTAAAATAATTTATTTTATATTTTTAATTTTAAAAATTATTTTAAAAATTTTGCAAAGCTGCCCATCGGGTCGGTTGACCCATTGTCATCCTTACACATAACTGAAAAGTTTTAGCAAAGTATTTTTAATGAATAGTTTATTGTCAAGTTGATGTTTAAATTGACCTAAAGTTTAATTATTTTAAATAAAACGACATCGTTTTATATAAAAGAATTATGTATCAAGTAGGTTTGGATCCGAGTAGTCTAGGCTTAAATTTTATTTAAAAATTATTTTACACTTTTAAATTAATTTTTTTTAATTTTTTTTAACTTAATAAACACATAACAACTTATTATTTTCAATTAAGATTAAAAGTCTATATTAAACATGTACATGACTAATAATTTAAGTTTGAGTCATTTGCTAGATAGTAACTTACCTAAATTATATACTTGACAAGTTACTATGTAATTTTCGAAAATGAATCTAACACACATGAAGAAGAACTCATTTACTGAAAAAAGAAAATGTCGTCTTAGGACTTTCAATAATTTGATCTACTATTTTTAAGAATGCCAGAGTTTAACGTTTGGGAAGGAAGTGTAAATACCATCCACTTAAAGTTTATCTATATTCACTTCATGTTTGAACATTTTAGATGTTTTTAAAATTATAATTGGATGTTTTTTCTTCCATATTTTATTTTGAAATTTTAATTATCAAGAGAGTATTTTCCTTTCTAGTATTTTTTGGTTTATTACTATAGATTTCAATTTATATTTCTGGATTTTGGTCCAAGATAAGTTGGACACTTATACTTGCTATAGGTACAAAATAATAATAATAATAATAACAAATGATTAAAAAATTTAACCGGTTCGATCAGTTTAACCGTAAAAATCTTGAATTATCTAACTTTATGACTTAGTTTTTAACTTCATGTTTGATTTACTTTAATTACTCTTGTTGTTAAAAATGGATCAGTTTATTAATTAATTGATTATTTTCGTAAATTAATAAGTTCTTATAAATAAAAATAAATTAATAAAATTTTATTTAACAATATATTTTTAAAATAAACTTCAAAATTTTTGATGAATAAGGAAAATTTCTTTTAATTATATTTCAAATTCTTTAATTTTATTCAATCTTTAGCTAATTTTTTGACTAATTGAATCTTTTAAATCTTAAACATCTTTTCTTATTTGATTAATTTTGATCCATTTTTTAAAACATTGATAATAATATAGATTTGAGTCCGGTCCAAATGGAATAATAACATAATATTATATGTACCTTAGAAACATAAATGTAAACTAAAAAAAAAAAGAAACATAATTATTTACCATTATCCAATTTCATATCCAATGGTCATGATTTAATTTGCAGTTCCACAGTCCACAGAAAGAGGATAGCAACCTATCAGAACATAAAAGCTAACAACTGGTCTCTCATTCACTGTAGCAGCATCAATGTAAGGCTCTTGTTTACCCAAAAGATTGGATGGACCTTACAATGACATCTTAAGAAGAAGAAGAAAAGATCACATAAAGTATGCAGAAGAAGTCAGAGCATGGCGCTGATCAGCATCAAGAACTTGAAATCATGAAGGCCGTAGCACAAGCATGGTATAGTCACTCCTCCTCCAGTTCTAGGCCTGCAAGTGAATGTGAGGCTCGCCGACCGAACTTTCAGGGCAGACCCTCTCGTTTCAAGCTGGAAGCGATGAACAAAGCTTCTGTTCATGGGGTTGGTAGTGTGAATTGGGATTTCCAGCAGTCTTTGTTGGACTCTTATGAGATTGTTACAGTGACCAAAAAGTTGGAGAGAGGGCTTGCGTCAGATGACACTTTTTCTGCGTTAGAGGAGCACAACCGGGTTCATAGGAGGCGAAAGGAAAGTAAGAACAGCCTCAGGAATTTGTTTCATCGTATAAGTTCGAGGAGGTTCAATGAGAGATGAAAATTCTTGATTTTGATCATCTTTGAGCAGAGTCATGCCTTACCCTAGCTTTTATATTTTCAGGTTTTCCAGTGAAGAATGTTTTGTTTGTCAGCATTTTCTTCACTGGAAAACCTTGTACACGTGGAAGAGATGAATGCAAACACCAGGTATACATTGCATTTGATTCACTTTAGGCTTCTGATCGCCCTCCATTCAGGGGAAGCTCCTATCTCCATGAACTTGATTCTTTCAGGCTGTACATCAAAAGTTCAGAAGTCCGGTTCTGTTCTTGATTTGCTTTGTTCTTGGTTAGCTTTTATCACCTGAATCTTACTGTCAAACTTCAGATCCCTAAATCCATTACTGAGAATTTGTCTTTGAAACTCTCTTGTGACATGATGATAGAGTAGATACTAGATATTAGACCAAGAAACATAATTTTCTGACTTCTGCAAACTAACTCACAAGCTCCATTAAGTAACCCATGTATGTTTGGAGAACGCAGAAACAGATGTAATGCAGTGACAATAACCTTGTTGGCTGCTTACCTTGAATTGCTTGAACTTGAGGATTAACCGAGTAGTAACTCTGGAATAGGTAGGGTTATGGATAAGCATGGAGAGTTTACAATCAATTTTCATTTATATCTTGCGAAATCTAACCATGAACCAATCTATAAAGTGATAAGTAGACTAATCCATGATACTTGTTACAGAAGTGGAAACTATATTATATCTTACAGAAACAAATCCTGCGAGTACAAGAAAGAAAAGCCAGGCCTTTTTTATTTAGATAGGCTCTACTCTTAAGCATTTTAACTAAGTTGGCCAATGACCATCCTCCAAGCACAACCAACAGGCAGCCTACTTCTTAAAGGTATTCCATTTGCAGAGATCGAAGTTCCTGTGCTTCTGCCTGATAAAGCAATCAGCTTCAGTTTCAATACTTTGATCCACAACTTCACGCCTTCCTTTCCCATCTTCTGCAATGATCTGCTCCTGCTCGGCAACTTGAACTCTTTTGGGAGGCTTGTTGGGAAACTGTCTGTGAAAACGCTCCTGAGCTTCTTCAAAATCTTCGTCGAAGGTCACAACCCTGCTGCTGAGATGGCGGTGGATGTTTGGGAAGCGAGGGCCGTCGTGTGGAACACTTGGCTTCCTCTCAGTCGCTGAAAAATCGTCATGGTTGTCCATGGACGTCCAGGGCCTAGTGTTGAACACGGGGCCTTTTGACATGGTTATTTTTAGCTGATTTTAGCTCTGTACTTCTCAGCTATCCCGGTTAACCTGAAGCTTCAAATTTATGGACGTGACTTTATTCTGAAGGGATAGGAAACGCATCTAATTCCTTATCTCCTGTTAAAATATCAACAATAGTAAACCATATTTCAGGTAAGAATCAAATACTTGTAAAAAAGAGAAAAGATTGGAATGTGAATGGATTCTTCAGGGGTATGCAGCATTCCAAAAATCTTGAATGACAGTGGCAGTGGATTCCATATCTTTTAATGCTTTCTCTGAAAGGTGTTATGAGTGCCCATCAATACAGGCAGGTTTCAAGAACTGGCAAAAACTTCTGTTAATAGCATTAGCCAATTTAATATGAATCAAAAGCCATCCTTTTTATAATGTTTGAATAGGTCTATTTATAAAATTAATTTCATAGATTCTACTATAGTTAAAGCTCCTAATGTTTGAAATTTACTATAAAATTAATCCCCTAGAATTTTTGGAGATAATTTTTTATAATCGAACATTTGCATTTATTCACTGAAATGATGACTAAAAGTTGCATATTTTCAACTTTTGATGATAAAAAGTTATTTTTTTAATATAAATTCTAAAGTAATTTTTCTAATAAATCCATTTCAATGTTATTACTATGAAAAGGGTAAATTAAACTATTGCTAACCAATGCAGAAATTAGTTTCACTTTGGAAAATGAGATTCCACTCTAACACTTACAAATCCATCGAGTTGTGCCTTTCCGATTGTTTGTAGTGCCTCACCTTTGGGAAAGTTAGAAAGTTGCTTAAAGAGTTGATGGCAAAACAGAATCATGTGAAGAGAAAGTAGACCTCCTTATTTCATAACTATTTGGGATACTATAGCATACCGAAACAAAATAAAATAGAGATATTTCCACAAAAAAATGCCTTATTGCAAGCTAAAATTGTTGTCCCCACCTGGTATTTTTCATTGCTTGAATTGAATCTTATCTAGCATATAATATATGCGCCTTAAGATTGTAAAATACTGAATTGTATATCTATTTACTTATTCTATTAATTTACTTTTTTTTAATATATAGGTATATGAAATAACTTAGTTATCTATAAAATCGCAGATTATCCAAAATTAGCAATCTCAA
>JANIPN010000007.1:50166164-50176323 GCA_027478595.1 Erythroxylum anguifugum | reverse complement strand
AAAATCTATGATTTGCAGGCTGGCCTCGATCGGTAGCATTTCCTTTTAAGATATATAGTTTAGATACATCAGCAAGCGTTGTAGTTAAAAACTATAATTAGTAGCCAACTTCTTCAATTGAAACTCGATTCGTTTTCACGTCACCGAAAAGGACTCTACGACAATAATTCTTGTCCAAGCAAACTCCCAGAAGCTGTAACCTTAATATTCTCGCGAAGCACACGTGGTCCTTTCACGTTTGTTCCTGAAATAACTGCATGTTATGAAATACAAAATATTGTGTATCAACAATATAGAAATATAAAGGACTGCTTTTGTCTGTTCAGAAATGGGGATGGCCTTATTGTAGTAATTATTATAATACAATTAATTCCTTAATTACTAAATTTTTTGAACTAAATGTGATCTGCAGTTATTAGATAATTTTGGAATTAAATTAGAATGAATCAAATTAGATCACTAAAATGGATCATATTCAATTATTTAATAACTAAAAAACTCAATTGGTTTAGTCGTTCCAACCAAGGTTTTAAAACTCGGACTGGACGTCGAACCAAAGGCTTTACTGGTCACCAGTTCGCAGGGACGGAGCTATGTTCATGGGCCCCCTCTTTCAAATATTTTTTTAAAATTACTTATATAATTAAAAATTTTTAAATCACAAATATAAGTGGCCCCCCCTTTTTAAAAAAATCTCTATCTTCTCTTCTATTCTCTTCAACTCTGCACGCACAGCCCTCCTTTCCCGGCCCCCTCTTAGAGTTGAGTCTGGCTCCGTCCCTGCCAGTTCGACCACCGGTCGAATCGGTGTGACGTCATAATTACGCAATAATTATATATAATATTAGTAATATTAAAAAAAATAAAAATACCAAATAATATAAATTTCTATACTTCTGTTAGATTTCTGGAGAAAATGTGGGTTTTACTTTTGAAAGAATAAAAAAACACGTCAACGTTTTAGAAAGAAAAAAAGAAAAATAAAAAAATTCATTGAATCAGTGGCCAACCGGTTCGACCAGTCCTGGTTTAACCGATTAATTGACCGGTTCGCACTGATTCAATTGAAGATTGATTTTTAGGAGTCACCCGGACCGGATAGCCGACCGGTCACGATCCAGTTTCAAAACAGAGGTTTCAACCATAAAAATTTTAAATCGTCTTTTTCTTGTTTAGTTTTTAACTTTCTCGTTCGATTTACTTTAATGACTCTTAATAAAAACTGATCACTTTATTAATTAATCAGTTAATTTTCGTAAATTAGTAAGTTCTTATAAACTAAAATAAATCAATTATAATCTAACTTTAAATTCTTCGATGGATAAGCACAATCTCTTTCAATTATATTTCAAATTTTTTAATTTTATTTAAACTTTAGTATATTTTATGAAAGTCTAATACAGGTTGAATCTTTCAAGCTTTAAACATCTTATCTTACCAGTTTAACTTTCAGTCCGGTATTTTAAATATTGCAACCCACTATTCACGATATTTACAGCCACATGTGTCATGCTCGAAATTAGACGTACCAAAACTCAACTCATAGAGATAGAGCTAATATAAGGAAAGTTTGAAGGCTCCCAGCATGCAGTAGCCCTCTTGATAACCTTCCACATCTGGAAGTTTGAGGGTTGGAATCTCGGTACTGCAAGTCGTTTAAAAGATTTTTAAATATGATTAATCAAAAGTGCATGTTGATTTTATTAATATTGTTTGTCACTTAATTCTAAATTACAGTTGGTCAAATAATATTTTTAAAATACATAATTTATGAATTGTTACATACCTGATTCTAATATTTGAAAGATCATACTTACAAATTTTTTTTAAAGATATACTTTGAAATTATTAATATCTAATGATTTAAACTCAAAACTTAATTTTAATTTATTGAATTAATAATTATAAATTGCAACCATTACAAAATAATAAAAAAAGATACAAATCGCATGAATTTCAAATCCTGATCACCATTTTACAATGTCAAATTAGATTACCAAAACCATGAGTGCTTGACATCTACTTCCTTCCCTTTACCATAACCTTTCTTCTTCTTTTTTTCTCTTTTCTTGGTGGCAAAGCCGATCCACCGGCATGCATAATGAATCCAAGTGAATTTCGACGTACAAGAATGTGAAGCAAACCCTTTTTCTCGTTCGAGATTGTTTCCAATATTTTTATCTCGGGATTTATGCGAAGCTCTAGTCAAAGAGCAGTGAACCCTTTTTCCCTCTCGGATACTGCTTTCAGGATTTTGCCTCAGGATTTCCATTGATTGCCGACATAAAGCAGATTCTCATCCATTGATTTCATCTTCATCATAACCTTGAGTTATAATTACTAGATTCATGAACAATACTCATGGTGTTGACTTTGACATCTTGGTTAAATAACACATAATAAAACCTGCCGTCTTGTCGGTAAGGTGCACTGAAATGTTCTTTTGATGGATTTTTCAATGAGCTATCATTGGATGAAGCATACTGTCGGATACCGTTATTTGACCGTGAAAAGAAGCAAAGCACCTATAATTCATCATCAGACACTAGAAAAAGGGTCATTTGTTAACTTTGTACTTCTTCGATTTCACTGCCTACCTTCTACTGTATCCTTTTCATTTCACTAAAAACGTGTTTTAAATGTTTAGTTTTATACATAATTGTCGGCATTACCTTCCGTGTCTATCTTGCACACGGTCAGTATAAAAAGAAAGTATAGCTAGGATCAAAGATCATTAGTTTAATTTTACTAGATTATTGGAATTTAATATATTAGTTTTTAATTAGACAAAGACCAGTGCAAATGGCAGTTGAATTGCCATGTCAACTTTCAATCCGTAAGCATAATGTACAGTTAGCTACGTCCCAGGTGACTTTCAGACAAAATATGCCTCCTTAACCAATCCTGATAGTGACCCTCAAGGTCAAGGTATTGTTCTAGTACCAAGCAATTTAGGACCACATCTGTTGAGTTTCAGATGTCTGCTAGTTTGAACTTTGAAAAGATTGGCTCCAGTTCTGTTGAAAAGAAAATACATTACGATCAGTGACAGCACCTAATTAGTTGGTCCCAAGCTCATTTTTCCTAGCTTTCTGGAGCTAACGTATACTTGTTTTGTGTCAGTATATCTTACAAAAAGCTAAGGTTTCTCATTATAAATCTTGACCAACCGCAACCGAAATTTTCCTCGATGTAAAATACAAGTATACCGCTTATTGTGCTTCCTGAATATTATGCTTTTGTAATGTTTAGATATCTTTTTTGCACATATACATGTTCTTAACGTACAAAAGATTAACTGCAGTTTCTGATACGTGGAGATATAGGCATAAGAGGCATGAAAAATTCATGAAGAACAAGCTTCTTTCTTTTTTTCTTATTGTTAATGATAAAATAATATGGAGCCTGACTCCTGAGGGGTTCTGGAGGTGATAGCTGGAGTTCTCTTCATCACATCCACAAAAGCACGAGAACCAAAGATGATTGAACCCTATTGAAGAAGCTGTTACTGTTAGTTGTAGTTGGGGTGCTTGACCTTGCCTCTCCCTTTCTCTTTCTCACTCCAATAATGGAGATTCAGCTGGGGACATAACAGCCAGGCAGTCGATTTTAGGCTTCTGGGAGGGACTCACTCAATGCATGGAGGGTCCTGGAAATAGCAGCTATATGTACCATTTCGTCTAGCAGGAAATAAGTATCTTCGATATGACTACTGGTCCTAAGATAATCTTGTTAATTACTCTTACTCTCAGTCTTTGCCACCCAAAATAAAAATTTTATAAATGAAAACCCTACCCCACTCCCATCTGTTCAGTTCATTATATTTAAACTAATAATGTTTATATACAAAGTAAGGTGCATGTAAGTTGATAAGAGACTCTCTTGACTTAATTGAGGTTGCGAGTTCGAACGACTCTCATGTATGCAGTCGTTTAAAATTTGGAGTCAGAGCTTTATCTTCCGCAAAGAACTTATCCGGCTCGAAAGGGGATTAGTCTGGGTATGGATGGTTTAAAAGTATCTTTCCATAATTGAGGCATTTCTAAAATACGTCGTAAAAAACAAAAAAAATAAATAATAATAATGTTCCTGTATGAAGTATTAATTCTTCTGGGTCTGACTCTTGCAAAATGCTTGAACCAGAAAAGACTGGAATTCTGTAGGTTTTCTGTGTACTTTTCTTTTTCCCTACCAATGAATGGTTCTTCGTTAACTTGGGCAAGAAAAGTTGTGTCAGGATATACTTATATGACAACTAATGAAAATGATACTTAGTTGGAAATTTCTGAGAGATGGTCAATTAAGGCAACAAGAATTAGTTTAACTCTTGAAATTGTAGTGATTACATCATATTATCATCACATGAAACAAGTACGAGACAAAAAATAAAAAACAAGAAAATGAAGTAAAAAAGAACAGTACAATTAAAGCTCAAGGAATTAAAGATCAGTACTTTAGCGTCTCTTTTTTCTTTCTGAATCTTGTAGATAGAAAAGGGTAAAAAAGACCGTCAAACATTTCCGTACTACCAGCATCTAGTTTGTGATTGGATAATGAGAAAGTTCAAGAGAAAATGGTGAAAGAATGGATGTTACAGTTCATATCTGATGGAAGACATTAAGATTTTCTGCTGTTGGATCTCCTGATAGCGATGTCAACTGATAGCTGTTAAAAACTGTTGTATTGTCAATTTGAAGCGGTCCTTCATGCCATGAAGTTGGCTTCCATCCTTCGGTCTTGATCCCATTGACATGAAACTGAAATATCGACTCTAACTTGATGGCATCCGACGAGAAAACCGCATTCTCCAAGATATTGTTCATCTGATATCCTGTGTAATTGCTGATGTTTGCGCTGTTACTGGAGCTTTCCTTTGCATCACTTAAGAACATAGAACTCATCCTGGAAGCCGAGTTTTTTGAGAAATCTGTCCCGCTTATATTCCCATGATGAGAACTTGTTAAGCTTGGAATTGAAGTAAATGCAAAGTTCGAACTTGTTTCAATTTGACTTTGATCAAAAGATGTAAGAGTTGCCTGACTTGAAAAACTCGGATGTAATCCAACAGGGTCTAAACCAGTTGGCAATTCAAAGTAAGACAAAGGATCGCAAGCTTGTCCAGTTATGAATTGGTCTTTTGGTACTTCTGATAATCCACTCCTATAGCAATTTGTGTCGTCACCAAAATATGCAGGTTCTATCTCCGGGAAACTTGATATGAATGGCAATCCTTTTGATTGTGGTAGTTTCAAAGATTCGTCGTCAGTAGAGTTGTGTTCTTTTTTCACGTCTACTTGATTCAGGGGCTTGTGGGTTGCTGGGTCGATTCCATACTTCATTAGTTTCTTCTTCAAACTTGAGTTCCAGAAGTTCTTAATCTCATTATCTGTTCTTCCTGGCAATTGTGATGCAATTTGAGCCCACCTGCGGTTCAAGTTCAAAAGATGATTAATCACCTATTTACATTTTTAGTGCGCAAGAATTGTCTGGTTGAAATCAAAATTTTACCTGTTACCCAAAACTTGATGAAGACTGATTATATGATCTTCCTCTTGTTGGGAAAACATTCCTCTCTTCAGGTCAGGTCTCAAGTAATTTATCCATCTCAACCTGCAACTCTTTCCACATCTTTGTAAACCTGCAAGAATCAAACAACAGCAACGTGATCAACGCCTTTCAATACTTAAGATTGAAACTTTATTATCCCAGGAAAGAAATTAGAGAATGCCAATTTGCTACTAAAGTTAAACTATACCAGCTAACTTAGGAACAGCACTCCAGCAACCAACCCCAAATCTAGTTATGTAATTGTAAAGCTTTTCATCTTCTTCAGGGGACCAAAGACCTTTCCTTAGTTTCTGCTTCACACAGCATGAGTGTCGTCCCATTTTCTTTCAACTATTACGGTGAGCAGAGACTGCTATGAATTCAAACTTGAACAGCCCACTACGAAGAAGACTGATATGAACACGGAAAGCTATATAGAAAGAACAAGTGTGCACATAGTAGAAACACGATCAAGAGAAGAGGACTAAACCATACTTAGGAATCAAGCTAGAGAGAGAGATGAGAGAGAAGGGGTGAGGAAGGTGAAGCAATCAAGTGGGTTTTACGCCAATCTGGTACTGCTTTTGCATAGGACTGGATTGGTTTTGAAGATATCTCTAACTCTAGAAAATTTGCTTGTAAAGTTGTATTAAACGAGAGCAACACACAGTTGCTTGTTTATGTCTTGTAACCATAATACTTCATTATTCCTGGACTGTACTTCCACATTAAATCAAGCCCTGTAAGCGTAACTGATACTGCACATACTCATTTTAACCATAAACGTTTATCCTCATCTTCTTACCAATATTCTTTACATTGACAGCTAGATTCAAACACGAACCTAAACATTTAAAGAAGACAAAACTATTTACTTCAAAGAAGGAGATAAAGATTATTTTTATATTTATTTTAATAAAAATTATTCATTTGAGTTTTAATTTTTTGGTTTCTTTCCGTTTTCAAAATTTGCAAGAATAGCAAAAATAATTTTTATTTTATGTTTTTGTGTTTCTGATTTACTATCAACTAAATATATATTATTTAGTTGTTTAATATATTAATCATCAATAAAACTACAACTAAAAAACATAAGTAAAAATTTACCTATCCTCGTTTCAATCTTTATTTCTCGGTTCACATGAAAAAAAAAGATAAAATGAATTTATTCCTAAAAATTCAAATAAGTCTTTAACATTTAAATATTTATTTTAACTTTTAATGTTCACATTTTTATAAATTTTCAGTTGAATAAACCATTATTTTATTGCATTAATTGTGACACTCTATATTATGGTTATTTTGTGAATTAGATGATAATAGTAATGTATTTAAATTTTAATGAAAATTGATAAAATAATATTATGATCAGTCAACATCCTGAGATGACTAGACAGTCGATCGTATCTGAGTTGACAACAAGTCTTTCAGACATTTCCATTTTTCTTCACTAGTATGGGTTCTCAAAGGAAGTTTCCATCATCCTTATAGGCTTGCTTTTTATCACCCTTTGCTTGCCAGGTACTTTGTAGAAAGGGAAGAAAACCATAAATGGGATATGTCTTGAACTTGGTAATGATTTGGAAATATGAGACAATAAGTATAGCCGACACTATGGTATGGTATCCATTTAATGTGGGGTCCATGTACTTTGTATATTTGAAACCCAACATTCTATTTTTAAATGTTAAAACAATTTTTTTTAAAAATCAATAATATAACTTAGAACCATAAATGGCAAGTTTTCATTCTTAGGATAGGAGGGTGATAAAAAATACTAGAATAGTACTGTTAGATGAATCTGGTGTTAGATAAGATAAGAGCTTCTTTGTTTTTTATTACATTTTTTATTTTTTATTTTAAATTTAATTTTATTTAGCTGAGTTTGTGGTTTTTATTTTGATTTTTCAAAATTTTTGAATATGAAAATCATAAAATTAGTAATTATTTTATGTTTTCGTCTACTTTCATAATCTGATTTACCATTAACTTAATATACACTATTTAATTATTTATATTAATTACTTAATAATTACGACTATTATAATTTAATAAATAAATGAATATTAAATTTTTTAAACTACATAGAATTTAAAATTTTAAAAGATTTAATTTGGAATAATTTTAAAATGTTAGATTCTTAATTCTAGACAATGAGGTTAGTTTCACTTATTAAAATACAAAGAAATAAATATTAATCTATTTTGTTTTTACAAATGTGTACGTTTTACCGCAAAAGAGATTAAAATAAAATTATTTACTTAATTAATTTATCTCTAAATTTTAATTAATATTTAACTATTATCAGTAATAAAAATGTAACTATATTAATATTAACAATCTAACTTTTTTTGCTAAAAATCAAAAAGTTAAAATTAAAATCGTAAAAGACATAAATGAAATCAAACCAAATTCAATAAAACAAAATTATTGTTTAACTTTGACTTTGCATATCAAAAAGCATTTATCTTATAATTAATTAAGTTCTGAATAGATTACTTAAACTTTCAATAGTTATTAATTAATTTCTATTATTATCTTCTTTTTTTTAAGAATATGCAATTATTGTCATTAGACAGACCAACGACGGAGCTATGTGGAGGCCCATGATGCACTGGGCTCCCCAATATTTGAAAATTTTAATTTTTTTTATTTTTAATATATATATATATAAAGATGGAATTATTTGGAACTCATTGGTACACTGGGCCTCACAAAATTTTAAAAAATTAAATATTTGGGCCCTCCTATTTTAAATTTCTGGCTTCGTCACTGAAACACAGAATAGATAAACTATGGAGTATGTACAATAATTACATACTTCAAATAAATATATTTAACAAGCCATTAACATATAAAATTAAGTGAGAAATTTGATTTAACTAATATTAATAAGTAAAACACATTTTCACTATCATCTTATCACAATTATAAAGTATATTAGTTGAATCGGAGAGTTACAATTGGAATCCAACCACCAATGCTCAAAATAATATCTAAACCATATATTTCAAATATGTCTATTTGACAAACTAATTATAAATAACTAATTAAATAAAGGTTACGAAGCAATTAATGAAACCAATTTAACTGGTATTAATAGACATTACATATTTTTATCTTTAACTAATCATATATTAACAATTACATTTACAAAGTATATTAATCATGACCAAAGTTAAGTAACCCCTTTGGCAAATATATCAAAATGGATTTTTTTTCACCCTAGTCAATCACATTTACAAAATATATTAATTGCGTCATTGTTGTACCATACTACTTGTCAAAATTTTCTCTAGTATCTAAATTTGGATTAATATAAACTAAAACATCTCTTAATAAGGTTCGATTATGTGTTAAAAGCGTCTAAAGAAGAAGAGCAGAGCAAACAAAAGCGTATCCAAAAACAAATCAATCTCTTGGACTATTAAATTTTAAAGTAGCACGATCTAATTCAAACATTTTATCCGGTTGAACCCGTCTAGCATATTTTTTCTTCGAGCTTCGTGTTAAAAGTGTCTTAAGAAGAAGAGCGGAGCAAACAAAAGTGTATCAAAATCAAATCAATTCTTTGGACTATTGAATTTTAAAGTAGCATAATCTATATAGCTGACTTCATTTACTTCCCTGTCATAGAATTCAACAACAATACTATACGAAAACAGTTGAAAATTTGGAATTTGCTCTTCTGGACTCTGAAAAATCTATCTCCATCTACGAAAACAGTTGAAAATGTTTCAAAAAATGTATTCTATTCACACGACGTACAAGAAGTCGACGCCCTCGTGGGCGTCATGTTTACTTTATATCGACTAATGCCAAATCCCTGTGTTTTTATGGCCAAGCATTGAGTTTTGTTTAGAAGAGAAATTCCATGGCATTTTCAGTTGTTTTAGTAGACGTTACGCAAACACATTTTCTATTTTCGAATAGTCCTTACGGTCTTTTCAAGACTTTTGTGACGGACGGTATAAATAGTCAAAAAGTAATGAAAAGCAGACTAGACAATACCAAACCATTTTATGTTTTTCTTTTCAACTTGATCAGTGCCTTTCAAACCAACCAAATGCATCTTAACACAAAGATTAGCAAGTTCAAGTTATAGTTTCACACTTTAAACATAACAACCGTAAGAAACATTCCACCATTTTCCTTGGGGAACAAGAGTTTGATTATTTGCTTCGTTTTTCTTGCAAACTAAAATAGAACAAATCGCTCACCTTTAGAAAATATATACTCTTTTTACTTGGAATTTGTTAGTGAATATATAAAACTAATTAAGTTGGCCTCACACAACAATTCAGGAACCGTTTGATTTTACTTTTGTTTTTCTATTGTTGTTTTTTATTTCTTATTTTTAGTTTCTATTTTTTTAAAACAAAAACCTGTTTGGTTGAGTTTTGCAATATAAAAATTGAAAACAAAAACCTGTTTGATTGAGATTTCTAATAAAAAACTGAAAACAAAAATATGTTTAGTTATTATTATTATTATTATTAAGTTATTCTTATTATTATTAATTTTATTTATTTATAATTATTATTAATTTTTAATAAGTTATTATTATTATTATTAAGTTATTCTTATTCTTATTCTTATTCTTATTCTTATT
>JANIPN010000007.1:50023818-50034983 GCA_027478595.1 Erythroxylum anguifugum | reverse complement strand
AACAACTACAAACTACAAAGAAGAAGGATAAGCGACGCTTTTTAACATAAAATAGGGCCTGCGGAAAAAAATATTTCGTATTAGTTAACTGGTGGGAATGCACCATTGTTTGAAAAGGATTATAACTGCCATAAAAATCTGCTTCATCTTCAAAAGTATGCAAGATAAAACAAAGACATCGTGAATATTAATTTTAGAATTTCGAAGTTTAAATCCATCAAGCTCTTTTTTGTGCAAGGATGAAAGAGAAATAGAGTTGGTTTACCAGAGGGAAAAGGAAAATCAAGGGCCATTGCCTGCATTTCCTATGGGTTGTTCCAAATGCCAGGTTTTTCTTTTTCTAATGTTATGAAGTCCTCTTCCTGTTTTTACCCCCCTTTTTCACACTCGTCTCCCTCTTATCAATATAAGTGTGCTATTTTTTTGTTTTCTTTCACTTTTGCTCCTCATCTCCTTCTTAATTGCAATTTAACCCACTTAGGTTTAGGAACAGTTAGAGTAGGATATACAAAACTTTCAACTTTAGGGATCTTCCTTTTTTGATTTCTATTAAACAACTGACAAGGTGTGCTCTCGTTTTTCTTTAGCTTCATTAATATATATTTAGTAATTTTAATTAAGAAGTTGTGTCCACTAATCTTCTATTATTAAAATATCTCTTCCCCCACTTGTTTTGACAATTAAATTAGAAAAAATCTAAATGTATATCTCGTGAGATAATAGTCCATGCTAACATAATTTTATAATATTTTCTTTTAAACTGTACAACAATATCATACTATGTTTACCATTTTAAAAAAATTGGACATAAAGGGATTAGTATACATATATTAATTCCTTACATTTCCCTACATAAAAAATCTATAGCCAAACCTCACATTAATTTGTTTATTTCTCTATGTAATAGGCATGTGAAACAGAGTAGTTGAATGAATGCTTCATGGTCACATCAAGAAGCATAAGAAAAAAGTGCCCCTTTCAACACAAAGATTCACTTTTTTCTATTCATCATGGAAGCAAAAAAGTAGATGGGTGTGAGAAGAGAAGAACCTCTCAACTCCTCAGTAGGAAAATTGTGACTTGAAGCAATCAAAGTTAGGCAAGATATGAATAGTTCGTAATAATCTTACCTTATGAATCAATCCATCGTCAATAATTGAACTACTCAACTTCTTGAACAACTCATAAAGAGATTTTTAATCATAAAATCTTAAATACTAATTACATAATTATTCTGAACTCAACAGATAACAAACATTATCTAAAATTTCAAGAAATACTTTCAAATTCAAATAAACATATATTCAAAAACATAAACAACGAGCAGACATGAGAAATGAAGATTGAAAGGTATCTAACAAAGAATTTTAACAATGGACTTCATTCGAAAGAGACAACTCCACATTTACAAAACCAAACGATGTGATGACGATGATGATGAGCAATACCTGAAATAGATGGAATGATGACGGCGAGGGCGAGCGGCGATGAGGTGTAGTGGTACGACGCTCGGTGGCCTTCACTAGTGACAGAGCTGACGACGTTGGCTCGCGAAGGACGGTAGCACGCTGAGGACGTACGGTGGCACGACGATGGCGTGTGGTGGGACGACGAGGAGACACGGTCGGACGACAACAATAGAAGAGAGAAAAAAAATGGGGCTATGATGGATGAGGGGAAATAGGAGGAACCAAATGACGTTGTTTTCGTATAACCTAAATCAAACGCAGCTTCCTTCCCCCCATTTCCCCTCGTCCATCATAGCTTTTTCGTTTTTTTAAAACACTGAACCAAAAGCAAACGACGACGTTCACGACTAAAATTTATTTATGAAATTTACCGACGAACTACTGTCAGTAAACTCAAAACTCATTTTATCCTTTAAGCATTTCTGCTTTCTTTACCGACGGACATTTCTTACCATTGCTATATTCCGTCGAAAAATTTACCAGGTTGATTTCCCTCCATATTTATTAAAAATTTTCCTTTAATTGTACCAACGGAACATGATTTTTTGTCGATAATTTCTAACAGTTCTATTTTCGTCGATAATTATCCATGGCTAATAACTAATTTTCTTGTAGTGTAAGATATAGTTGGTTATTGTTGATCTAGAAAAGAATGGTTGCTTTAGTTGTATAATATGTTAAATTTGTAATACAAATAGTGAACAAAAAAGAAAGGGTCACTACTCACTCTTGTTGTATAATTCAATATAGAGTAAATGATATTTAAAATTTTATACATATTTTCTTTCTTGAATTTGAGTTGGTGAAGCTTAATTATGAGTGTCCTTACCAAAAAAGAAAAAATCTCAGGGCTCCTTGGAGTTGTTTTGATACCATTTAGTATTAAAAAATAGCAATTAATCAATAATTAATCTAACTTACCAACTTTATTTAGGATTATAAAAAATTATTACATAATAAAAGTTAGTTACTAGGTTTTTGCCGGCCTAATCTTCCCAAACCAGAACAAGTCAATCATAGACAGAGCTTAAATCATTAGCTTTCTAGATCGTTATCCCATATGGGTATGCTAGGCCCAATCTGTTTTTTTGTTTAAGGTATAATTAACTTTAAATTATTATAATTAAATTCAAATCAAACTAAAAACCAATAGGATGCGAATTTTTTAAAATAATAAATTTATTAATAATCGAATTGCGTAGAATTAAGTGCCTTTACTCTTTATAGTACTTGTAGCCTCTGATTAAATAAGGATTCATAATTCCGACAGCAAATAAGTTCAGACAATGTAGTAAAGATCTGCTTACTGCGAATTACTAGGAATCGTTGTATCTGTATTGGCCTTCATTTAATCATGTACTCGTGTCCTACTAACATTTAAGTTTAGTGAATGGAGCATTTTGCGGACTTCAGTGAGATGATCCTTTCAGGGCAGTTAGCGTTTAACAATGTTAGTGCATGAACTACTTACTACACTGTGTAGGCCTGGAACAGGTGTTCTACTTCTGCATTAGTAACTCGTAAACGAGGAAGACTAATGCAGTTATGGTCCCCAATCTTTCATTCAATAATAGGCCTACACTGACACACATGGACGCATGGGGATTGGGCGTTCTATCTTTCTGCAGAGAAGCGAAGATAAAAGAGAGTGGGGGTAGAGACTAGAGGGTAGGGAAGAGAAACAGAAACTAAGGAACTCTCTCTCATTACAATACAGGACAGGGACCCGAAAACACTTGGACGAATGTGGGAGAGTTGGGAGTTGGGACAGCTACGTCCACCCTACTACACACTCCACTTACTGCTCCTCAAACTCTACGCCATCCCCTATGATTCTTTGTCTCTGCTCCATATATGTAGATTCTTTGTCGTTCTTCTTTGTGCTGACACAGTCTGTAACTTTAGGTTAGTGTCCCCAAATCATCAATACCAATATACATCTATCTTGTCCAAGCACAGAACAATTTGAAACAGGAGCAGTGTCACTTCGATGAAAAACTTCTGGCCATGTGAATGATGTCCAACAGTACTTTTTCGTGACAAAATAGGATGTTTCATCCAGCCTACGTCCCATGCTCCTAGCAAGTTGAGTCTGTGAGGTGTGCTTTATTACAATTTAGTAAAAATTTTACTCGCTCTACAAATATTTAACTTAATTTATAAAAGCTTGATCCAATTTACTTATTTAAAATTTGGTGATTTTAAGTCTCTATATATAATGTAAGATTGTGGGAGAAGTGTTTGATTAATGAAAACCTAGTTCGGTTAATTTATTAAGAATTGAAGTTAAGTGTAATTGTCACATCCGTATATGGATATATCGGAAACAACCTCTCTATTAGGTAAGAGTAAGACTGTGTATTATTAGACCTCTCCAGACCCCGCTTTATTGCAAAATTTCGAACTGAGTATGATGACGATGAAGTTAAGTATAATTCATAATACTATTAATAGGTTTATTTAAAAGTATTTAATATATAACTCAATCTAAATATACAAAATATATTTCTTAAATAAAGACTAATCAAACAAAAATGAAAATTAGACTTATAAAAGGGAAACATCTTAAAATTAATACATATTACTACTATTATTACCAAAAAAATTGAAACTTGTTGTATATTAACACATTTTGCTCTTATTAATTTGAGTGTCAAAGTATTTTTATTGACTATTTATATGTTCAGATTTGCAGACGTAAGTATAGGATAAACTTATCTTAGTTTCAGTCTGCGTCAACACTCAAATTAAATTCACAAAAACATTTCTGTAATAACCATCATGACCTAGACCAGCAATTCAGGGGGACCTTAATTAACCTCAGAATTCCTATAGAAGCACATTGGCATTCTCCATGCATGTCGTCAGTCTGTCACTATCATATTGTCTATTTACCTTATCTGCTAGCTTGCAGATGGTAATTACTTGTGAACCTGGAAAACCTAGGGCTGCAAGTATACAGCTATAAGAAAAAGAAGAACAGAAAGTTGTTGATGTGCTGTAGTTGTAGAGAATCTGACACAATATTAAGAAAGGAGGCTTGCATTTTCCTTACGTCATATACTATACATGATATATATAATTATTTATAAATTGCATTTTTTAATTAAAAAAAAGAAACCATGGTATACATTTAAAGATGTCTCGACCCTCAACATTTCACAGGCCAATTGGTCCTCCTCCACCGGCAGACTTGAAGGTCTGTTAGCTCAAGCTAGCAATGCAAATTGATTAGCACATGTGCTAGTCACCAGGGTTTTTTTTTTCAGTTCATAAAAAATTTACTAGCACATGTAATATTTGTTAATTACATAGAAGATGCTAATTATTTAATTCGTTACCTAGTCTAGATATGCCTATTGTGTAAACATATTCATGACATTGCTCATAAAAATTAGTTTACACTTGCGGGCCATTTCATGAGAATGGTTTTAGTGCAGAACTGTTAATCTCAAGTTCAAGACTGAAACTGTCAGCCTAGTACCAAGTACTAGTGGAATGAATCATGTATGTAAATGAAAGCATTGGTTTTAGCAATTAAACAAATATTAAGAATATTATTTTATAAATACATTTTACATATTTAAATTTTTAAATGAAAATAACAATTTTTCCTAATATTTTAGATAAGTATTAAATTTTCCTAATATTTTAGATAAGTATTATATAAAATTTAAATATTGAAATAATATTATTTACTCAATTAATTTATAAAATAAAGTGTATTTAAGTTTATTTTAATATGTAATTATTATCAGTAATAAAAATAATTAACATTAACCATTAAACTTGTTTAGAAAAATAAAAAATCATAATTAAAAACTAAAAACTAAAAAAAAGAGTAATATAGTACATCCTTAATTAATATATGCAAATAGTGTGAAGCAATGGTTATTTTTATTCGTAAATTGTTGATAAAATGTTTCCATGGTTTGCACAAGATTGTCATAATGTTCAACTTGGATTTGGCTCAAATAGATTTAATCCTTTCGATAATATGAGTACTTCATATAGCATGTGACCGGTGATTCTACTCCCATAGAATTTACATTCATGGAAGTGTATGAAGGAACCTTTTATGTTGTTGTCTTTGCTTATTCTAGGACCTACTGCTCCTGGTAAGGACATCGATGTATACACGAAACCATTAATTGATGACTTAAACGATCTATGGGAATTTGGATTACAAACTTTTGATGTTGTCGAAGGCGAAACATTTACAATGCATGCTGCTGTTTTGTGGACTATAAATGATTTCCCAACTTATGAGAATTTGTCTGGGTGGAGCACTAAAGAGTATATGGCTTGTCTTGTGTGTAACCATCAAACATATTCAATAAGATACGAAGTAAAATATATTATACGGGTCATCGTCGTTATTTGGAAGATAGGCATAGATGGCGAAAAAGTAAACTGTTTAATGGCACAGTAGAATTGGGTGAAGCTCTGATGCAGTTATCCGGTGATAATATTGTTTACCAGCTATCACATTTGGTTGACATTACACCTGGGAAACACCCAAGTAATAGAAAGCGAAAGAGAAATGATTTTGAAATGAATTGGACAAAAAAAACATATTTTTCAACTTGTTATATTGAAAGGAATTACTATTGAGGTACAATCTTGATATCACGCATATTGAAAAAAACATTTATGACTCCATTTTAGGGACTGCTATGGGAATTGATGGGAAATCCAAAGACACAATTAAGGCTAAACTTGACTTAGAATATATGAATATTTGAAAAGACTTGCATTTGAAAAGAAGAGATGATGGGTCATAGGTTATTCCCCCTATTTGATACAACATATCAAAAAGTGAGAAACAATCATTCTGTCAGTTCCTCCAATCAATCAAATTTCCTGATGGGTATGCATCAAATATAGGTCGTTGTGTGAATGTTAAAGAGGGAAAAGTGTTAGGGTTGAAAAGTTATGATTGTCATATACTTTTGCAACGATTACTTCTTGTTGAAATACGTGGGTGTTTGCCGAAGGATGTGTTCGTTACTTTTGGTCAATTGGAAAAGTTTTTTAAGCAATTATGTTGCAAGACCCTTAAAGTTGAAGAGCTTGATAAAATGAAAAAATACATAGCGTTGATTCTATGTAAGCTTGAACTATTATACCCCCATCATTTTTTGATGTTATGGTTCATCTGGCAATTCATTTACCATATGAAACAAAACTTTGTGGATCAGTTCAATTTTGATGGATGTTTCCGATTAAAAGGTAATTCAAATTAAATTCAACAAGTTTTTTCTATGTTATTTGTTTGTAACAATTCCTAAGTTCATAACTGATTATGTTCAGGTTTTTATGCTCTCTTAAGCGTTATGTACGTAATAGAGCTCGACCAGAAGGGTCTATTGCATAGGCTTATATAGCAAATGAATGATTGGCTTTTTGTTTAATGTACTTAACTGATGTCGAGACAATATTTAATAGACCAAAACGTAACTTTGATTTTCATGACGACGGTGGGTTGTCTATTTTCTCCCAAAAATTTAGGCCACTTAGTGTGAGTAAATATGTGGAGTTAACTAAAGAAGAATTCAAAATCGTCTATTGGTATATTTTGATCAATTACGAGAAAGTTGATACATACATGGAGTACGTACATTCCTTTTCATTCAAACAATCATATTATAATTTTCTTCATTCAATATGAGATCTTACTATCATTGTCTTTTTAAAATAGAGAGCACAAAGAGACAATTCGCAACAAAGGGATTATTACTGTTGAAGAAAGACATAGGCAGAAGTCTGTATCATGGTTTAGAAATCGAGTAAGTTTCATATTGATTACATATTATGTAAATATGAGAATATGTCTCATCTTCATATTTTTTTCAAGTTGTCGTACAGATGATATGGTTACATAACTATAACGTGCAAGAAGCAACAATAACATTATATAGTTTAATATGTGGGCCTCATATATGTGAGAAGAAATACACAAGTTGCATTGTTAATGGGGTGAGATTTCGCATGCAAGATCGAGATAGTCGAGTTAGAAGTCAAAATTGTGGGGTTGTCATTGAAGGATGTCATGACGACGATTTCATTGACTTCTACGGTTTCATATGTGAAATAATAGAGTTGCAGTACATCAAGGATAAGAAGGTTGTTCTACTTAAATACAAATGGTTTGATCTAACTGACATGAAAGTGAACGGGCATATTACTAGTATAAATGCTAGTAAGACATGGTATGATAATGATCCTTTTGTCCTTGCTAGTCAAGTCAAACAAGTTTTCTATGTCAACGATACTGTATTGGGTAGCAATTAAAGGGTCATTCAAAATTTTCAAAAAAGGAACGTCTTTGATTTTTGTGAAAGGGATATTGGTCAATTGGATGAGGATGCAGATGAAGTCTATCAAGAAATTGAATTGGAGTTCAATAATGAAGGCATTCTAGTAGAGGATGCAGATATATCATCATTCATAAGAGAGATGTCGATCCCAACATAGTTCACGTAGATGAAGTCTAAGCCTATCTTATCATACAAACAGATGAAGACTATACTCAGGATGACTTAAATTATAATGACGATACTTTGCTCGAATATATTAGTGATGAAGAATCCAATGATAATGTACTTAATGATGATGAATTTCAAATCTTGATCATGATGATTAAATGTAAATAAATTGTTTATATTGTTTGAAATGTTATGTTCATAATTGCCTTATGATGTTGATGTTTGACTTATGTTAATTTACGATGACTATATGCATATTTTTAATGTTTCACTTATGTTTATGCGGAATGTTATGCCGAATGTTTAGTATTTGACTACTGATCTCCTTATATTCATATGGAATATTAATGTTTGAGTTAAGATTATGCGTTATCTTCATATTTCATTTTAATTGTTCAATATAATGGCACCTAATAGAAATAAGGGAAAGAGGGTGGCAATGACCGAAGAAGTTCCTCCCCCACAATAACCAACTCAATCCGATCCCATCGTTCAACAACTAACCATTACTTCATCGAATGAAGACAAACACCAACAACCTTTACCAACATCATCTATTAGTGTTGAGGGATCTTCAGGTCTGTTATTATTAACCAAACATATTTACATTAATGTTGAAATTACTCATTATATGTTTAGTTTGTTTTTCTTATTATGATTTATTAATTTTCAGGTTCCAATACTGGCATTAGAAAACAAGATAGAGGTATCACAAAAGGAGAAAAGTTGCAACGAACAAATGTTACAATGAACAGCAAGTTGTCTGTGACCATTGACCCTACGCAACGTCGCCCTCTGGATAAGATCCAATTTGCAAAATTGTCCAGTGAGTTGGGAGTTGTTGTGAGGAATGAATTGTCTTGCCTTCAGCATGACAGGCAGTTAAATGAAGACAAGTTGCTCTAAAATTCTTTGAACAAAGTTCGGTAATATTTCAATTCATTTGATTATATGTATTACGATTCTTAACGAAAACAGTAAGTTATATGTGTTCTTCACAAATGAAGTTCAATATCGTTGATATCGACAAGCCTAAGGTTTCAAGCTGTGTTAGTTTCAACATTACCAGTCTTTCCCTTCCATTGAAGAGGTAAGGAGACATGTTCCGAAGCAGGTGACTCCAGAAAATTGGAGTGTCATATGTGATTATTGGGCCTTTGCGAAGGTTCAGGTTTGTTTTATTTATGTTCATGTTTCCTTCCATTAATTTTATTTATACATTTCATGACTACTTCTCTTAATTTAGGAAAAGTGTGAGAAAGCCAAGGTGAACAAAGTAAAAATGAAGCCTCCTTATAACACTAGCTCTAAATCATCTGTTGTCGTCCGACAAGAATTTATAAGTGTAACGTTTTCAATTTATTATTCTATTTCTTATTACACTAAATTCTATTATCTTCTAATTTTTTAAATTCATATAATAGAGTCAAACTTAACTCCAAGGACAAGAGTGTGATAGGATCACACTGTACAAGCTAACACACTACAAGGTGAAGGTTGAATGTCTGAAGAGGCACAAAGTAATGTATGTATAAAATAATTAATATTACAATTTATTTTTATGTAATACTAGGTAATATTTTTTTAGTTAACTCGATTTTGTACTTTACATTGTAAGACAAGATGCAGGAGTTGTTGCAAACATTATTGTCTTAGGGGAATTAGCCCAATGTCGATGATATTTGCAACAATGTCCTTGGTATAAGATCGAGGTATGTCAAAAGTCTTGGGCATGACCCTAAGCCTGTTGGTGCATCTTCGTCACAACCGGCATATGTCACGGCGCTTCAAAAAGAGAACCAATCACTAAAAACTAAGTTACAATGTACAGAAGAGAAGTTAGATCATAATATAAAAGAAGTAAACAAGCTTAAAAAGATAGTCAAACAACTACTTGGCTCAAACTATGTCAGTAGTAGTGATGATGAGGAGTCTTAGTTTGTTTATAATTTTTGTTCAAATTCTGTAATTAACCTGTAATTATTTTTTAATTAAATGCATTCCATTTTTAATGTTTATTTTATTTCAATTTATTATTATTTAAATAAGATGTTACCAACATTAATTATAAAATGTAACTAATTTATATTTCAAATTGTCTTAAAAATTGTAATAAATTAAATTAAATTTGTTTTTAACAATTATAATAAAATTTAAATTTAAAAATAAATGTTTATCACTAAAAAGTATTAGCTACTAAAACAAAATCGTTACAAAATATTATTACCTAAGTTTACAAGAACGTCTCTAAAAACATTTAACGACAACAAACTATTAGTAGCTAAAATTATTATGCTACAAAAACAAAATCGTCAGTAAAAATATTTGCTAACGGCTACGGTTTACTAGGTAAAAACCTTTATCTATGAAATATATATGTCGCAAAATCCTATGTACGACGTTTTTGACTCTCGTTGGTTATATGTTTTACCAACGAATATATTGTGTATCCAAAACCTTTCAGCGACAATTTAAAAAAAAACATCGCAGATATTGTTTGCTACCTAGATTCAACGACCATTAGAGCGACGATTGTTTTTCGTCGCAAATATAATTATGATTTCACACAATTTTTTAATATTTAACGACGTTTGAATTCATCACCAATAACCTTATCTATTGTAGTGACGATATATATTATAATTTTGTCTAACCCCTAAAATGGGGCGTTACAATTTTGATCAATGATGATCATTATCATAATTATAATTTTGTTCATGTCTTCTATTTCAAATGTCTACATTATAAGATTCAAGCAAATTTAAATTTTGTTTATCATACCCTATAGCATCTTAATATTTTTAAAATTTTACCAACAAAATATTTTTAAAATAATATTAGTAGCAATCTATATTTTAGTGAAGTTAAGTTTTTGACCATTTTTAATAATCGGACCATTAATTTAACATATATGATGTCATATTAATAAACATAGACTTAGTTCTGAAAAATTGTTGGATCCTGTTTCCGGAATCCAACTTCTTGACAAAATACCGATGATGCTAGAGCGTGGTTCCTTGAAATCTCTTAAGAAATCGTGAAGTTTAAGATCTTGTACCTTTTTTTTTTTACAAACACATCTCACTTATATAAATTAACAATTCATGATCAAAATTTTTCATCTCAACCTAATCCATACACAAATTCATATTCCTCTCAATATCATCCATACATAAATCATAATTCATTAACATCAAAAGAATAACGT